>CM069857.1:22042970-22207970 GCA_036172795.1 Pelodytes ibericus | reverse complement strand
TATTGTTTTCTGACTTAATTAATGAACCTGGGGGATTGAAAAGATTACCAAAAAGTATTCCTTTGATTTTATTTATTATTTACGATTCCTCCCCCCCCCCCCCCACTGTATTATAGTAAAGTAAAAATAAAACGAATTAAATAGTAAATGCAAAGACTGTTGCTAATTTAATCAGTAGAACCCGTGTAGAATACAAACTATAATTACCTATCTAGAGTTTATAACGTAAATATTTAATATGTACATGTGAGTTTGTGCGGGTTTGTGTGCAATATAGAAATTATTGTATAGATATCATGATATTAATCATACCAATATACGTATAAAATAGATATACATATTAACAAACACACACACATCCATGTATAAATATAAATATATATATATATCTGTGTGTGTGTGTGTGTGTGTGTGTGTGTGTTTATACAACTACATGCATATATATTAAAATATGCATTACATGTCTATATAAATATGTATATGGATATTCAAATTTGTATTTTCTTTGTGTTTATGAAGGTTTTTTTCCCTTCTATTATTTGTATTTTTTTTTTCAATAGAGGGTTTAACTTGTTAATTTATAAAAAATGCGATCTGCTTTATAACTCAGAAAAATAAAAACATCATGTCATTTATTCCGATTTCTATTTTGAAGAATACACCCATGGGGGGCCATCCAATAAGATCCTGTAAATCACTGTCACAAGGAATCGGTCAGTAATGTGTCATTATACAAATCGTACGAAGGTGCTAATTTAGGGTTAATAATTTAAGGCGATCTGTTTTGTGACCGACACAGTCGGATCCAATGAATTATTGTTGGAGCAGCGTTGACACACACAGTCACATTTAAATCTCTCCTGAAAGGAATTTTATTTTTCACGTACATTCAATATAATTGTGGCTCTGACACGTATGGTGATCTGCAATGTGTACAATAATACACAGGGGAACAGGCACACACACAAGCAACTGCTACAACATCTTACACAAGTGGTTGGATTGCTTGGAAAAAGGTGGTTACAGGAACAGACACTACCTGTGACTGTGTAGAATATATAAGGGCTGGCAATAAATTCCAGATTTTGTTTTTCTGAGTCACGTTTGGGGCAGAAAGTTGAGCATTTTAGAGAGATTGTAATTATTCAAATTACTAAATATATTTTGTCAATGTTTATGGTTGAAGGAGATGCAATAGACACAGTGTATATGTAGCCAAATAACTAATACTTATTTATTCAACATATTCGGTATTTATTAATACTAGACTGCAAATAACTAATAGAAAGAATATATCAAATATGTAGAAACAGATCTGAAATGTACAAATATACCCGATGGAAGAATTTTTTTCAAAAATAGTTAATGTATACAATATATGATTTCATATATATATATATATATTTTATTTTTCAAACTGACTATTTTTTAATTATAAATCAGCTTTATGAAAAGGCAGTCTAAGCATAGAATAGATGTGCATGTGATATTTGTTATATATATATATATATATATACATTCATGTATCACTGAAAACTATTTTGTTAAAAATTATAAAGAATGTTAATAGCATGGTATTTGCACATGGATATAGCAAATATGTTGTGTGTAAAATATAAACATAGATTGTATGTAATCAGTGGTGTGGTGTGGTGTGTGTGAACTTTGTTTGGGTCAATGATAAGTGATACATTCAAACACATGTACTAGTTCGTGTACATGCATACCAACAGTCTGTATGGGTAAATATTATTAGACAGACTGGTACTTGCAGATTCTTATTTGGATATTCAAAATATGTATATATTCTAACTATTATACATGCATACACATATAATACATGTACACACACGCCTATATACACATATATAAAGACATAGAGAGTAACTTATATATATATATATATATATATATATAAAATACTATACTCCGCTTAAGGTACATTTATATATATAGAGAGAGAGAGAGAGTCAGGTCTTTTTCATGTAATAATTTATTTTTCAGCAATACCTTCCTTTTTGTATATATATTACAAAAAGAAAACATCTCCAAAAAAATGGATATCTTTATATATACATAAATAGTTATAAGCAATTTAATGTATTTATGTAAAAAATATTTGTGAAAATAAATATTTATACACTTTAAGTATATAAACAAATACATACTGATAACCCGCTCTTGGCTGGAGAGAGTAATTTTACAGTGATTAAAAAATTAAGAAAATATATGTACGGATATATACAGTATATATATCTACATTGAGGAAAAAAAGATTAAATCTGTTTGGGTGATTTATATTTCAATATATAACAGAAATATTGTGAAAGATAATTAAATATAATTAAATTAATGAAACCTGCATCATTTACTGTAAATAAGGTATTGTCATTAACAGTTACAATTTAATTGATGCATATATTGCCATTCTATATTTTTGGGAAATAGTAGCTGGAATGTGTAAGTTTACTAACACGGTCATCTGGATTTTAATGAACCTGTAGACAAATTAAGCGATTGAAGCGTGTGGAGATTTATTTGGTCAACTTGCAGAGAGTGGCAGTCTGGGTGAGCTGAAGCAAGTGTATTAAATTAAATCCTGGTTAATGTTCTGCAGGTAGACCATAGATAACCCAAATCCTTCCTTTGTGCAGTTTTTCCCCCCTCACATCCATTTGAAGGATTAAAGCTAAATTGTGTAACCCTTTGGCTGCCAAATACCAAAGTGATTCTTTTGTGACACCAAACAGCTCGTTCTAAAGCGATCTAGGCGTTCTAATGTCAGTCTCTTATTAATATCTTATTGTAAACCGGTTTAAAGTCATCAATGACATAAGACGCATGGATTTCAACAATTCGCACTACAATTAATTCTGACACAGTTGATAACGTTCCTATTAAAGCTGCATTAGAGCGGTTTAAAATGATTAGCAGTACTAATTGAGGGGAATGAAACCGATTTAATGCGT
Organism: Pelodytes ibericus; assembly: GCA_036172795.1. Classification (NCBI taxonomy): domain Eukaryota; kingdom Metazoa; phylum Chordata; class Amphibia; order Anura; family Pelodytidae; genus Pelodytes; species Pelodytes ibericus. The sequence goes on along the minus strand of CM069857.1, from coordinate 22,205,001 downwards.
ATTTATTTTGTACATTTGAAGTTAACTTAGTAGGCAGCCATTTATAAAAAAAAAAAAAAAAAAAATATTCATATCCATGTAGAATAAAAAAATCCTAGATAGTGTTTGAAGATTTGAATTATTTAAGGTTAATAATATTAAGGTTAATATACTTTATTTATAAAGTATTTTACCAGGAAGGATATAGTAAGATTTCTCTCGTTTTCAAATGTGTGTGTGTGTGTGTGTGTGTGTGTATGTGTGTATATATATATATAAATATAACAGATATACATACATATATAATCTTATCTGATAAGATTATATATATGTGTGTGTGTGTATATATATATATGACAGATATACCTACATATATATATATATATATATATAATCTTATCTGATAAGATTATATATATGTGTGTGTGTGTATATATATATATATATATATGACAGATATACCTACATATATATATATAATCTTATCTGATAAGATTATATATATGTGTGTGTGTGTATATATATATATATATATATGACAGATATACCTACATATATATATATATATATATATATATAATCTTATCTGATAAGATTATATATATGTGTGTGTGTATATATATATATATGACAGATATACCTACATATATATATATATATATATATAATCTTATCTGATAAGATTATATATATGTGTGTGTGTGTGTATATATTTATTTATATATATATATGACAGACATACATATATATCTGTTATGCAAAGTATAATTATATTCTATATGGCAACTCTATAGTTGCAAAGTAGTTAAAGCTGTTCCACTATATAATCTGTAGCCCACAATCCCATTCTTTTCTAAATCCAATCCCTTCCAATACAGGGAGAAAATCAATAATTCAAAGTTTAATAAGCGTTTAACACCTGAAGTGGTTAATTTAACTAATTAAATTCGAGTCTGGCTTGCAAAATGTCCAGTAATAATATTAATATCCAAGTCAAAATATCATATTGGTGGCAAACCAAGGTAATTCATCAATTTAGTTGATTTTTGCAGTACACTATACTGTTTATTAATTAATGTAATTCAATTAAATAGAGAGATTCACTGTAAGCTACACACTACATTAAACCGTAACATAGAAACGTATTTTATATAAAGCATATCACATGAAAAATGTATTTTATGTTAACACATTAAATGCTATGTCATAACGTTAAAAAAAAAAAAAAAAAAGTATTTGCGGGAAAAGAATAGATGTAATAAAAATTGTTATTTTTTTTTTTTTTTTTTTACAAATAATGGGAACCAACTTTTTGGGTTATTTTGTTGCAGAAATTACTCCGCTATTTAAATTTGACTGGTTTAGCCAGCACAGCACTATATAGATAATTAGATCAGCTATAGCCCTATGTAATTAAGATCATTACGGCTGAAAAATGAGCCCATGCAGTCTAATTGCACAATATTAATATTGTGTAAAATTAATACTGCCTCAAAAATATGTCAGTATTTCAACGTTTTTGTATGTCTTGTTCCAGTCTTGTTTATAACATATTATTACAATTCTATTTGTCCCATTAATATGTACAATGATATGTGTATAAATATTATGTTAGCGTGCTAACAATAATAATAATATATATTATAAATATAATAATAATACACTAATAATATATATTATTTATAATATAATACTTCTTACCACTTCAATAATAATTTTATAAACCGGGCCTGGGTGTTACATCATAATATTAATGTAATTAATAAAATAATTGTCTAATAATTAATATTGTCTACTTGGCAGTATTGATTTAATAATATTGCTTCCTATACAATATTGTGTCTGCCAGATAATAATTACACGCCTATCATGTAATAACACCCTTCAGGGGCTATAATATCACTGTGCATATATTATTAAATAGCTTAATATCTCTTTTAATAATATTTATGGGATAGATTTGCAATAATTCTTCTAGACACAATATTATCATAAAATAATGTTGTATATATTAAACTCACATCCTACAAAGCATACTGGCACTGTGATCAGATCAGAAATCAATTAGATCATTTGCAGAAAGGAAAAGAGGCCCTTACACCAGCAGTGTACAGGTGTGACAGATGTCTAGTTGTTGCTATAGCAACATTCCTGTCTGTCTCTCTTCAAGCTCCTCCTTCAGTGTCCCACTGAATTGAACAGCCGGGGCTGAAATCATTTTCAATCTAAAACTCTCTGAGAACTATAACATGCAGTTCTAAAACTCCAAAGAACTCCATGTCCCATATATTAAAGGGACTGTATCACCTAAACATGGCTTATACTGTGACTGCAGAGAATACAAAAGTGCTTGAAAATGATCTATAGATTGTGCTAGCAGAATTGCAAGCCAAGGCCTTAATGAAGAGAAAACTGTCTGTGGTGTCTCAGACCAATTTCCTATTGAAAACCAGTTCATTTGCATATCAATTCACAGGTGATGTCATCAGCAGACGCCACAGACGCATTTAAAAAAAAAACACATTTTTCTACTAATTTAGATATTTGTTTGCAATTTTGCAACAGTGTATAGATACTTTATACGTTATTTTTTATTCTCTACACTCAAAGTAAAAACAGTATTTTTGGTGATCCTTTCCCTTTAAACACATGTAAGACATAGAGAATATAAGCTAGGTGCTGTATTATTATTAGGTGAACCTGTATTCAAGCAAATAATTCCGTTTGATACATTACAAACACACATATTAATATATCCATGGAATTTACAAACTGTACAAGTTATTACATACATATATATTTTTAGTTTATTTATTTGTTTATTGTTTAGCTTTTTATTCAGCATTTAAAAAAAAAATTTAATATCTTAGTACAATCTTCTTGAAATATTTACTTTTTTTTATAATTATTATTATTTTTTAAGAGATTTGGGTTGGATAATACGAGTGTTAAAGTTATATTGATGTTGGATTATTTACTGCTTCAAAGTGATGGGGTTTGGGCCTCTGGGGATGTGGATCAGAGAGGGGTAAATCAATCACCTGTTTTTCTATCAGAGTACCAGTAAACAACAAGCTTTCCATTAAGCCCACACCCCTCCATTAAAAAAAAAAAAAAAACTCTGACTGCAATTCCCATCATGCCCAGTCGTTTTGCAGTGAATTCAGATGCTTTCTGCCCAGTTGAATTGATCTATATAATAAGGCCCAACACTAATGACTGGCATTATATATTAACATATCCTTCTATTTCCCCAACTGCTATGATCCCTAGATAAGCCTGTATTGGTGTCTGGAGGTCATGGGCTTTATACACTTTCCAAGTAATTTGGTGCCATTTCTCTCCCTATCTCTGGTTACAAAATATGTTATTTTTACGTGTCAGGTTTTTATTTTGAAGGATTCTGAATTTGTGAGATTCACATGTGAAACTATTTTGTATAGAAAGTATTTAGGTGAGTTACAGAGTTAGAAGGATCATAGGAAAGAAACTGGTGGTGACGGTCGGATGGAAACACAGTGCCAGTGACTGTAAGTTACTAATAAAGTGCCAGTGACTGTAAGTTACTAATAAAGTGCCAGTGACTGTAAGTTACTAATAAAGTGCCAGTGACTGTAAGTTACTAATAAGGTGCCAGTGACTGTAAGTTACTAATAAAGTGCCAGTGACTGTAAGTTACTAATAAAGTGCCAGTGACTGTAAGTTACTAATAAAGTGCCAGTGACTGTAAGTTACTAATAAGGTGCCAGTGACTGTAAGTTACTAATAACGTGCCAGTGACTGTAAGTTACTAATAAAGTGCCAGTGACTGTAAGTTACTAATAAAGTGCCAGTGACTGTAAGTTACTAATAACGTGCCAGTGACTGTAAGTTACTAATAAAGTGCCAGTAACTGTAAGTTACTAATAAAGTGCCAGTGACTGTAAGTTACTAATAAAGTGCCAGTGACTGTAAGTTACTAATAAAGTGCAAGTGACTGTAGGTTAACCATAAAGTGCCAGTGACTGTAAGTTACTAATAAAGTGCCAGTGACTGTAAGTTACTAATAAAGTGCCAGTGACTGTAGGTTAACAATAAAGTGCCAGTGACTGTAAGTTACTAATAAAGTGCCAGTGACTGCAAGTTACTAATAACGTGCCAGTGACTGTAAGTTACTAATAAAGTGCCAGTGACTGTAAGTTACTAATAAAGTGCAAGTGACTGTAGTTTCTTAATAAAATATCAGTCAAAGTAAGTTACTAATAAAGTGCCAGTGACTGTAGGTTATTAATAAAGTGCCAGTGACTGTAAGTTACTAATAAAGTGCTGGTGACTGTAAGTTACTAATAAAGTGCCAGTGACTGTAGGTTATTAATAAAGTGCCAGTGACTGTAAGTTACTAATAAAGTGCTGGTGACTGTAGTTCATTAATAAAGTGCCAGTGACTGTAAGTTATTAATAAAGTGCCAGTGATTGTAGGTACTTAATAATGAACCAGTGACTGTAGTTTATTAATAAAGGGCCAGTGACTGTAGTTTATTAATAAAGTGCCAGTGACTGTAAGTTTTTAATAAAGTGCCAGTGATTGTAGGTACTTAATAATGAACCAGTGACTGTAGTTTATTAATAAAGTGCCAGTGACTGTAGGTTATTAATAAAGTGCCACTGACTATAGGTTATTAATAAAGTGCCAAGAATTGTAGGTTATTAATAAAGTGTCACCTCCTGTAGGTTATTAATAACGTGTCAGTGACTGTAGGTTATTAATAAAGTGGTAGTGACATAATATTAATAAAGTGCCAGTGACTGTATGTCACTGCTTGTAGGTTATTAATAAAGTGCCAGTAACTGTAAGTTACTAATAAAGTGTCAGTGACTGTAAGTTACTAATAAAGTGTCAGTGACTGTAGGTTATTAGTAAAGTGTCAGTGACTGTAGGTTATTGATAAAGTGTCACTGCCTGTGGGTTACTAATAAAGTGTCAGTGACTGTAAGTTACTAATAAAGTGCCAGTAATTGTAGGTTATTAATAAAGCGTCACTGCCTGTAGAGTATTAATAAAGTGGTCGTGACATAATATGAATTAATTGCCAGTGACTGTATGTTATCACTAAAGTGCCAGTGACTATAAGTTACTAATAAAGTGTCACTGCCTGTAGGTTATTAATAAAGTGCCAGTAACTGTAAGTTACTAATAAAGTGTCAGTGACTGTAATTTACTAATAAAGTGTCAGTGACTGTAAGTTACTAATAAAGTGTCACTGCTTGTAGGTTATTAATAAAGTGCCAGTAACTGTAAGTTACTAATAACGTGCCAGTGACTGTAAGTTACTAATAAAGTGCCAGTGACTGTAAGTTACTAATAAAGTGTCAGTGACTGTAAGTTACTAATAAAGTGCCAGTAACTGTAAGTTACTAATAACGTGCCAGTGACTGTAAGTTACTAATAAAGTGCCAGTGACTGTAAGTTACTAATAAAGTGTCAGTGACTGTAAGTTACTAATAAAGTGCCAGTAACTGTAAGTTACTAATAAAGTGTCAGTGACTGTAATTTACTAATAAAGTGTCAGTGACTGTAAGTTACTAATAAAGTGTCAGTGACTGTAATTTACTAATAAAGTGTCAGTGACTGTAGGTTATTAATAAAGTGTCAGTGACTGTAGGTTATTGATAAAGTGTCACTGCCTGTAGGTTACTAATAAAGTGCCGGTGACTGTAGGTTATTAATAAAGTGCCAGTAATTGTAGGTTATTAATAAAGTGCCAGTAACTGTAAGTTACTAATAACGTGCCAGTGACTGTAAGTTACTAATAAAGTGCCAGTAACTGTAAGTTACTAATAAAGTGTCAGTGACTGTAAGTTACTAATAAAGTGCCAGTAACTGTAAGTTACTAATAAAGTGTCAGTGACTGTAATTTACTAATAAAGTGTCAGTGACTGTAAGTTACTAATAAAGTGCCAGTAATTGTAGGTTATTAATAAAGCGTCACTGCCTGTAGAGTATTAATAAAGTGGTCGTGACATAATATGAATTAATTGCCAGTGACTGTATGTTATCACTAAAGTGCTAGTGACTTTAAGTTACTAATAAAGTGTCACTGCCTGTAGGTTATTAATAAAGTGCCAGTAACTGTAAGTTACTAATAAAGTGTCAGTGACTGTAATTTACTAATAAAGTGTCAGTGACTGTAAGTTACTAATAAAGTGTCAGTGACTGTAAGTTACTAATAAAGTGTCACTGCTTGTAGGTTATTAATAAAGTGCCAGTAACTGTAAGTTACTAATAACGTGCCAGTGACTGTAAGTTACTAATAAAGTGCCAGTAACTGTAAGTTACTAATAAAGTGTCAGTGACTGTAAGTTACTAATAAAGTGCCAGTAACTGTAAGTTACTAATAAAGTGTCAGTGACTGTAATTTACTAATAAAGTGTCAGTGACTGTAAGTTACTAATAAAGTGTCAGTGACTGTAATTTACTAATAAAGTGTCAGTGACTGTAGGTTATTAGTAAAGTGTCAGTGACTGTAGGTTATTGATAAAGTGTCACTGCCTGTAGGTTACTAATAAAGTGCCGGTGACTGTAGGTTATTAATAAAGTGCCAGTAATTGTAGGTTATTAATAAAGCGTCACTGCCTGTAGAGTATTAATAAAGTGGTCGTGACATAATATGAATTAATTGCCAGTGACTGTATGTTATCACTAAAGTGCCAGTGACTATAAGTTACTAATAAAGTGTCACTGCCTGTAGGTTATCACTAAAGTGCCAGTGACTATAAGTTACTAATAAAGTGTCACTGCCTGTAGGTTATGAATAAAGTGTCAGTGACTGTATGTTATCACTAAAGTGCCAGTGGCTGTATGTTATCACTAAAGTGCCAGTGACTGTAAGTTATTAATAAAGTGCCAGTGACTATAAGTTACTAATAAAGTGTCACTGCCTGTAGGTTATTAATAAAGTGCCAGGGACTGTAGGTTATTAATAAAGTGTCACTGCCTGTAAGTTATGAATAAAGTGCCAGTGACTGTAGGTTATTAATAAAGTGCCAGTGACTGTAGGTTCTTAATAAAGTGTCAGTGACTGTAGGTTATTAATAAAGTGGTAGTGACTGTATGTTATCACTAAAGTGCCAGTGCCTGTAGGTTATTAATAAAGTGACAGTGACGGTAAGTTACTAATAAAGTGCCAGTGACTGTAAGTTACTAATAAAGTGCCAGTGACTGTAAATTACTAATAAAGTGCCAGTGACTGTAAGTTACTAATAAAGTGCCAGTGACAGTAAGTTACTAATAAAGTGCCAGTGACTGTAAGTTATTAATAAAGTGCCAGTGACTGTATGTTTTCACTAAAGTGCCAGTGCCTGTAGGTTATTAATAAAGTGCCAGTGACTGTAAGTTACTAATAAAGTGTCACTGCTTGTAGGTTATTAATAAAGTGCCAGTGACTGTAGGTTATTGATAAAGTGTCACTGCCTGTATATTACTAATAAAGTGTCAGTGATTGTAAGTTACTAATAAAGTGCCAGTGACTGTAGGTTATTAATAAAGTGCCAGTGACTGTAGGTTATTGATAAAGTGTCACTGCCTGTAAGTTACTAATAAAGTGCCAGTGACTGTAAGTTACTAATAAAGTGTCAGTGATTGTAAGTTACTAATAAAGTGCCAGTGACTGTAGGTTATTAATAAAGTGCCAGTGACTGTAGGTTATTGATAAAGTGCCAGTGACTGTAAGTTACTAATAAAGTGCCAGTGACTGTAAGTTACTAATAAAGTGCCAGTGACAGTAAGTTACTAATAAAGTGCCAGTGACTGTAAGTTATTAATAAAGTGCCAGTGATTATAGGTACTTAATAAAGAACCAGTGACTGTAGTTTATTAATAAAGTGCCAGTGACTGTAGGTTATTAATATAGTGCCAGTGACTGTAGGTTATTAATAAAGTGCCAGTGACTGTAGGTTATTGATAAAGTGTCACTGCCTGTAAGTTACTAATAAAGTGCCAGTGACTGTAAGTTACTAATAAAGTGTCAGTGACTGTAATTTACTAATAAAGTGTCAGTGACTGTAGGTTATCGATAAAGTGTCAGTGACTGTAGGTTATTAATAAAGTGCCAGTAATTGTAGGTTATTAATAAAGTGCCAGTAATTGTAGGTTATTAATAAAGCGTCACTGCCTGTAGGTTATTAATAAAGTGGTCGTGACATAATATGAATAAATTGCCAGTGACTGTATGTTATCACTAAAGTGCCAGTGACTGTATGTTATCACTAAAGTGCCAGTGACTGTAAGTTACTAATAAAGTGTCACTGCTTGTAGGTTATCACTAAAGTGCCAGTGCCTGTAAGTTATTAATAAAGTGCCAGTGACTATAAGTTACTAATAAAGTGTCACTGCCTGTAGGTTATTAATAAAGTGGCAGGGACTGTAGGTTATTAATAAAGTGTCACTGCCTGTAAGTTATGAATAAAGTGCCAGTGACTGTTGGTTATTAATAAAGTGCCAGTGACTGTAGGTTATTAATAAAGTGGTAGTGATATAATATTAATAAAGTGCCAGTGACTGTATGTTATCACTAAAGTGCCAGTGCCTGTAGGTTATTAATAAAGTGCCAGTGACTGTAAGTTACTAATAAAGTGCCAGTGACTGTAAGTTACTAATAAAGTGCCAGTGACTGTAGATTATTAGTAAAGTGCCAGTGACTGTAAGTTACTAATAAAGTGTCAGTGACTGTAAGTTACTAATAAAGTGCCAGTGACTGTAAGTTACTAATAAAGTGCCAGTGACTGTAGATTATTAGTAAAGTGCCAGTGACTGTAAGTTACTAATAAAGTGTCAGTGACTGTAAGTTACTAATAAAGTGCCAGTGATTGTTGGTTATTAATAAAGCGTCACTGCCTGTAGGGTATTAATAAAGTGGTCGTGACATAATATGAATAAATTGCCAGTGACTGTATGTTATCACTAAAGTGCCAGTGCCTGTAAGTTACTAATAAAGTGCCAGTGCCTGTAAGTTATTAATAAAGTGCCAGTGACTGTAAGTTACTAATAAAGTGTCACTGCCTGTAGGTTATTAATAAAGTGCCAGTAGGTTATGAATAAAGTGCCAGGGACTGTAGGTTATTAATAAAGTGCCAGTGACTGTAGGTTCTTTATAAAGTGTCACTGACTGTAGGTTATTAATAACGTGCCACTGATTGTTTGTTATTAATAACGTGCAAGTGACTATATGCTATTAATCAGGGCCGCCAACAGAAATTTCAGGGCACCTTACTGAAAAGGTGCCCCCCCCCCTCTTCCGATAGTTGATCCATTAAAATGCAACTGATAATTTGCTTACTAATAGCCACTGATAATTTGTTCATTAATAGCCACTGGTAATTTGCTCATTAATAGCCACAAATAATTTGCTCATTAATAGCCACTGATAATAAAAATGTCCCTATGCTACTCCAACTTCACAAAGCAACATGTCCCACAGTGCCAGCTTGTCTGTGCCATCTTACCCCACCAAACATTGGCTCAGTGCCATCTTTACCCCAAACAGTCATTTTGTGCCATGTATGCCCACCAAACAGCCTATCTGCGCCATCTAAGCCCTTCAGACAGCCTCTGTGTGCCGTCTTTGCCCCAAACAGCCTATTTGTGCCATCTTAGACCCCAGACAGCCTCTGTGTACCATCTTTGCCCCAAACAGCCCCTCTTTGCCATCTAAACCATACAGACAGCCTCTCTGTACTATTATTGCCCCAGACATCCTCTCTCTGGCATATGTGCTCTAAATAGCCTCTCTGTGTCATCCTTGTAGCTAAACAAGCTATCTTTGTCATCTTAGCGCCCAGACAGCCTCTCTGAGACATTTTTGCCCCAAGCAGCCTCTCTGTGCCATCTTTGCCCCAGTCTCGCTGTGCCATCTTAGTCCTCCAGACAGCTTCTCCGTGCCATATGTGCCCTAAATAACCTCTCTGTGCAATCCCTGTACCCAGACAGCCTCTCAGTGCCACCTTTGTGCCCAGTCTCTCTGCCACCTTTGTCCTCCAAACAGCCTCTCTTTGCCCCAAACACCTCTCTGTGCCACATTTGCTCCCAAACAGCCTCTCTGTGTCCTATCTGCCCCAAACTGCTTCTTTGAGCCATTTTTTCCACAAACAGCCTCTCAGTGCCATATTTGCCCCAAATAGCCACTCTGTGACATCTATTCCCCAGTCCCACCACAGCCTATTTGTGCCATCTTGGCTACCAAAATTCTGACATGAATATCCGCCACAATGGCAGATTTTTGTGCTAATTCGAGAGCACTTCTGTGCTTTGTGAGCAGTCGAATTCCAACTAGCCTATTTTGCAAGTTTAGCTGCCGAAATTCTGGAATGAAAATCCACCACAATGGCAGATTTTTTTTGCTTATTCCAGATCACTTCTGAGTAGCCCAAATTCAAGGGCTTTTTCGATCACAAAGTGATCCCACCAAGTGGTCTAAACCTTCCGTGTTTTAAATTTGTATCCAGATTATATCATCAACATTACAGCTTTGCATATGGTGTCAAAAGGTGATGTCATGAATGGAAGACAGCAACATCATTTTTAAAATGCATATTTCTCTTAATGTATACATTTGCAATTCTGCTGACATTCTACATGTTTTATATGCTTAAAAATGCACAATACAAACATTGTTTAGATCAAGGCAGTGATGGTTAATCTTCAGAAATCTAAAAGACTGGCTAAGCATCATAGGAGGTGAAGTCCACACCAGCTGTCCTACCATAGTATTTAGCAATAAAGGCGAATTATCAATTCCTTTCAAGTCTGGCTCTCTTTACCTCACAGCTATAATGAGAATATTATCTGGCTAGCCATGAAATTGTGGCAGAGGTAGGTTCAGAAGCTTTGGGGTCACATTTTGCCCCCCTTAGTACAGGAGCAGATCACATTTTCTCCTTTTCTGGGGGTTTTCCTTCCATTGTTCGGGATCTTGTTACCAGAAGGTGTTATTTTAAGGAAAATAAATTTGCTGACATGTAAAGAGGTATTAAAAGGCCTAATCTGAGAAAGTGAGAGCAAAACACGTCCTGGATCTGTGACAACAGCAGGGGAGAGGAAATGTATAACATCCCAGACAGCCGTGGAGGATTAACCCCATGCATGCTGGAGGGGAGAGGAAATGTATAACATCCCAGACAGCCGTGGAGGATTAACCCCATGCATGCTGGAGGGGAGAGGAAATGTGTAACATCCCAGCCAGCCGTGGGGGATTAACCCCATGCATGCTGGAGGGGAGAGGAAATGTGTAACATCCCAGCCAGCCGTGGAGCATTAACCCCATGCATGCTGGAGGGGAGAGGAAATTTATTACTTCCCAGCCAGCCGTGGAGGATTAACCCCATGCATGCTGGAGGGGAGAGGAAATGTATAACATCCCAGCCAGCCGTGGGGGATTAACCCCATACATGCTGGAGGGGAGAGGAAATGTATAACATCCCAGCCAGCCGTGGAGGATTAACCCCATGCATGCTGGAGGGGAGAGGAAATGTGTAAAATCCCAGCCAGCCGTGGAGGATTAACACCATGCATGCTGGAGGGGAGAGGAAATATGTAACATTCGAGCCAGCCGTGGAGGATTAACCCCATGCATGCTGGAGGGGAGAGGAAATGTGTAAAATCCCAGCCAGCCGTGGAGGATTAACCCCATGCATGCTGGAGGGGAGAGGAAATATGTAACATTCGAGCCAGCCGTGGAGGATTAACCCCATGCATGCTGGAGGGGAGAGGAAATGTGTAAAATCCCAGCCAGCCGTGGAGGATTAACCCCATGCATGCTGGAGGGGAGAGGAAATGTATACCATCCCAGCCAGCCGTGGAGGATTAACCCCATGCATGCTGGAGGGGAGAGGAAATCTATAACATCCCAGCCAACCTTGGAGTATTAACCCCATGCATGCTGGAGTGGCGAGGAAATGTATACCAGCCCATCCAGCTTTTGGCGTATTAACCCCGAGCATGCTGGAGTGGAGAGGAAATGTATAACATCCCAGCCAACCTTGGAGTATTAACCCCAATTATTAATAACCTGTAGATGCAAATAATGGAAATATTGTGTAATATGTCTGTGTGAAACAAAACACATTCCAGTGAGTTCCAGTATGTATGGAGTGGATTACTTAATACCAGTAAGTATTGCTTGTTGGTCGTTCCAGTTTGTACAGAACCTGATCAGTCCTGATAGCCACAGGTTCAATTACCAGTAGGGCCATCTAACTCTTTCCTCTTTCTGAAGTTGATTCAAATGATGACAACTAAGTTGAGTAATCGTAATATATTCTTTTAAACCATAGAATAACTCAATCTATCCTACCTGACTCATAATTTAGCAATAATCTCTAATTTCCCACCTGTTCCCCCCAGCTTATCTTGTCTTGTGGTGTCATTTTCAACACTGTAAGGGAGGAGAGTATATATATATATATTTTTTTTTTTTAAAGAAACACTACCACAAAAAGAGGACATAACAGTCTACTTAACAAAGAGGGAATTGAGACTGGAATTTCAAAATTAAGGTCAAAGTAGCTGAGTTGGAAAAGTTCTCCCATTCAGCTGACAAATTCCCATTAGAGAATTTTTCCAACTTGGAAACATTGGCCTAAAGTTTGAAATTCCCATCTCATTTCCCTGCAAGGCTCTCTTTATAAAGTAGACCTTGAAGTCTTAAATTAGAGAGGCAAAGGTTTAAAAGTGTTATTGGGAAGTATTACTTTACTGATAGGGTAGTGGATACATGGAAAAGCCTTCCAGCAAGTGGTAGACGTTAATACAGTGATGGAGTTTAAGCGTGCATGGGATAGGCACAAGGCTATCCTAGATATATGATAAGGCCAGGGCTGAATGGTTCTTATCTGCTGGCACATTCTATATTTCTATATTCCTGTTTCCTATTGCATTAACTACAGACGACACATTGCACATATTCTCTGATCAGGCAAATTTTTACGATTAGTGTTTGGAGTCAATTCTCGGCTGTGCTGTAGCCGAACATCTGTCCCCCGACCAATAAACTCCGCAAAATAAACGTTTTGCATTGTCCCGCTGTTTTTTTACTGCAAGTAGTTATGTGACATATTTTATAGACATACTTCACATACTGGATTTATTTCAATATTCCTGCTTTTCTGGATGTCATTGTGCGCTTTCTATTCAAAGGAAATGGAATCGAATAGTTTAACGGTTCTATTCATTTTTATATCGAATTGATGTTTGTTGTTATCAGCAGGTAGTATGATTATAAATATAAAACATGGAGATAACACACACACAATCAATCCTTTTATTAAAATACATCATAAATTAAAAGATTGGATTCGATCGGACATGGATATTTTTCAAGAATTAATTTCACCTCTTAGCGAATATCATGTAAAATATAAATACATTGACTAATCAGTAGGAAACAGTATTATTATTATTATTCTATACAGCTCTGTTTTTGTTTTTAATTTTTATCTCTCTGTTTTTTTATAGGGGGATTTTTCTTTCACCCCTGATTCATGTTTTTGCAGTAAAGGAAGGAGATTATTTTTTATTTATTACACAAATCCATGTTTATTTATATATATTTTTTATGTTTTCATATTTTTATTATTTTAGTACTTAGATTTCTCAATTCTTCACATTCACAGCAGTTAAAATAGCTACATTTCATGCGCATTAAACATTATACTGAGTGGTCATTTATCTCCAACAAATCCGATTTAATAATTAGTTATGCCATAAATGTAAACATATGAAACCTGTCCTGCTGACTTACTCACTTTTAAAATTATTTTTCTATCATGTTTAGTTCAGATTTTATCGGTGATATTGTATGTTAGAAACCAAGCACTAGGTCACTTTCCTGTCTTCCGGGGCTGTTAGTGGGCATGGTCCGTCAGACTGACACTCTGGCAGACCAATGGAGGTATTAAAAAAAAGGGTTGTTTGTCATACCGACCAATAAGAGGTTGTGTCTGTTAGCAAAAGACCACGCCCCCTTTGAAGAAACCAGGAAGAAAATCTCCTGCTGCTTGTTTTTTCCCCTACATAACCATCGATATCTTCTAAATGAAACATGATCAAGAGATTATCTTAAAAAGTTATTTCATCAGCAGAACATGGACAGTTTTTTAAAAATAATTAACATTTTGGCAATATCTCTGTAATGTCTTTTGTGGTTAGGTTGAAGTACATCAACATATCTTGAGAACAACTAAAAATTGTGAACACAACATATAGATACATGTATACATTTTATGACATTTTCATAGTTGTTACTTTGCAGCAGTGTTAATTTTGACGGCAATTTTTGATTTAGTTTTAGTTATAGCCTTTTGACTAAAATGCCATTTTAATTTAGTCGTATCTTAGTTTGAATTGTTTAAGTTTTAGTCTAGATTTAGTCGAGTAAATCTCCAGCAGCGAGGGAGGGCACGGATCTGAGAAGGCTGTTACACAGTATTAAGTTAACTTGCTAGGGAGATGGGAGGGAACAGGTCTGAGAAGCCTGTTACCTAGTGTTAAGTTAACTTGCTAGGGAGATGAGAGGGGACAGGTCTGAGAAGGCTGTTAGATAGTGTTAAGTTAGCTTGCTAGGGAGATGGGAGGGGACAGGTCTGAGAAGGCTGTTACAAGTGTTAAGTTAGCTTGCTAGGGAGATGGGATTGGGACAGGTCTGAGAAGGCTGTTACATAGTGTTAAGTTAACTTGCTAGGGAGATGGGAGGGAACAGGTCTGAGAAGGCTGTTACATAGTGTTAAGTTAACTTGCTAGGGAGATGGGAGGGAACAGGTCTGAGAAGGCTGTTACATAGTGTTAAGTTATCTTGCTAGGGAGATGAGAGGGGACAGGTCTGAGAAGGCTGTTAGATAGTGTTAAGTTAGCTTGCTAGGGAGATGGGAGGGGACAGGTCTGAGAAGGCTGTTACATAGTGTTAAGTTAGCTTGCTAGGGAGATGGGAGGGGACAGGTCTGAGAAGGCTGTTACATAGTGTTAGGTTAACTTGCTAGGGAGATGGGAGGGGACAGGTCTGAGAAGGCTGTTACAGAGTGTTAGGTTAACTTGCTAGGGAGATGGGAGGGAATAGGTCTGAGAAGGCTGTTACACAGTATTAAGTTAACTTGCTAGGGAGATGGGAGGGGACAGGTCTGAGAAGGCTGTTACACAGTATTAAGTTAACTTGCTAGGGAGATGGGAGGGAACAGGTGTGAGAAGGCTGTTATACAGTATTAAGTTAGCTTGCTAGGGAGATGGGAGGGCACAGGTCTGAGAAGGCTGTTACATAGTGTTAAGCTAACTTGCTAGGGAGATGGGAGGGAACAGGTCTGAGAAGGCTGTTACATAGTGTTAAGTTAACTTGCTAGGGAGATGGGAGGGAACAGGTCTGAGAAGGCTGTTACACAGTTTTAAGTTAACTTGCTAGGGAGACCTGAGGGGAAACATTCCCGTGACCGTACTAAGCCAGTCAGATGGAGGAGTATCCTCTTCCTCTGCAGTTTGCAGGGCACTGTTCCAGCGGCCAGACAGGCACAGGGAGCCTGTATCTCAGCCAATCAAGCTGCAGATAGAGTCAGGGGACTGGGCTTTGGCAGATCTAAGGGAATCCGAACCAGAAGGTAAATGCAGTAGTCCCTCTTTAACAACTATGACGAAAAATGTTTAGTCACCAAAATGAACTCTGCTTAAGGCAAATATTAAAATTACATTACTTTATAAACTAATAATATCCCATTAATAGACACTTTAAATGAAATGTAAAATGATATAACTACAAGATGCATTATCACGCATGCTCAAAACCATGGTGGCCATGCAAAAAAAAACAACAACAACAGGAAAACCACTACCAGCTACTGAATTAACTTATTTTTGTACATGTTTGGTGCAAGAGTACCGACTTCCTCTGAACCGATACTTTTGCAATGTTTACAAAAAAGGGTCAGAGCAGGTAACTTTGAAAGACATTTCTAGGGATTTCCTGCATGCATTTGTATGCAAAAACACATGCACTGCTTAAACACTACCAGATGCATCAAAATGAATTTGTGGTATGGAATTTCATTTTAAAATACCTGCCTACTCAGACATTTAGTGTCCAATGAAGTCTAGATTTTGTAGAAGATGGGGTCTACCATTTGAGCACAGTGACTGGAATAACAAGAAAAATATCCTACAACATTTGTGATGATAGGGTCAATAAAGAGAGAATTTGCAAGATGTTGCAGGGCATTGAGATGGGAGATAAAATGTAAGGCCAAGGTAGCTGAGTTGGAGTAAGTTCTCCCATCCAGGTGCTTTGGAGAATTCGTCCAACTTGTTGTAAAGTTTGAAATTTCTGTCTCAATTCCCTGCAAGTCTCTCTTTAATGAGTAGACCCTTATGTGTTTCAAAGTATTTTGGAAAGGATAACAGTGACACATCTGCTTATTATTCTTTGTTGAAACTACGGGAGCTATTCACCAAAAGTGTGTAGCATAGTTGCCAACATAGACCATTTTTCCAGGGACACATATTTGTGCCGCATGCTGCAGAAAGAGCATGCAAAGTGCAGCCCGGCAGTATGTAGGATGGGTATACGCACAGACAGAATCCAATTAATTAATCAGGGTGGAGATCTCATAGGACCTACCATGATTAATTAATTGGATTGTGTCTGTGTGTATATACATCCGACATACTGTCAGGCTGCACTTTGCATGCTCTTTCTGCAGCATGTGAAACAAATATGTGTCGCTGGAAACATGGCCGATGTTGGCAACTATGGTGTTGCCGATGAGTTAACGTGAGATAAATATTACACTGTAACATTTGTGAGAGGCAGTGTGTACAATTGTTGATGGAAGATACATTAGGCCTGCCTTGGTAAACAGTAGCCTGCTTTTTGCTAGTTAAAATAATGTCCCAGGGAAAGATGTTGGAATTGCAAACATTGAGGGTCATGTACTAAACAAGTGCCGTGGGTTGAAAAAAAAGTAGGTAAAACATGAGTAAGGAGCAATTTGCGGATATTTGTAACATTTTGCTCTTTTTTCCCCCCGATTGGCGCCTTCTCCGTTTATTTTTATTTAGCGTGCATTTTTTCGCTTGCCATGATATATTGCGATTAGATTTGCGCACGCTATAGACTTTTGCGAATATTTTGTGAAAAAATAATTATTTTATTTGTGTGGGAAAATGAACCCAGATTATAGCAAGTGTTAATAAAAAAAAGGTAGAAAAAACATTCGCAAACGTCCCTGTATTTATTCACAATTTGCTCATATTTACTGCGTGTGTTAAATGTTTAGAACATTGCAAAAGGAGCGAAGCACAAAAATTGTTTTGCATAAAAATTAATTTGCATTTTTTTTAGTACACGCCCCTCATAGTACATTGTTGGTATTTTTGCAAACCATGGTAAGGGCCCCTGGGGCGGAGCATCTGGAGAGCAGGGTGAGCCAGTGCTGCAACAGCACTAATTGCTGTTGTTCAAAATCCAGGCCAGAGCTTATATTCTACCCAGGAGCTTCACAGGTGTGGACTGATTAAAGATGTAGTAAATATGTTTAATCTCTAAGAATTCGCACCTCCAGCCGTCAGTTCACAGAACATAGTGGGAAGTGTAGTCCAACGACCGAAAAAAAGCTGAAACGCAGGCAGATTTCCTTCTCTCGTTTGAAAAAGCGACAAACCGGGTTCGTCATTCATATTTTAGTTCCAACCAGTCCACTGGGCGTGTGGGAAAAAGAAAGGAGTTTAAAAAAAAACAAAACCTTACGGGATCTGAATTATTGTCATACGACCCCAATATGGTTTAGCCTGGCATTACGCTGCCTGCCAAAAACACTCCGGCCTAATCTACTCCCTGAGACCTGACAAAAAATCTTTGTTACCTTGGTTTCGGAGTTTAATTACTAAGGCCTGTGTGGCATTAAAGATAATCTGTCTGGATACACACAGAGCCCTTTACTAGCATGAAGAATTGTTCCCAAAGTCAGAGGTTAGGCAACGGTGTTCGCATGTTCCCCAATTTATCAAACAGTGTTCCTTTTGATATCTCATCCTGCGGCCCTCGAGAGCGGCTTAGATTTATACCGTCACAGACAAGCAGACAGTGTGACCAACATAATCTGCAACAGGCAGGTACCACTGTCTGTAATCCTTCTATTTTGTGCTAGAGGCATGCTGGAAACACTTGTGTCAAAAATCACCTCTGCAGCAAACAAACGAGGGTAGAGTTCCTGCAGGAATGGGGGGATTGCTGTGGGGATCCAATTGCTGTGGATGTTGGCACGTTGGCCGTATTTCAGCTATGATAATGCAGGAGTGGATGGATCAATGGATACATGTGTGTGAGTGGACGGTAGCAGAGGTGGGTAGACAAATAGAAAAGAGAGAAGTTGTGAATAAAGTTTTTTTTTTTTTTTGGGGGGGGGGGCAGAGTTCTAAATGTGGCCAAGTCACATTCCCTTGCACTCTCCCAATCAAAACGGAGAGAGGAGGGCGGTAGCCATTGTTTGTGTGGCACCCTTTCCCTCCCCACACATCACCAAAAGTCAGAGCATTGGCAGTCGCATGACCTGTCCACACTCAGACTCCAGTGACGTGCGAGGAGCACAACTGCCAGGTGGTAACATGTCCTGGGTGCCAGCTGCGTGCTTACTTGCTGTTGAATCAGTGGCACAGTAGAGTAGGGTGTTGAACTGCGGCTATCCAGTTGGTAACTATATTTTTCATTCCCCCTGCCAGCCTGTTAGTACACAGAGTACTATATAGAGATGTAAGTCATCAACAGCTGGAGGTCTTCAGTTCTGACATCCCTAAAGTAGATATTCCCTATAAAACGTGTATTTTTCATAATTTTTTTTTTTTTTCACTATTGTTATCTAACACTCAGATTTACGATGTTACCCATTAAGACAGGAGAAAGCTATTGGAGCAACACATCTCACTGAGCAGAGATTATGGGACTGGTCAGTTTGTCCTATTCCATAATAGGCACAAGATGGATGGACCCAATAGCAAAGCATTTGGAAACATCATAGGTCCCCTTTCTGCTCAAATCTGTTCTCCATCGATGATATTACTATGGAAGTAACCCACCTAGGCCCACTGAATTCTGTTACAAAGTTTCATTATCACATCTCTAATAATTCACCAAATTTGCTAAAAACTGTGATGCGCGAGGTTCTAACCTTTATGGTATTTTTCTTTTTTTCAGGACTCGGTGATGCGTGGGGGCACCCATCTCGAATTGGACCACTGGATAATGTGGCAAAAGAACTAGGATCTCACCTTCTTCAGGTACTAATTAAAATGTAGGAGACAACGGAATTCCTCTCAATTGACAACACGATCGTTGAAGGGTAGCAATTCCTTACTGATTTTTCAGAGCTTTGCTGCACAGCTCACCAGGTGCTCGTGCAAGAGGGATGTAATACCCACATATAGTAAAGTGTCGCAGATTTGAATGTATCTATATATTTGTAATTTATTTTAATTATTTGCTGTGGGAATAAATAAAAATGTTAAACTTAGCAAATACAGAATCGTATTCTCATTAGCAGGGGACTCAAATATGATTTAATAGTTCTGCAAAAAAAATATAATACTACTATATAATAATAATAAAAAAAAAAAATAATTCATAAGAATTTATAGGTTGATGTATATCCCTCCAAAAATAATTTTTCATTATTTTCAAAGTGGAACAAGAACACAGCATTTTAATCTCATTAGCAGGTGAATCACATATGATTTAATAGTTCTGCAAAAAAAAAATAATAATAATAATGCTACTATATATTAATAATAATAATAATACAAATAATAATAATGTATAAGAATTTACAGGTTGATGTATGTCCCTCCAAAAATAATTTTTAATTATTTTCAAATTGGAACAAGAACACATCCAATGTAATAACAATATGTATTTGTCTCTATATTCCATTATAAAATTATTTGGATTTAACAACACATATTATGTGGTAGAACATAACACTATTAGTGTCATTACATTTTTTGTAGCTCTATACAGATTTACAGATTTTTCCTTTCAGAAGAATTTTGTAATTTTTTTTTTTTTGCTGCAGATCTTATTGGCAAGTAAATCCTATATGATTTAATAGTTCCGCAAAGCCCAATTAATTGAAAATGAAAAAAATATATATTTACAGAGTGATGTATGTCCTTCTTAAAATTAAGAAAATATTCGTTGGCAAACTTTTTCTTGGGACAACATTTACTGAATTTTTCTTCATATAATTTTTCTCTGGTTTTTCTTTTTTGGAAAATGCTATCTACAACTAAATAGCTACTTTTCTATTGCTGTATAGAGACATTTATATCGTGCCTAGTCTAAATATTTATGGGAGATTTCTTTTAATAGGTTTTCTGTGAGCAGGTATGTTTGCTTGCAGAAGAATTTAATCCAGGGCAATTTTTCATTTGTGGCTTAAACCCCAATGGTTTGCATTGAATGTTACCATTATTTGAGAAAAAATACATAACAGGCCTCAATAATCTTTTCCAAACCCTGTGCAGTATCACTCCGTACAATGTGGTTTTCATAAAGACATAAGGTAAAATATAGTTCTGTCCAATGGTTTGTTCTTTCTGTTTTTTTTTTTTATCTATTTGCTATCAGTCAGACTTATATTATGGCTCTACAAAGGCCATGTGCTGTTCTATGGAGAAAATAAAGTTAATTAGTCTATAATTAAAGTCAACAAAACATTCTAGACAATCAGGTCACTTACTACATGAAAAGAATGTGTATGTGTTAACAGCGCAGATCACAATTTCCACTCTGTAATTTTACGCCCAGCTAGAATAGTAAAACGTGTTGGCAAAAAAAGTAAGTTAATTGAAAGATTACATCATTTTTTGACATTTTAAATAGACATGGTTTAACGAAAGAATACAAATAATATTCCCTATTGAGCCCTATTTGCTTGATTAGGAGGCGGACAAGTTGTTTAGAATCTTGGTTCTGATAGGTCAGATCTAACCTCGTATGACCCAAGATGTCAGCCTCCTAATATTGAATATACGAGAAAAGAGAGCTCAATATGATACTTTATTTGTATTCTTTCATTTAAACATTTTTTTTATTTTTAAAAACCTACTTTTGCAATCATTCAGTTAAACAGAACTTGTTTTTGGCCAAGACTTTAAACAAGATATTGATATAAAAGGGATATTAAAGAATCAAGTGGTTCTACATTATAAGTCAAATGAGGAATGACAACATGGAATTTAAAAAAAATGTACACTGCAGAGCATTTTAAAGGCACTCTATCAAATGAACATTGTTAATACTGTGAATGTAAGGAATAAAAAAATCAAATTAAAATTAATTAAAGAGCCTCTGAACTTTTTTTTTCTAATTATTGCAGTGGCCCCAGGAGTAGTATGAAAAGGATTTATACTTTTTAAGTTACATGTCATTTTATCCTCTGACCGTCAGTCTCCATAATTCACTGTGAAACATAGAGTTTGATCTGCTAGTGCGGTGGAAGTCCCTTGTTTTTACCTGCAATCAATAGATGGGACAACAAACTAGGTCACATCTATTTGTTGCATGTAAATACAAGGGTGAACGGTAAAGAATTCCCCATAGTCAATGTAATCGCAGTCTTTGAGTGCTCCCACCGCAAACAATGTGCCAATACAAAAGACGAGATGCAGGGCCACCAACGCCGCCAGTAACAACATGGGCAAAATGAACAAAATGGGTAAATTGCAATGCCTAACTGTGCTAGCAGTGACTGACAATAGGCGACAGGATGAGGCTGCATGCTTTGCAGTCAAATATGAAGACTGCCAGTCGAAGATAAAATAGTGTATTTTATTTACCTTTAATATTGATTTTGCTTTGTATCTCAATAGTACTTATTCACATATATACTGTCTGAACCAACCAGCATTTAACGCCTTCCTACAATGGAGTGGGATAAAGAAATGGGGGTACGAGATGATTGGCCATCAGATGCTGATGGATAGAGGAGCGACAGACACTCTTTCAGTTTTAGCAAACCACTGTAGATGGCATTAGAATATATTTTAGCTGTTTTACCTGTACCAACGTGTACCAACCAGCAGAGCTGTAAAAGGGATCAATCTAGACATATTTTATATTGTCAGTATTAAATGATGAGAAACGATCTATACTTTGTGTGAGCAGTATTGCAAGAAAATATGTAAAATATGAGAAATATATTTTTTGTATAAACGTGTCTGTGGTTTCTCCTGCTTATAACATCACCTTGTGGCTTGGTATACAAATTACACATTTCCCACTGAAAAATGATTCATTTGCATATTAAGCCACTGGTGATGTCATAAACAGGAGCCACCACAGACATGTTTAAAAAAAAACAATTCTCTTATTTTCTGCATTTTGTTATTTTCTGCATTTTTATTCTGTTGACACAATGTATAGATCCTTTTTCCTCATTATATATTCACAGTATATGCAAGGTGTAGGTTGGCCGAGTCTGTTTAATATACATATAAAGCCCAAACATTCACTGTCTTTTTCCCCCCAACAGACTCTGGATGGATTTGTTTTTGTTGTTGCATCAGATGGAAAAATAATGTACATTTCAGAAACGGCCTCTGTGCATCTTGGTCTCTCACAGGTAAGATGTAAATACATTTGAGTTGACATACCCAGAAATGTAACGTAATAGTGCTTGGGAAAAACAAGTAATGGACCACTTAATTCCTATGTTAAATATTAATATATAGTTTTGTATGTATTCATTAATATTTGAATCTCTGTATTCTAAACATTTAATTTACTCAAAAAAGTTACATTCCCCCCCTAAGCACTCAGAATTTGATTGGGGCCTAGGAGGGAAGGGAAAAGCAACATTTTCAACTGTTTCAAAAAAAGCTAAATATCCCTGATGATAACTATACTTGCAATGTGTGCTTACATATATTACACAGGAGCCTGTACAGAGCACACATATAATAATACCAGGTGAATGATCACTATACTTGCAGTGTGTGCATACATATATTACACAGGAGCCTGTACAGAGCACACATATAATAATACCAGGTGAATGATCACTATACTTGCAGTGTGTTCATACATATATTACACAGGAGAATGTACAGAGCACACATATAATAATACCAGGTGAATGATAACTATACTTGCAGTGTGTGCATACACATATTACACAGGAGTCTGTACAGAGCAGACATATAATAATACCAGGTGAATGATAACTATACTTGCAGTGTGTGCACACACATATTACACAGGAGCCTGTACAGAGCACACATATAATAATACCAGGTGAATGATAACTATACTTGCAGTGTGTGCATACATATATTACACAGGAGCCTGTACAGAGCAGACATATAATAATACCAGATGAATGATAACTATACTTGCAATGTGTGCTTACATATATTACACAGGAGCCTGTACAGAGCAGGCCTATAATAATACCAGGTGAATGATAACTATACTTGCAGTGTGTGCATACACATATTACACAGGAGCCTGTACAGAGCACACATATAATAATACCAGGTGAATGATATCTATACTTGCAATGTGTGCTTACATATATTACACAGGAGCCTGTACAGAGCACACATATAATAATACCAGGTGAATGATAACTATACTTGCAGTGTGTGCATACACATATTACACAGGAGCCTGTACAGAGAACACATATAATAATACCAGGTGAATGATAACTATACTTGCAGTGTGTGCATACACATATTACACAGGAGCCTGTACAGAGCACACATATAATAATACCAGGTGAATGATAACTATACTTGCAATGTGTGCTTACACATATTACACAGGAGCCTGTACAGAGCAGACATATAATAATACCAGGTGAATGATAACTATACTTGCAATGTGTGCTTACACATATTACACAGGAGCCTGTACAGAGCAGACATATAATAATACCAGGTGAATGATAACTATACTTGCAATGTGTGCATACATATATTACACAGGAGCCTGTACAGAGCAGACATATAATAATACCAGGTGAATGATAACTATACTTGCAATGTGTACATACATATATTACCCAGGAGCCTGTAAAGAGCAGGCATATAATAATACCAGGTTAATGATAACTATACTTGCAATGTGTGCATACATATATTACACAGGAGCCTGTCCAGAGCACACATATTATAATACCAGATGCATGATAACTGTACTTGCAATGTGTGCTTAACCATATTACAAGTATACAGTACATAACATATATAATAACAATTGGTCAGTAATACAATGTACATTTCTTGTAGTGTCTGCGGTTTCTTATATTAGAACTACTTTGTTTAGTTAATTCAATGCACAGGACACTTTTTTTTTTATACATGTTTTAGAAAAACAACATACAAACAAAACTTGGAATAAATAATGAAGAATTAAACAAACAAAAAACAACATACAAACAAAACTTGAAATAAATAATGAAGAATTATACCAACAAAAAGCAACATACAAACAAAACTTGGAATAAATAATGAAGAATTAAACAAACAAAAAACAACATACAAACAAAACTTGGAATAAATAATGAAGAATTAAACAAACAAAAAACAACATACAAACACATCTTGGAATAAATAATGAAGAATTAAACAAACAAAAAAACAACATACAAACAAAACGTGGAATAAATTATGAAGAATTAAACAAACAAAAAACAACATACAAACAAAACCTGGAATAAATTATGAAGAATTAAACAAACAAAAAACAACATACAAACAAAACTTGGAATAAATAATGAAGAATTAAACAAAAATAAAATCTATTGGAAAAGTAGCTGTGAAAGTATAGGGGGGAAAAGGGGAGAAGAGATGGGTTAGGAGTCTCCGGGGTAATGCCTGATTTTTGCAGTTCATGTTCCCCTTTATTCAATAGCCCCCACAATGTTTGCTGTTATGATAACAAAAAAACAAAAAAAAAAAACAGACAGCAACCCTACTTGAAGTAGAGAGTACTCACATCCCATTTATAAACTTTAATCATATATATTTTTTTTTAAATGCAATATAACAAGGATTTACAAACCGGATTATGAAACTTATTAATATTATTATACACCATAAGTTAACTAAAGTAATGTATAGAGCATGGATTGTACCAAATTATCCAACAGACCCCATCTGGAGGTGATTTAAATATTTATATGTCTACCTTAGGAATAGCAGATATCTTTTGAATACCCGATATGTAGATATACTCTCTTAGATTTTACCGCTAGTTTAATATATCCCCCCTATTTGTCATTTAGGCAAATCCCCAAGTCTTTAGTTTAACTTTTCTGTAATGTAATAAATCTGTTATTCGGCCAAAAAAAATATATATTGCATTTGTGTGGTTTGACAATAGAAACAAAAAAGGTTTATTTTATGTACATTTTTGTGTGGTTTTTTTTTTCTATTCCTGATAATCCTACAAAGAAAGCATACATTTCTTAAAGATACACTTAGATTTTGTTATTCAAAGGGGAGGATTTAGTAAAACTGAACAGACCAGTGAACTGCAAGTGGACTGCAAAAATCAGGCATTAAAAGTTGAGTTCGAAAACTCGCTTTTGTTTCCAACTCAACTATTAACCCCTTAAGGACGGACTACGTTGTCAATTTTGTGCCGCTCAGGACAAAGGCAGTTTTGACACTCCTGCAGTGTTTGTGTTTAGTTTTCCTCTCCAAACTTTTTTTTTTTTTTCAGAATAACATGGGCTTTCTATAGATACCAGCATTTTGATCAAATAATTAACTATAAAACAAATAATAGAATATGATGGAAAACATGTTCTTACTTTTACTTGAAAAATCTTTTACACATCTACAAACACTAATAAAAAAAAAAAAAGCCTTCTATATAAATTCTAATAATTGTCCTGATTTTTTTAAATATTCAACTTGTACATGTTTTTCTGTTGTTTTTTTTGCAAGTTATAACCGTAACCCTAGCCTAAACCTAACTATAACCCTAATGCTTACCCTAAACCTAATCTTAGGCCAATGGTTACATGGTGTACATTTCCTGGGGTCTGTGATGGACAATTTAATGATTTGATGGACCTTTCCTGGAGGGATAAGCCAAATGGCAAATGATTAAGGGAAACTAGAAAAATGATCCGAGCTTTGGCAACTGACATTTAATGTGAATAAGGGCACGTAAAAACATAACAGAGTATAGAAAAAAGGGGGTAGGTTTACTAATAATCCTCTGACAAGATTTTCACTAAATTTAAAGACTTTTATTTTGTGTGTGTCCCATTTACCTGGCTGACCATCATGGGATTTGTATTCTCAACAACTGGTCACCCCAGCCCTGAGTTTAACTACTATACTTTTTCTTTCTAGCCTTGTAAACTAACATATTTGTCTAATCCTCCAGCAGACTAAAGTGTTCAGAATTATTCCAACTGGTTATTTCAAAATGATTTTATTCTATCACTTTGATCCCTGCCTTGTCCCACTCTACAGTTACATAATTGTGTTTACTTAGTATTGTACAATACTTTGAGGGATTCTTTCAGGAATACATTGAATTCCGGCCCAGATAATCCGTGATTTGCTGTATCCTAGGCTTTCTCTGGAGGGAGAGATGCCCAGTATTTGATATTTAAAGAGTAGATGAAGTGGGATCTGAATCCATACATTTATTCGGGACTCATAACATTTAAGGAAAGGATCACCATAAATTGAAAACATACATTTTGTCGAGCTTTTCCTGGCTTGTGAATAAACCTCATTTACAATGTTTTATAACTTTACAAAACGTGACTGTTTGATACATTTCTATGTTTGAGGCTATGAAGTATGGAGGGCTCGTTTGTCAGTGGGAGCTATTCACTACAACTGAAGCGACAAGTGAACTGAAAACAAAAATCTGACATTAATATCGGAGTTGGGAAGACTCCTGTTGGAGAATTTTCCCATTAAAACCTTAGTGATAAGACTGTTTTGAAATCCTTCATGACAATTGCCGTTTTAACATTTCTGCGGTGTTTGTGTTTAGCTGTAATTGTCCTCTTTCTTATTTAATGTACCCACACATGTTGTATACTGTTTTTTATTGCCGTAAACATTGCTTTTCTTTAGATTATAGACCATTATTTTGATCATATCATATCATATGAAATAAAATGCTATAAAAAAGAAAATATGATTTTAAAAAATAAACAACACTTTTTAAAACTTTGACCTGAAACATCTGTTACACAATTGTAAAACTGACACCATCTAAATAGTGTCTAATATTTGTTATGAATTCAGAAATATGCCATGTTTACAGTTTTCACTATTTTTGTCAGTGACTAACTAGTCAGAAACACTTCATAAGACCTTCTTCTTGAACCTTGTGGTTCTAGTAACAGCTTACTAGAAACGAATCCCTGTTGGCTCTGAGTGATACAACGTAAGCAAAAGTAACACTACTGAAATACACTGTATACACAATACATTATAGTGCATTTTCTCCTCCTCCTGCTCCCCCTTCTCTATATAATTTAATATGTAACTGTGAAATAAATCTATAAATAATCCAAAGATAAGATTTGCAGTTAAATATTCTCTAACAAAGTTTTATTTTTATCATTTGTACATGGTTACCGATAAAATGCCAGATGTCAAACATGAAACACTATCTCTTTTATTCTAGTACCTAGGCTTCCAACTGCGGCCCTCCAGTAGTATTTGTACTACAAGTACCATAATTCCCTGCCGTTCTAGAATGCTGGCGGAGAATTATGGGGTATGTAGTTCTGCAGCAGCTGGAGGGCCGCAGTTGCACACCTACGTTCTAATACCTTCTGTGCTTTTTAGTACACTACATTTAGCTGTTACCCTTTCCACTTCTTTCACCTCTGTTCTTTTTTTTTTTAATGCCTCATTTAACTTTTGCATGCTTCCTTGCTGTGCGAAAAAATCATATGTAAATAATGAAGCGATCAGCACTACTGTGACTTTATGTGGATTTTTTTGTCCCAATTATTATTTTTCCTCAAGCCTAAAACTCCTTGTGGAGTTGACACGTTGCTGTTGGGACAATAAATACACAAATTCACAGAAGTGCTGGTCGAGTCATTATTTACTGAGGATTAAAAATCTGGGTGGGACGTTGCCCAAAAAACCTACCGCGTGAGTGCACATCCACACTATATATTATTTAAAAGTCATATGTGACCTGGAGGAAATCAGTTAACCAATCAAAGGATCAGATCCAACAGAACCACATTGATCAGTCAATTGATTTATGTTTGGTCACATTATATGACTTCTTCACAAATGTAAGCACGTAAAAGTGATACTTGGACGATAAAAGGAGGAAACCCCAATTACAGCTCCTGTTCAAAGCTCAAGATTGCAGGTTTGAAGCCTGGCAGGGTCAACTTAGTCCTTTATCCTTCTGAGCTTGATAAATGAGGACCGTTATATCATCAATTACTCAGCTGCTGATTTGGTTAATTGCAGGAGTGTGAACCAAAACTATTTCAAAACTTATATTTATTGTAATAACAGTTGTTGCTAGTACGCATTGTAAATATTTAGCTGTATATCAATGACATTTGTTTTTATACATTTGGTGATCATGTGATGTTCTCCTCTTAATATAGAGTCATGTATGTGGATAATTATTTTAGAGCTGTACAGTGGGGTAAAAAAACAACAACACACAAATAACAACAGTATAGTGTAGTAAAACACAAATAAAAGAAATATATAAAATATACACAAATAACAGAGGTATAAAAACACACCAAACAAACAAACAACTGGGGTAAAAAAAAACACACAAATGTATATTATAATAAAACACACTCACGTACACAAATAACAGGGATATAAAAAAAAGAAAAGAAAATAACAGTGGTATAGTATAATTAAACACAAATAACAGAGATTTAAAAACCACAAACACAAATAACAGAGGTATAAAACACACACAAATAACAGGGATGTAAACCCCCCCCCCACAAATAACAGAGGTATAGTATAATAAAACACAAATAACAGGGATTTAAAAACACACAAATAACAGCAGTATAGTATAATAAAACACAAATAACAGGGATATAAAATCACACACACATAAATAACAGGAGTATAAAAAACACAAAAATAACAGGGTTATAAAAAACACAAAAATACCAGCAGTATATTATAATAAAACACAAATAACAGGGATGTAAACACACACACACAAATAACAGGGGTATAAACAAAAAACACACAAATAACAGCGGTATAGTATAATAAAACACAATTAACAGGGATGTAAAAACACACACACAAATAACAGGGGTATAAACAAAATGAGGAACAAAATATGAGGAACCAAAAGTTCTTATATGGATGCAGCAACCCGTGGCTCTCCAGCTTTTATTATCTTACAACCCTTTTGTAGTTCATCAGCGGCTAGAGCTGTGCAGATTGTACGCGGAAGAGGAAGAGCCCATTGTACAAGCATTAGATCCGCAGCGGTATCTCCCATGTGCTAACTAATAAAGCTTTGATCTTCTCCTGGCAGGTGGAGCTCACCGGTAATAGTATATATGAGTATATCCACCCGTCTGACCATGATGAAATGACAGCCGTGCTCACTGCTCACCAGCCTCTTCATCCGCACCTCCTACAAGGTAAAAAAAAAATTTTTTAAAACCCGTCCGTGCTATTACCTACATAGATTTAACATTGACCCCCAAGACAATTATTTCACCGGCATGCTGGTTAGATACCAGGTGGGGGGCAACCCTAATGCCAACCAATCATGGCAGCAGCACTGCTAAACCATGTCTTACCCTGATAATTATTCCTAAACAATAATAATTACTGTGCAACGTCCGTGTCCGTTCATTCACATCTGTATTCGTTTTGTTTCAACTTATTCAGGTTCAGAGGTGTTTTTATTTTGTCGAACTGTTAAGAATGAAAACAAATTCTGATTTTGTCCTGAACAAGACCCAAGGCTTGTTTAAATCTTAAATGTGTTTAATCAAAATGATTGTGATTTATATAAAAATAAATATTGATCAAACTTGTCCCTGCGTCCATACATACTTTTCATGAATTTGCTAAATTCCCTGAAAGGACGTTGAAAATGTCGTTTTTTTCTTGTGCTTTTAATATAGCTTAATTACATACACACTAATTGACCCATCACATGCCACCCACATTTCATACCCCCACCACGTCCATTACATACCCCCCATCACCCCGATTAATTGTTGAATGGTGGGGGACGGAGCGAAATTTTTTGAAGCACCAGACGTGTGCTTTAGCACCCTCTGGCAAAGTGCCGCCCCCTGGCAAAGGGTCGCCCTAGGCGAGTGCCTTGTTTGCCTTTTGGAAGATACACTACTGTATAGTTCATAGGATTCATGTACTGATATAGAAACACAAGTTAAAAATGAATTTCCCCTAGTCTGAGTTCATGCCAGTGTATTCTCTGACCGGCAGCTGCTATGACTTCATAGTAACATAGTAATTAGGTTGAAAAAAGACACAAGTCCATCAAGTTCAACCCTTCTACCTATCATTCCAGCTTTTGATCCAGAAGAAGGCAAAAACTCCTAAGGAAGCTATTTCGAATATTGCCTCCTAGGGGGAATCAGATTTCTCCTTGGATCAGTAAACTCTATTATCAATGCTTATTCTATTGTTAATATCCCTGTATGTTCTGCTTT
This sequence comes from Pelodytes ibericus, assembly GCA_036172795.1. Taxonomy (NCBI): domain Eukaryota; kingdom Metazoa; phylum Chordata; class Amphibia; order Anura; family Pelodytidae; genus Pelodytes; species Pelodytes ibericus. Next base: position 22,174,329 of record CM069857.1, on the reverse strand, counting down.
TCTAAAAACAACATCCAGACCATTTATAAATACATCTATTATAGTTGATAGCACTACCTCTCATGGCAGTGAGTTCCATAACTTTATTGTCCTTACCGTAAAGAATCCCTTCCTTTGCTGTCTATGAAATCTTTGCTCTTCCAGTCTCAGGGGGTGACCTCTTGTTCTTTGTACATTTCTGTTTGGGAGGCAGGCAGCTCAGTCTGGGAGGCAGGCAGCTCAGTCTGGGAGGCAGGCAGCTCAGTCTGGGAGGCAGGCAACTCAGTCTGGGAGGCAGGCAGCTCAGTCTGGGAACAGGCAGCTCAGTCTGGGAACAGGCAGCTCAGTCTGGGAGGCAGGCAGCTCAGTCTGGGAACAGGCAGCTCAGTCTGGGAACAGGCAGCTCAGTCTGGGAACAGGCAGCTCAGTCTGGGAGGCAGGCAGCTCAGTCTGGGAACAGGCAGCTCAGTCTGGGAACAGGCAGCTCAGTCTGGGAGGCAGGCGGCTCAGTCTGGGAGGCAGGCAGCTCAGTCTGGGAGGCAGGCAGCTCAGTCTGGGAGGCAGGCAGCTAAGTCTGGGAGGCAGGCAGCTCAGTCTGGGAGGCAGGCAGCTCAGTCTGGGAGGCAGGCAGCTCAGTCTGGGAGGCAGGCGGCTCAGTCTGGGAGGCAGGCAGCTCAGTCTGGGAACAGGCAGCTCAGTCTGGGAGGCAGGCAGCTCAGTCTGGGAACAGGCAGCTCAGTCTGGGAGGCAGGCAGCTCAGTCTGGGAGGCAGGCGGCTCAGTCTGTGAGGCAGGCGGCTCAGTCTGGGAGGCAGGCGGCTCAGTCTGGGAGGCAGGCGGCTCAGTCTGGTAGGCAGGCGGCTCAGTCTGGGAACAGGCAGCTCAGTCTGGGAACAGGCAGCTCAGTCTGGGAACAGGCAGCTCAGTCTGGGAGGCAGGCAGCTCAGTCTGGGAGGCAGGCAGCTCAGTCTGTAAGGCAGGCAGCTAAGTCTGGTTGGTTTCTGCCACTCTCTGTGCAGAGACATTCGTTTTTGCATGGGATCTCAGCTAGGTCCCCCTGCTGATCCCATGCAAAACCAAGGGTCTTCCTCAGCACTGACAGAGCGAGACACCCCCCCCCCCCCCCACTCTGCAGACCCCAATTGGATGAGAAGAACAAGCCCCAGGTCTGATTGACACATTTTATGCATTTGCTTGCAATTGTGCTGACACCATGTATGGATCCTTTCTAATCCCTTTTTTATTCTCTACATTTGAGAACTATTTCATGGGATATTAAAGTACATCATTTAGGGGATACCAAGTATTTCCTATGGACAGTTTTTCTTGTTGGGATTACTTGTTATTGGAGAGAATAAATCTACCTGATGTAATGCTTTATATGCTTACACAATTGGTTAAACCCCATTAAACCCTAGTACCCACCTCTTACCGAGCACCAGCAGAGTGTACTGATCCTGGTGGTGGAGTGAGGGGAAGCTGAGGTCTGTGCTCTGGTAGCACAGATCCCCTTTATATTGCTCCTCTGTGTTATGCGGTACACGTTCACTGGTTCCTGTATTATACTTTGCTTGTTGTGAGGTAGTGGTGTAATGGTGATCTGTTTTACAGCCGTATGTGCACCCCCCTCATATTCTGTGCCTGATGCTAGTGCCTCTTTCACCAAGTCCTAGTTACAGCCCGGGAATGGGTAATGAAATAAGTAGCTTATAACTGAGATCTGGTGGGAGAAACGCGTAGGGTTTTTTGCTCTTTCTGCCATGTTGACATATTGCCTCAGACACACAGAGGAGAGAGGCGTGGGAAAGTTGTCTATTGTGAAAAAGTTTTGAGTCAATACGACACCTGCCTTTTGGTTCTCTAAATTCCTTACTTCATAGTCTGTTTCCTCACCCACCCACCTTTTATCGCACAGGAGATTTCACCTTCTCCTGACGCTTTGGCCTTTCTCTATAACTCACGTAGGGCTTTCCCTTCCACAATGCTATGTCTAACAGACCTTCTTACATAGTCCTTAGACTAGGCCTTGACTAATGACTATAACACATCCCAGAAACTTACAGAATAAGTAGCTCGTAAACATATGATTATAGAAGACATAAAAAATCCTCCCTTTTAAGCTGAGCTGTAAACCGTTGACTCCGCCTTCTAGAATCCGCCCATAAAAACGCTACTGAGAATTCCGCCTCTGTGTTAAGTTTATAAGAGATGCACAATGTCTCTTTTTAGTTCCAGATGCCATATGATGGCAGAATTCAGGCAGTGACGGGGTCAGTGACAGTGATGTCATGTTTTAAAACGGCAGTGTACACCCTAGAATCCAAAATGAGAAAGACTTTCATTGGCCCCAGGGGATCATGTGACATTTTTCCACTTGCCGCAGGTGCAAATTTAATAATAGTCTTTTAAATAAATAAGTCTTTGCTTGCCATGGAGCCAACAGAAACTCTTTGTTCTGCCTCCCCCGGTGTCACACCCCCAGGGTACAAAATAATCCTCGTTACATATCATTTTATGTTTTTTCAGTTTTACGAAGATGTTCTCTGGGTCTATTTTTACATTCAGACATAATGCATTAAACGTCTGGCATGGCTTTTATTTCAATATCTGTATATATTTCTGGCGGACAGATTCTTGGAGAGATGAGTTAACCAGCAAAACCCAACGAGCCCAGGGATTCCGGGAAACAGCTGTGTTGTAGAAAGTTGATCTGGCCAAGTGTTCCGAGTGATGGGTGTTTAAATTCTTATCTGTACAGAAGCAGTTGTGTCTTAAACACACACAATACACATGATGTCATCGTAACAGAGAGATGAGAGCCAGTTCTCCTAGCAGTCTGGACAGATGCAAACAGACTGCCGAGATTAATGTAAGACAGACGTTTTGGATACAACTGTCTGGCACGTTAAAGTACAATGTTGTGATAACCTAACATACTATGGGGGTCATGTACTAAACAAGTGCAGTGGGAAAACAAGTTGGTAAAACATGAGTAAGGAGCAATTTGCGACTATTTGTAACATTTGGCGCATTTTTTCCTGATTTGCGCCACTTCCGTTTATTTTTATTTAGCGAGCATTTTTCCGGTTGCGCTAATAAATTGCAATCAGATTTGCGCGAATCTAAACACAAATATATTTTACGGGCAAAACACTTTTTGCTCTTTGCTCCTTTGGCAATGTACTAAACATTTAACACTCACATAGTACATACGAGCAAACGGCGAATAAAAACAGACAATTTTGCAAATATTTGTTCTACCTCTTTTGATGGCACTTTGCTAACAGCTAGTGTAATTTTCACACGCAAAATAAGAATTATTTTTCACCAAATATTCGCAAAACTCTTTAGCGTGCGCAAATATAATCGCAATCTATTAGCGCAACCGGAAAAAATGTATGCTAAATAAAAATAAACCGAAGAGGTGCAAATCGGGGGAAAAAAATGCAAAATGTTACAAATAGTCGCAAATTGCTCCTTACTCATGTTTTACCTACTTTTTTTCCCCACCGAACTTGTTTAGTACATGACCCCCTTAGTCCCCTGGTCTTTGAGAAGACAATGACTAGGAGGCTGCCATTTGATTGGCAGCAGAGACAGCCAATTGAATGGATACCTCTCTCCGTCACTTGTGTGTACGAGCATCAATGGCGCTGCCCAGTAATCAGCATGGTCAATGGCAGCCTGGACGTGTCAGTAAGACTTACATTAAAAAAAAAAAATGAAGTAGGATTTGTATAGTGGTTCTTAGGAGTATATTTCCAAAGCCATTTCAATCAGACAGAGTTGGGATTCTGTCTCATTAAAAAAAATAAAAAGTGTAACCTTCAAACAGCTGTGTCTAGTCCAGTTATATGGTTGTGCACATGTTCTAAATGTACTAAAGTGTAGAAATAATAATAATAGTGTATATTATGATATGGTACACCAAGCTAGGCATTCATGGGTTAAAACCCTTTCTGGACCAAAATGTCCGACATATTCATGAAACTGATTTTTCAAAATATTTTAGGCCCAGTAATTGGCATTGGCTGCTCTTTTTACACGTCCTAGTTAATATCCCTCACGCTACCATACCTTTAATATAACACAGACTTGGCAGTGCCAAGTAATGTAAAAGCCTGATATTCCACACCACTGTGAGTTATTCAACCCCCCCCCCCCCCCCCCCAAAAAAAAAACTGCAATCAGCGAATGAGGAGAATATTAATCACGACAACTTTGAACTTGTTAGAACAATATGGCAGCAGTGATTCCGAAGTCAGCTTTGCCTGTAAATCCCGACTTAATCCACTATCAGTGGAGAAGAGGAGGGAAGTTAGAGCTCTGCTCTGTACAAAGGAATAACAAATGAAATATACATGGAGGAGAATTTAATCCTGTTATCCCATAAAGTGCTGATTTGTTATAAAGTATCCAATAACCTAGCCCGAGGGCGTCCTGAGCCTACATTAGGAGACAAACGCCGCGTGAATAGTAAGTACAAGCCCAGACAGTTCCCGGCCCCCCACTATAGGGAGACATTTTACTTAAAGGGTCACTACCGCGGTTATGTATTTTTGTTCTCCAGTTCAACTTCAAATCCAGTCTAAATCTGTGACGTCTAAGCCCGGCACTACAGATGTTTTGGAACAAGACATCCCATGGTGCTCAGTCAGTCACTGGGGGGGTTCCCAAAATTCTGCAGTGCCAAGGTTAGCCATCACTGGAGTAAATGATAGTTTTGGAGCTATGTATATAACTAATTTCTTAAATTTTGATTTTCATGACATCAGTAGAACTTTAATTGTTTGTAATTAGTTTTTTTGCAAAATGTATAAATTATTTTAGTTCTTTATAGGCCTTTTTTTTTTTATATCAAAATGTTTTATTACAATATATGGGATACATTTATCCCCAGTGGGAATTTCAATAGTTGGGAAAGATATCTGTAACACTTTGCTGAATAAACCTTATGGCCCTTTAAAGGGGTAACTTGTTTGATATAAATACACCCTGGCGGTCGGCATTGATTTAAATACAGCCCTACAGTATCCATAACAACTCCACTTTAAAGGAGTCATCTAAGGGTCCTGCTTTATTTGGCACTTAATATTTTACATGTTCATCACTTTAAAACAATATTACTAAGCAAATGTAAGTTTACTTGTTACCACCTGAGGATATGACTGATATCAGATTGGTTTTTAGCCATTCTGAACCTGGGATGTACTCACTGGAGCTGGGTGCCTTCAGCATCCCACCATGCAGAAGGATGGGATCATGCAATATGCCCCTTGTGCGCCATAAAATTTAAAATAAAATACAGATTTGTTTTTTTTATTCGGTTTTAGTAACAAACTGCTGAATCAGATGGGGTAAAAAATATCAGCACCAAGTAAATAAAGTCATTCATGATGGTAAAACGTAAACCAAAAAAAAAAAAATTCTTTGGCATAAGCCCTCACAAATGAAATGCTTGTTTGTTTCAGAATATGAGATCGAGAGGTCATTCTTTTTACGAATGAAATGTGTGCTGGCAAAAAGAAATGCAGGACTGACCTGTAGTGGCTACAAGGTGAGAATTCTCCTTAATTTCTTGATTTAAATATTGTCTGTTATTGGCTATTACACATTTCAATCAAAGGGCCCAATATCAGACTAAAAACACACGTGATTAACAGACTACATCAATGTGCACTGGTCAGTGCTATGAATAACATCATAGCTGCCGGTGGCACCATAATTATCTTATTGAGCCTACTTTGCTGTGTACAGCTCCATAAGGGGGGCAGACATCTTGTTTAGAATCTTGGGTCGGATGCCACAGCCAGGATTCCTCAAAAGTGCGCCCTCTGATGGTGCAATCTGTAAATTAACATATCTTAATTGTTTTACTTACAGTTGGCATCTAAGCTCTTTAAAAAAAGAAAAATCCATCAGCATGTGGGTGGATCTGTGGACAGGGGATAATAAAGTTTGCTACTAATTTGGGTTAAACCTTTGCTGGCAGATGCCTGTGTCATGTTTTTTTTTTTTGTTGGGTCCATGTGTGATGTATTTTTGTCTTTGTATGACAGGTGATCCACTGCAGCGGGTATCTGAAAATAAGGCAGTTTATGCTGGACATTTCTTTATACGACTCCTGCTATCAAATTGTAGGGCTTGTGGCTGTGGGGCAGTCGTTACCCCCCAGTGCAATAACAGAAATCAAACTCCACAGTAACATGTTCATGTTTAGAGCAAGCTTGGATCTGAAACTCATCTTCCTGGACTCCAGGTAAGAGAGCACTGAGTTGGCAGCTATGCAATATCCGGATTACAGTGGCAAAGGAGTAATTTGCTTGAAAATCCAGGGAGCTGGTGCCTTGATTTATAATGAACATGATATATAATGCATGAAATAATATGAGCAGACAGGTTAAACATATATAAAGATGATCTATCTGTACATTGTGTCGGCATAAAAATGTGTTTGGGATTTAAATGTGTCTGTGGAGTCTCCTGCTTATGACATCACCTGTGGCTTCATATGCAAATAAGCCACTTTCAATAGGAGATGTGTATTTTGCATATCAAGCCACAGGATGATGTCATAAACAGGGGGCCAGCACAGACAGTTCAAAGGTCAAACTAGCAATGTTACTGTCCATGCGCAGTAGGCCTTCACCAGTGTACCAGACACTGGAGAATGGAATGGGGACTGGGGGATTGTGGTCCAGAACTGGGACTGTGCCACGTAAAGCAGGATGGTTGTGAGGTCTGTACCACGTAAAGCAGGATGGTTGTGAGGTCTGTACCACGTAAAGCAGGATGGTTGTGAGGTCTGTACCACATAAAGCAGGATGGTTGTGAGGTCTGTACCGCGTAATGGTTGTGAGGTCTGTACCACGTAAAGCAGAATGGTTGTGAGGTCTGTACCACGTAAAGCAGGATGGTTGTGAGGTCTGTACCATGTAAAGCAGGATGGTTGTGAGGTCTGTACCACGTAAAGCAGGATGGTTGTGAGGTCTGTACCACGTAAAGCAGGATGGTTGTGAGGTCTGTACCACGTAAAGCAGGATGGTTGTGAGGTCTGTACCACGTAAAGCAGGATGGTTGTGAGGTCTGTACCGCGTAATGGTTGTGAGGTCTGTACCGCGTAATGGTTGTGAGGTCTGTACCGCGTAATGGGTGTGAGGTCTGTACCGCCTAATGGTTGTGAGGTCTGTACCACGTAAAGCAGGATGGTTGTGAGGTCTGTACCACGTAAAGCAGGATGGTTGTGAGGTCTGTACCACATAAAGCAGGATAGTTGTGAGGTCTGTACCACGTAAAGGGGGATGGTTGTGAGGTCTGTACCACGTAAAGCAGGATGGTTGTGAGGTCTGTACCACGTAAAGCAGGATGGTTGTGAGGTCTGTACCACGTAAAGCAGGATGGTTGTGAGGTCTGTACCACATAAAGCAGGATGGTTGTGAGGTCTGTACCACATAAAGCAGGATGGTTGTGAGGTCTGTACCACATAAAGTAGGATGGTTGTGAGGTCTGTACCACGTAAAGCAGGATGGTTGTGAGGTCTGTACCACGTAAAGCAGGATGGTTGTGAGGTCTGTACCGCGTAATGGTTGTGAGGTCTGTACCACGTAAAGCAGGATATTTGTGAGGTCTGTACCACGTAATGGTTGTGAGGTCTGTACCATGTAATGGTTGTGAGGTCTGTACCGCCTAATGGTTGTGAGGTCTGTACCACGTAAAGCGGGATAGTTGTGAGGTCTGTACTTGCAGTTCTGTTAATACAATGTTTAGATCATTTTTGATAATTTTTTCTTCTCTACATTCACAGTATAAATGATATTTTATATATAGTCCCTGTTGGTAAACACTCACGACTCTGTATGGGAATAAAGATTTATTGATAATGTGAAGTCATTAGCCACTTAAAGGGACATTCCTACATGTTTAACCCTTGCTTCCTTGAAGGAAGCAAGGGTTAACCAAAACATGTCCCGGTCTTTGTAAGTAAACCCGACATGTATCTTACCAGATACACGCTAGCGCAGGGAGAGACCCTTGTTTTTGCATTGGATCAGCAGGGGAGGACCCGGTTAATCCCATGCCAAAACCAGGTCTCTCTCTGCGCTAGCAGAGAGAGCCAGTCGCCGACCAGATGACTGCCTGATTCCTATGGAAACATGGCAGCTCCCAGTCAGAGGACAAACTGGCGTGTACTATCAAACGTACACGCCAGTTCATCCTCATACTAGGGACAACGGACATTTCACTTGTGCTTCTATATTAAGAAGCACAAGTGAAAAAAACATTTAGTGTTCCTTTAATTCATCATTGGTTCTTTGTACCCTGATGTTTTCCACAGACCCGTACATGCTCCATTTCACTTTTAATTAATGTCACCTGGTCACCTGGTAGCTTCAATCATTTCGCCTCCCATTACTTTCAGGGGGGAAAATTTGAACCTGGGTTTGTTTTCCAAGTCAAACTTGGATGCCGAATTTGACTTACCGTATTTGCTCAAATATAAGACGAAGTTATGCTCTGAAAAAGTCCCCTTGTCTTATATTCGAGGTACGTCTTATAATCAGACCTCAAATAGCACTGAATGAGCTGCAGGGGACCTGGTTTCCCCTCGCAGGCAGCCAGTAGATGTCTGTGCAATGTGCACTGACATCCGCCGATGCTGCTCGGCACCTCCCCTGGGACTTCTATGACGGAGCTGCCCCCATTGGACACCACAGAGACGGAAAAGCATAGTAAAGTCAGGGGTGAGAGCAGCAGGAGCAAAGTCGGGTGGGGGGGGGGGAAACACCAGGGGAAAAGTCTGGGATAGCAGCAGGGGCAAAGCCAGGGGGCAGGTGGCTGTGTTGGGTATGCATTGGCTACGTCTGGGGGGCAGATGGCTGTGTTGGGGATGCATTGGCTATGTCTGGGGGGCAGATGGCTGTGTGAGGGGATGCATTGACTAGGTGTGAGGGATGCATTGGCTAAGTCTGGGGGGCAGATTGGGAAATAAAAAGAAATAAAGACAAGAAATGCATTTTATTATTTATGAATAAGCTGTTTACAAGTGGATATTTACAATTAAAACTTTTTTCCTATTGGGTAGTCTTATAATCAGCCAGCCAGTATTTCTCTATATCGAGGCATCCGACAACACCTAAATTTGGCCCCCTGACAGCATGCCTTTTCAATATGGCGCTGCCCTCTTGTGGGCAGAAACTGTGGAAGTGACCAATGATCACTTCTGTTGCTCAGGGAATGTTTCTAGACTGCCTGTAGAGGGCCTCAGCATCATTATCATTTAAGGGGAAAAAAGATCTAGGGTCAGCTAGGATTTGTGTTAGCGTTAGGTCTAGGGTTTGGGCTAGATTTAGGGTTAAGGTTAAAAAGTCCCAGTAGGAGAAAATGGTTAGGAAAAAACATGTAATTATGGGCTACTTCTAAACGCAGATATAAGAGTCTATTTGGCAGGGGTTTTATTAGTATTTGCAGCTGTGTAAAAGATTTTTCAAAAAAAAGTTATTTTTTTAATACATTTTCCATAATATTTTCTTTTTCTAGTAAACTATATGATATTATCAAACTAATGCTATCTAAAGAAAGCAATTCTTAGTCGCCAAGAATGACCAGAATTGAGTCCAGTCACTAAGGGGTAAACCATGGGAGAAATCAAACACCAAGGCCAAAGTAGCCGAGCTGGAAACATTCTCCAATTCTGCTATTCTTCAAACTCTGGTGTTTTGGGCCTTGTTTTTGCAATTCCCTTGTCAATTTCCAGCAGTTCCCTCTTTCATGAATCATGTCCTAGGAGATTTGCTTCCTGTAATCGGTGCTAGTGGGTGAGGCCTGGCGCTAATGGGTTGGCGCTAATGGGTCGGTCAGGCTTTTAGTAAACCTGTTCATGATGATCCATCTGGCAGACATATAGGGGTGGAACGCCAGAGACCATGCCCAGCCCACAAGCAGCCTCGTTATCCAAATGTGGCACTTCAACTGTGTCTGGACTGCAACTACCATCATTACCTCTCATTCTTAAAGACTGTTGGAGGATTATGGGGTTTGTAGTTCCTCAGAAACTCGAGCAGGGGTAGGCCACCTGCGGCTCTCTAGATGTTGCAGGACTACATTTCCCATACTCCTCTGCCAGCCTCTTAGCTGAAAGAGCATTATGGGAGATGTAGTTCATCAGCAGCTGGAGGGCTGCAGGATGCCTAACCCTGTGCTAGAGGGATGCAGTTGGACGCCTTGGCACTAGAGGAGAAATGTATTTCTAGTTTTGGCACTTTTTTGCTTTTTAATATGTTTCTGTGCTCTTGTTGCCTTGAAGATCAAAATAGAAGGTGCGCAAGTTGCTTTTAAAGCAACATGATCCAAAACTAGTTGTTACAGTAACACGTTTGCGAATAAATTGTAGCAAAATATCAGTTTGTCAGGTGTGTTAAAACACACATCTTCCCTTCTGTTTATTTAATCCGGTGTTACTGTCCCTTTAAATGGATTACTCACTCCTTAGTCTTTTCTCTGCAGAGTAGCTGAACTAACCGGGTATGAACCACAAGACCTAATTGAGAAGACTCTATATCACCATGTCCACGGATGCGATGTGTTTCACCTGAGATATGCTCACCATCTCTGTAAGTCTTGAATATTCATTGGAATTATCATGAAATGTCTTTCTATTCCAATCCAACTTGTAAGTGTATCACTCAGCCCTGAATATCCATTCAGATACTGCATGGAACACTTGCTGTAAACAATGCTCTAACCAGCGAGATCTCTTTGATAGTATACCGAATGAATGAGTCAGCCAGCCCACCTCTCTGACTCATTCACATCTGTTTAAATCGTTGCCAGGATGAAAGCCATGAAATAAAATTCTTGTTATTTTTCTAAGCAAGCATTAAATGGACAACAAGATCTGAACAAAAGCAATCTATAAGACCAGGAATTATGGGGGTTTAAAAAAATAAAATTTAAACTGGACGGGACCTGGGCTGGATCCATGCTGATAAGACAAAGAACAGACTCCTATCCAGACCTATCCATCCAGGCCTGTCCTATCCAGACAAAAAATGAACTAATTGCCCTTGCAATTTACACAAAAATCAATAAAAAGATCTACCATTGATTTTTTTTTAATGATTTAAAGGTAGCTTCTAAACACTGTTTATACTGTGAATGCAGGGAATAGAAAAATAGTAAAAACTGATCTATACATTCTGTTAACACACTTACAAATGCATAAATTAAGAGAAAAATGTCATATCAAGCCGCGAGCTGATGTCATAAAGAGGAGACACCCAATCAGAACCCTTATTTCCGTTCATTTATCCATTTGCTTTTCAGTTCAGTATAGATCATTTTTAATATTTTTAACATTTTCTTCAGTCACAACATAAAAAAAAAATGTTTATGTAACAGAAATCCCTTTACAATAATGAGATTTTTATATATTTTTCCATTGCTGCTGCATTAAGATCTTTGTTCAATTTATTTTTTATGCAACATAATTGTAATTTATTAATATAAGGATTAGGCAGATTTATATATATATGACTAATAAAAAAACGACAACACGTTTTCAGCGATTAATAGTAATATAAAAACAGCAACATTCTTGTAAATGTGTAACAACTTAAAGTAAACATATAATAAAAGTGAGGATGACAAGATGCCCTCCAGGCAGGAGACAATATAACCTGTAGATTTGTATGTAAAAAGCAAGTGTATAGATTGCATGACTTCCTACGTCTTCATTGCGAGGACTGCACAGTCAGGCCTTCTCTCCAATGTCGTAGAAAACAAGGGCAAAATGAACTAAACTAATACCCAGCAACCATTTTGGGCCCATTTTGCCCTTGTTTTCTAGGACATTGGAGTGAAGCATCTCTCCAGTAATATTTAAAAACAATTGCTGTGAACATATGCCCCAGTATGGCCAGTGTGCAATCCCAGAATGCACCTGTACATACCGTAGAGGGGCATTCTGGGATTGCACGCTGGCCATACTGGGACATATATTCACGGCCATTGTTATAAATATTACCGGTGAGATGCTAAACCTTTCAATTTAGGATATATTTGTTTGAAATTTGATTAGCACCAAATCTTGTCCTCAAAGTGGTCACCCGTGATTATTTTCGGTGTGCTTTAATATTTTAACATTATTACTAGACATGTGCATTCGTTTTCGGACGAATGCATTTTCGTCCGAAAATAGCATTTTCGTCCATTTGTCCGAAAAACCAATAATGAAAATGCTAAGCTAACGAAAGCCGAATGAACGAATGGTTAATGAACGAAAATCATTAGTTCATTCGTCCATTCGTAGTACTACTGGATTCTATAAGCCGAAATAGAGTCGGTTTATAGAATACAATAGCATAGTACACTTACATTCCATAAACCGACATAATGAACGACTTTCGGTTTATGGAATGCATGTAAGTCTATTGGCATTCTACAGTTCGGTTTATAGAATAGCAATAGGATTACATGTATTCCATAAGCCGAAAGTCTATAAACCGAAAGTTCGGTTTATAGACTTTCGGCTTATAGAAAACATGTAGTACTATTGCCTTTCTATGAACCGAACGAGAGCCCCATTCATAAGAATTTCTTATGAATGGGGCTCTTGTTCGGTTTATAGAAAGCCAATAGTATTACACGTATTCTATAAAACGAACGAATAAAACTAAATGAAACGAAAATAATGAACGCATTTCGTCTGAAACGAATGCAGTAATGAACTAAATTCGTTTTAGACGAAATAAATAACATTTTGGTCCGAATGGACGAAAACGAAACGAAAATTTTAGTTTTGCACATGTCTAATTATTACAGTTATCTATTTTTTTGTTTGTTACTAATTTGCCCTTTCTCGTTTATTATCACAGTGTTGGTAAAAGGCCAGGTCACCACAAAATACTATAGATTGCTCTCCAAACATGGCGGCTGGGTCTGGGTACAGAGCTACGCAACAATAGTGCACAACAGTCGCTCTTCAAGACCTCACTGCATAGTGAGTGTGAACTACGTCCTCACGTAAGTGCAGAGCGTTGGGCTTCAATGCTCCTTCACTTTCTTTTCATATACAAAGAGATGTACGTGTCAATACAGAGAGTAACATAGTGATTTAGGTTGAAAAAAGACACAAGTCCATCAAGTTCAACCCTTCTACCTATCATTCCAGCTTTGGATCCAAAAGAAGGTAAAAACCCCTGAGGAAACTATTTGGAATTTTGCCTCCCAGGGGGAAAAATCCCTTCTTGACTCCAAAGGTCAATCAGATTTCTCCTTGGATCAATAAGCTCTATTATTAATGTTTATTCTATTATTAATAGCCCTGTATGTTCTGCTTTTCAAAGAAAAACTTCCAGACCATTTTTAAATGCATCTATTGTGGTTGATAGCACTACCTCTCATGGCAGTGAGTTCCATAACTTTATTGTCCTTACCGTAAAGAATACCTTCCTTTGCTCTTCCAGTCTCAGGGCGAATAAAGGCGAATGAAGATCTGCCCAAGATTCTAAACTGCCCCCTGTTAGAGCTAAATGAAGCAAACAGGGCTCAATAAAGTACATTATTTCTATTATTTCATTAAAGCATTTCTTTCTGCCCAACTAAATGAGCACCCTTGCCTTTCAATTCCCTGCCATCCCCTCCCAGACTATAGATGGAGAGGGTGGGAGAGAGAGCAAGAGTGTCATCCACATCTTATGTGAAGAAAAAGAAAAAAAAAAAAAGTTAAAAAAATAAAATAATTTCTGTGTAAAATGTTTACAGTTTATGAGATCTTTCAATTAAACACAAGTTAATTTGTTGCTACAATTGCCCTTTAATAGTCGAATTGGGAAAATTCTCCATCTTGCCAGAACTCAACTGGCTAATGTTTGCAATGACTTACCAGTTTACCTCAGTTTTAATTAGTTATCCCCCCCCCCCCCCCCAATTAAGAACTGGTTCTTTAAATACAGAGCCTTTAATTTGGGGCAGTTCTAAAACACAGAGGTGAGCTGCAAAAATCAGGCCACAGATATGGAGAAAGAAAGACAGGCACTTTGGAGAAAATTTTCCAACTCGACTATTAATGCCTGCTATTTGCAGTTCACTTATCAGTTTGGTTTTGGTCACCAGACCCCATATTTTCAGAGTCATTCGGTATCTATACAACTATTAAAACTGTGGTATAAAAAAACACCATGGTGTCATTTTTGCCAACTTTCATTGTGATTGTCCCGTGATGTAAAAGGGGTGGGGCCTAAAGGGGGCAGGGTTATGCAATGTTGTGTCCCGCATCTTTGGACATAGCGTGATCCAGCGAGATTGACTTCCAGACTTACTCTGGACAGACGCACTCCACGCAGGTAGTAATAATGCCCAGGACAGATTAGAACTTGATGGTACAGGACCGACAAAAGCTGGACTGTCATGCCAAGTTTAGGTCTGTTGGCAGCTATGGGATTGTCTTTCCTCCAACACATAGTGATGACATGAGTGAGCACTGTGGGATAAATACTTCCCAAACATCTATATTTATAACCTATATAATCTCTGATTCTAGGTGGATTCTCTACCACAAGGGACTACGATGAAAGGGCATCCCACTGGGTATCCCACTGCTAGAGGGCACCAATTTATGTAGCTGCCAAAAAGGGGAATTTAAGTGAAACCCTAGAGAGAGAGATGAGACGTAGTTTAAGTTACATTGTGAGCAGCTTTGTCTACTGCATGTACGACCACTGGGTTTTCTATAAGGATTGTTAGGAGCCACATAAAGGGAACAGTCTAAAATAAATGTATATATAAATCTCAGAGTAGCACCCCTTGGCTCCTGGTATGTTTCCGTGTCTATGGGAATCTGTATTCATGTATGCCGCTGCAGTTACTTCTAATGGGATTTCTCAATCAGGGCAGAGTAATCCTTACTGATCCGGCTCTGTGTAAGATAAAGCTGTGTGTAATCCTTACAATCACACAGCGATTGGTCATAGAGCTTCACTCCCTTAACTAATATCGGTCTTTATTCCTTGCTGCAGAGATATTGAGTACAAGGAACTCAGAATGTCCTTAGAACAGGTCACAGTCTCCAAGACGTCATTTCCCTGCCGGAGCTCGGTGCCTACCTCACAGGACGCACGCAAGCCAGCCAAAATGAAAGGGGCGAAATGCAAATCCAAGCCAAGAACAAACCCGTACCCCCAGGTAACTCACCTAAATATTGATCTGCAGCCATCAGCCATACGAGGGGCATTGCACTGGGCCAGTGGAATCAGCAACACCCCATTCGCAATGTGTTATTAGAAGTTATTATATCTGTAGTTCCTCTCTCATTTAATGTACTCATACAAACTGTATATATACTGTTTATTAAGAAAACATATACAGCATTTGCTCAAATATAGGACGACCCTGAACATAAGGCGAACCCCCGTACTTTGCATATTAATTTAGGGGAAAAAAAGAAAAAGTCTAAATATAAGATGACTCTATAGGGGAGAAAAAAGTCCAGTTGCTCACAGCACGCTCTCTGGTGTCTACTGGTGGCAGCAGGAGGATATCTGGGGGGGGGGATCTATATTCCAGAGCATTCTTGTTAGCAAAATTGCAACGCATAAAACAAGAGAAAAATATGTTTTAACTGTGTGTCTCCTTCTTATGACATCACCGTGAGGTTTCATATCCAAATTACACGTTTATCATTGAAAATGTGTTCTTTTATATCAAGCCAAAGGTGATGTGACTGATTTATGACATTTCATTTATGTAATGTGTTCCAATTCTGCCAACTCAATGTATATATCATTTTTTAAAATAATTTTTCCTATTGGACTCCCTCCTTGACCAATTAACTGGTTCTCCCTGAACACATGCATTAGACAGGGTAATATGTATATGTAAAAGTCCTGCAATAAAACCCAAACCTGTTCGAATTGACTACCGTAGCTGTACCCAGCCTGTGAATGTGTGCTATGTACAGGCTCTTTTGCAATGGATGTATGTGTACATTGCAAAAATAGTTATCTTTTGGGATACTTTTTTTTTTTTTTTTTTAAAAACACTCTAAAAGGACTCAACGTAGAGAAGAACACCTATCACAAATTATCTATACATTGGAGGTTATGTATGGAAAAAAAAAACACGCACTGCAAAGTGTCGGGGAGTTTTATAAAAAGGCTTTTGTTATGTGTAATGTTATTTGGCAGAGGTTTGGCTTTCCAGCGCCTGATTTTATTATACATAGACTGCGCCAGTGCAACGAGTGCCGGCACAACCTAAATATAGGCATTCTGCGTGGATAACCTAAACTCCCAAGATTTGACGGGAGTAGCTTTGTACACTGGCGCATATTTGGCACAATCTGCATGTGGTCCGTGTTTATACATGCCCCCCCCCCATGTGATATCAAAATGACAAGCAACTGCAGAAAAGAAGAGAAAAATATGTTATTAATAAGTCTGTGGAGTCTCCTGCTTATGACATCACCTTGTGGCCTGATATGCAAATTACACATTTTTCCATTGAGAAGCAGTTAATTTGCATATCAAGCCACAGGTGATGTCATAGACATGAGACACCATAGACACACCGAAAACATATTTTTCTCCTAATTTATGGATTCTCTTGCAATTCTGCTAACACAATGCATAGACCAGTGGGAGGATCAGTAGATGTTGGTGGGAACTGTGTAGATTATCGTTGAATGTGTTTGGCGGGATTATGCACAGTAAGGGCAGTAAGGGTTATTGTCTTGTCTATACCTAGCATTGTGACGTGCTCTTACGTTTTAACTTTTAGCCATTCAGCTCCTTCCACCCTGACAAAAGTGAATGCTCCCAGTTTGGGGGCTGGAAAGGGAGCCCCACCATTAACCCTCCACCGAATCAAGAGCCAAATAACCATCCAGAAAACGGCGAACTTGTATACACCCCCACGTACAGCCTGCCATTTCCCTACCACTACGGACACTTTCCCATCGATTCCCATGTTCTCGGTGGCAAAAAGCAAGTCATGCCTTCCAGATATGCCCAGCCCCAAGGGAACCCGTGCGAAGTGGCAAGATTCTTCTTCAGTACGCTACAGACAGGAAGTGAATGTCATTGGCATTACGCCAACTCCATCGTACCCAACTCCCCACCTAAGAATAGCCACGATCAACCGGTCAACCAAGCACGGCATAGTCTGGCTCAAAGTTACGAAGGTAGGTTAACTTATATAACAAATAACTCTTCAAGTTAGGTTAAAGTAGGTCTACATGCCAATAGGAGTTTGTTTTTTTCCTACTGAAATAGTTCCATTGGTAAATAATCCAACAGCTATAACCGATCTAACATATGGGTTGCAGGTTCAATCACAGGGACGACCAAATCAGCCCTTCGTCTTTCTGAGGTTGATAAAAATGAATACCGATAATTTGGATAATAATAACTTTAATTATCGGCTGCTAATTTGGTTGTGCTCGAGAGAGGGTGATAAAGTGCTTTGAGTCACCTTCACCGAGAAAGCAACATATAAAGATTGATTTATAAAGCACTTAATATGGTGAATCCACCAAGAGTTATATTGGCCGAGCCCCACGTTGTATCATATTGGATCTACTTGCTGCCAGTATAAGGTACCAAATGGGTCATCCCATTGTAATATCTGCTGGTAATCTGCAATACCTGTTCTAACCTTTGAGTAGCAGTTTCAGTCGTCCCCCCCGGTCATCTCTCTATCCCTATGAGATGAACGAGTACCATAAAGTACAGTAATAAAAACATCTATTATCACTTGCTGATTTAGTTATGTGTGAGAGTGTGCATTATATAGAAACTAGTTGCTGTTTTATTATTATTACATTTATTGTGTGTGTATTAGATGTGTATTAACACCAAGGTAAATAGACTAAGCTGCAAGTTGTAGCAGAACTAGTTTTGCTTGGTGAGCGGCATACCAGGTATAGATGATAAAACAGAATAAAAGCAGAGTTTATTGGAATGTCATTATTGAGTATTCGTCATCTTAACTTTATATTTGTGGTTTTGCTTTTGTATGTCTCTATATATAAATATATATATATATATATATATATATATATATATATATATATATATATATATATATATAAATGTATCACCTGCAGTCAAGCAGCAGATTTACTATTAGAGTTTATTAACTAGTAGATGTTTGATCAGCGCTGCTACATAGTCTTTCTGCAAACAAAGATTGTATATACAAGAGGCTGTTTTTTCTCTGATCTCATGGCTTTACACCCAATCACTTTGCTATGAAAAGTAATTATTGATTTTTAATGTAAACAATCCTGTAAGTGTAAATATTGCAGTATTAATCTTGTACAGTTTCTCCTGCCCACATCATACACCATTTGGTTTTGTGTGAACCGGCTGGTAGATTTTATGGAATGGGAATAAAAATCCCTGTTTGGATTAATCCCTGTTTGGATTAATCCCTGTAATGGTGCAGACTAGGCATAAACAATAAAAAAAATAAAATAATAATTGCACCTATTTTTAGATCACTATTTTAGAATAAAAAGTTGCATATTAAGAATTAGAATATTGGAAATTTGCACTTTTTATTTTAGTATGCATACGGAGAGAGGGCTGGCATAAGGGGCAGGAGGGCATTTTTAAATGACCCAGTCCTGGCGTTTGAAACCCATTCTGGCAGTTTAATATATACCATACAGGCACAAAACCCTGACTGATGGAATCAGGATTAGACATAAGCATCTACATAGTATTACTTTGGGCCCTAAGTAATTGGCCAGAAATTCTGAAAGAGCTAATAGCCCTGCCCCCCCCCCCCCTAAAATTATCGCTACCCAAATGGCTACTACCCCCTGAAAAAAATAGTTTGGGGGCAGGGCTATTTGCCATGGCCCCCATACAATAAAATATTCACTTCCTCTGGGGTGCGGTGGCAAATAAAAAAGATCCCCTGGGACTGCGATGGTCCAAACCCCATTGGCCCAAACCCCATCTAATTTATAAATAATATAAAATAAAAATGTTCCCTACCTTCCCCAGGTATGTGGGGCTATGATTCATCTGAATTATTTTTTTTAATTACCCCCTAACCCCCCCCCACCCCCGGCACCCAAAGGGTTCCCTGTAAATAAAATCGTTCCGCGATGCCCTTGATCCTTTTGGCCAGGAAAAGGGGTCACCAAAAAAATAGAAATAATCCACCAATTCTAAAATAAAATCCCACCGCCGCCCCCCCCCCCCAAAAAAATGGCCAGAAATTCATCTATACATTGTGTTGTAAATGCCTAAATTGCAAAATATGTTTTAAATGTGAAGTCTCCTGCTTATGACATCACTTGTGGATGAATATTACAAAGTTCCCATTGAAAAGCAGTTCATTTGCATATCAGGCCAGGTGATGTCATAAACAGGAGACTCCACAGACACATTTTAGCATTTACTTGCAATTTTGCTAACACAATGTCTAGATCATTTCAGATCATTTGGTATTCTCTACATTCACTGTAAAAACAAATGTTTAGGTGATACCGTCACTTTAAGCATTTGGATAAAATTATTAAAAAAGTGCTGAACTTATCTTCGGGTAGTTCGTGGAAAGGATATAAAGGTACAATGGCAAAATGACTGCCACCCTGCTGGGTGCATGTTTATTACCCCCAAATTAATTTCGGGAGGGGGGGGGGGGTTGAACGACTAATTAAAGCGTTCATTTAACAAAAAAGCCTTTTTTAAGTTTTGTAAAATATGCCTTAAAAATCTACCTTCTGCAGGGTTTTTTGTTCTGGGGTTAGATCCTCGCTCCTCAGGTTAAAGGGGAGCGGCCAGGCACATCCTTAATACCAATCCATCAAGAGCCTACAAGTTTATTCAAACTGATGTCTACATTGTGTCTAAAAAATAGATAATACTATTTAAAGCATTATCTAAAGAGTAATAAATGTCGCCGTAATTTCACTTTGGATAGCAATAAAATGGCTTCATTGTAGAAATATACATTTGTCACAAAGTTGCATAGTCAAGCTAATGTTAGATATTTCGGAATTTAGATACTTTAGATTTGTTTTTCATTAATTTTTTTATTTTTTATTTTTTATGTCTGTAGCAACTAAAAGATACAATGGTGGAGAGAACTCATGTGAAGAATTTACGACTTGTTCAAGACCAAATATCAGGTACAAAGATGAACTCTATTGTTCAACGGCCATGAAAGCCAACAAGGTGGAAGCCAGGCCGACACCCACGTACCACGCTGTCAAAGAGGAGAACACGCTGGCTTTCAGTCGCTACCAGCAGGAGAAAATGACTGTCCATGAGAAACACTACTCCAGTTCTTTAAATAATTCTGTCGCGCCCAAGTCGGAATGCCTTCACGCAAAGACTATTGGACAATTAAGCCATCTCCTGCCAAGACCCATGGTCTACGAGCAGACTAGAAGGATTTGTATGAAGGAACCTCGCTATGGTAATGTTAACCTTCATCACGCAGGTTATAGTGACCTGGAAAACAACGATCGGGTGACTCCGAAATTCCCTCATCCCAATTCCGAACATGAGCACTTCAAGGCCGGTGGGCAAGTTCCCTACGCACCTCTTAACTACCATCACGTGTTACCCAAACATGGGACGTGCCAAGCCTCACCGTGCACCGGAGCAGAACATGGGACAGAGAACTATGGTTATAACGCCGAAGAGGTCAACGCATTTATTTACAAAAACCAAAGTCCGTCATCCCTTTCTCCTCCCGAGAGCCACCGGGAAACTGCACTTCCGCATTATATTGGGACTTCTGTAATAATAACTAATGGGAGGTGACAGTAGCATTCTGCAGTTTGTGTTTGCTAACAAATGGAAACTGGAAATACTTACATGGAAGCATGCAAAAGCTCAGTGACCCTACCTGACCGAGCATACAAGGTCAGGACGGGGACAAGCCAGCACGTGTTCTTGTCAAGCCAAGAGTAACAGAAGCTACAAGGGCAGACATGCACAGCTTCAGAGAAACCTTGTCCATTCTGATGTAAAACTGGGCCAATAGACAAGTTATACACCAGATCATATTTTCTATTTCTGATTACAGAATTCGTGGAGAAGGCAGTGAGTGATACACACAAAGGAAAACATAAAAAGGAGAATGTTTTCTTGAAAACTGAACCCACTGTTACCCACAAATCAACCCATACATTGGGTTAAATGTATAAATAAAGAGGATATCATTAAACACTAACCCTCCAGTGTGTGTTCGTTTTTGCATAAGTCCATTATGGTACCATCACTAGTGCCACATATTACGCCTATGCTCTAAAAACGATGCTCTATCGATCACCATGCAAACACCATGGGAAGCCTTCTCCAAATAAGTCACTCATTTACAGCCACCAGCACAAGGTGATAAAGGATAGATATCAGCTGAGGAATAGTAGTCTGAAAGGGCGTTATAACTGTGAATAATGCACAACTGGCATACTTCCAATAGTCCAGGATTTGATGGGACAGCCATTGTTTTTTTTTTGGGACCTTGTCTCATCAATTTTGGTTGTGTCCCGCCACTTGTGCAAAGTGCAGTATGCGTTTAAAGATGTGTAACATCGACACACACGTGTATTTTAGGCCAACCTGGTCTAGTTCAGACAAGCAGACAGTCAGGTTTGTAGGTATGCATTATGCAAACATATGATTCCACTGAAGGAGTTCCATGGATACTCTGTCCAACAATGTCCACAGATAGCATGTTAAACGGTGTCCGCCATCTGTATATTTCTACGACACATAATCATTGAATCCTGGCTTTTTTTTAGCTCACTTTTCTATTTTGGCCCAGTTGCTACACTGCTGTTTTCCGAGACCTAGTACAAAGAATGATTCAATCCATGCATGCAGAGACATGCTTCATTGCAATTACTCTAGCACTTTTATACCTCTCCCCCAATATGTAACAAACAGAGTATAAGATATTTTCTGTATCACCCAATACGAACTGCCCCCCCCCCCCCCCCCCTTTGATCCTTGTAACAGGGAGGGGACCTGTTGTTTAGAAACAGATGGGTCAGATGAGGAAGGAATAAGTGTTCATTGTTGGAACATTTACAAGTGGATGTCCTCCCTCGAGACGATCAGGGGTGCAGAAGACCTCTTCTCACTGATTAGACATCTAAGAGGAAATGCAGACTACCGCCCACCATGCATCTCAGAAAAGTGCCAACAACAACACCAGTGGTATGAAATGTGAGAGATTAGACCAAGGGGTTTAAGGTTATAGTTAGAGTAAGAATTAGGGTTAACTCTAATCCCTTTCTAAACCCTAGGTACATACATTAAATTGCTGTAATCTACAGCATTAACCAAAACCCTTACCCTAAACCTAAGCCCCTAGAGTTAACCCTAATCCTTACCCTCACTCTAACCCAAACCTCCCAGATCTAATCTCTCACATTTCCTAGTGTTGAAGGCGGGACTCATCATAAGAAGTGTAGTTGTCTCAGACTTTGCCGAGATGCATGCGCATGCTTGCCTTGTCGGTAGTCTGCATTTCCTCTAATCAGTGATATGAGTGATCCGCGCGCATACAAGGTTCACTCAGTGGTAAGTTCTGAATTCACGGAGGAAATATCAGAACACCGGATCATAAATTAGGAACGTCCCGCTGGATCAAGCACAGTTTGTTAAGTAATATATATATATATATATATATAAATGTTGATGCTACAAACTGTTCTTGTAGTCACTGTTAAATCTCTATTTCTTCCATACAATGAATAAATAATGAGTAATTTCTTTGCATGTACAGTTGTATAGAAACTAAGCTTTAATATGAACCCTTTTTTTTACCCAAAGAGAGCTCTAAGCACTAGAGCCCAGGCGTCCAACTGCGGCCCTCCAGCTGCTGCAGAACTACAAACCCATAATTCTCTACCAGCATTCTAGAATGGCAGGGAATTATGGTACCTGTAGTACAAAAACATCTGGAGGGCCGCAGTTGGACACCTTGGCACTAGAGCATTATTGGTAAATGGGGCAGACGTTGGAATCTTTGTGTTTAAATATAAGGGGTGGGGCATGAGCAATAATACATTTGAATTAGTTATTTGCCACTGAGTACTAAAGATGTTATTTAGGGTGTCAAAAACAAATGGATAATTACAATATTCTTAATATTTGCTTAATGTGTTACCAGTGTCAATGATTTTAGCCTTAGGATGTTTTTCAATGCTTTTTTTGTAACAGGATGCTCGCACGAATATATTTCATGGGTTCGTGCATTGTACAAACATTTGCATCGTTTCCACATCGGTGTTTGTGGAATGTATTAAGAGGCTTCTTGTACCTTACTGAAGATAAATTCTAAAGAGAATTTTAGAAATAGTGTTAATTTTTTACTTTTTTTTTATTTTTTATGATATTTATTAATTTTGTCATATAACAAAAAGACACACATTACATAAATATTAAATAGACACATAGAAAAACCTACAGTACTTATGCATTACATAGACAAATGTATCATTTAAAAAAAAAAATACATATATATATATTTTTTATTTGCACACAGAAAACATATCAACATACATCAAAAGACAGAGATTCCAAAAATTTATTTTTGGGCATTTTTTTAATGGAGATTTAATTGGATTCCCGCTACATGTACTTTGCCGAGTCTAATGTTATTGTTTT
Source organism: Pelodytes ibericus (assembly GCA_036172795.1). NCBI lineage: Eukaryota > Metazoa > Chordata > Amphibia > Anura > Pelodytidae > Pelodytes > Pelodytes ibericus. The sequence goes on along the minus strand of CM069857.1, from coordinate 22,150,715 downwards.
TTATTGGTGGAAATCTATTGGACTGACAGATTTATTACATTATCATAGAAAATGTGTATTAAGTTATAATCCAATGCTTTTTTTTTTATCAGTTTAGTTTTTTTTTTAACATTTTTATTTATGTTGTTTCCATAAATTTGAGACTCAGATCTTTTTTTTTTTTTCCTTAAGTAAAGTAATACTTCTATTAATAAAATATTTGACTGCATGAAGGCTTTCTAAAAAAAAATAGCTGAATAAAAAATAATGGACCAACAGGTGTTTCGTCACTTGTAAAAAAGTGTTTTGTTTAAAAATGTTAAACCACAAGCAAATGTGTTTATTGTGCTCTGTTGGTAAAATGTAATCAAATCTCTATAAGATAATTTATTCATCTCAAGCACTCTTTGCATTGTAAAAAACAAATGTAAGAGTCCAATAAAATACTGAAATAAAAGTATTTATAGTTAAATATCAAATTCTGCCCTGACTCAAATATGAAATGATTGCTTTCTAAATTAATTTATTTTTTTTCAACCCATTATGATAGCACTATTTAAAAAATACAGCTCATGATTAAGAAAGGCATAATGTAAAACAAACAACCCACCAGTTAGACTATAACAATACTATAGTCACATTACTTGTTATAAATACAGGTAAGCCCCATTTAATGTGGTGCTTGGGATCTAGGAACCAGCAAAATGATCTAAGAGGGAACGCAGTGTTGGTCCTGAGAGTGAGAGCTATACTTTTTTTTTTTTTTTACAAAATCCCCCTCCCCCACTCTCAGTCTTACCGTAATCTGTTTAAAAAACTTTATACAATGAGCATCATGAATGAGATCCGTCTTTTAGTGAGAGGGGAAAAGAGCTAAACAAAATGACGTTATTATATTTTATGAAATCTGACATTTATGTTGCTAAAGAAAACATGTTGTGGAATAATTGAGACTGTGCTTAAAATTAAGTAGATTTCTTTGTCCATGTCTGGCTGAGGTCTTGCTACGCACAGTCAGTTCACATCGGAATGAATAAATGACCATTGATATCCTCTACATTTTACAATAGGCTCCCGAAATGTAAGAGAGGCCCCAACTAATAACAAAAAAAAGTTTCATAGCTTGTCGTACACATTTGGGAGAGTCTCAAATGACTTGTGCCATTGCACAAAAAGAATCTAAATAATATTGACCCCACTCATAGAGTGAGAGAACAGATCTAAATTGTCAGGCATATTGACTTGCGCCATTGATATAAATTAATTATTCATTCAGAACTTCAGCCAGGTGCTCATCACTTTTATCACTTGGTTACAGCCAATGAGCACCAACGGAACGCCCAACTCCAGCCTTCCATCGTCTGAAATCTCGGTTATCTCAATTGCCATCAGATGACAGGACCCTGCTACTTCCAAGCAGTTACCATAACTATGTGCACAGCAGTCCTGGCTTAAAACATGTTGAATACTCTTCTGCAGAGCTGACGATGAACAGGATTAAGATGTAGGGTGCAAAGGTGGGTCATGGCAAGAGGAAAAGGTTTCCGACACGGGAACCAAAAAGGATAACAGAATGTAGTTTTGGGTAACTCATCATTCTACCTGCTCGAGACATAAGACAATCAACCATCAACATTGGTCAATTATCTGACAATATTTAAATAAAAAATAAAAAATACACAATTAATTCCAATGATACTTTGATTAATATTTACTTATGCAGTCTGTCCTATATGCCAAGGCTTTTATTCAGACTCCTTATAAAAATGGGCTTACATCAGTGTATTCAGGAATAGGGAGCCAAAGGTCGGGGGAAATGCGTTTTGCATTGTGGATAAGGGAAAATTCCCTTCGCCAGGGTTTATTTTGTGTAATTGGAATGATGTTACCGTGCCATGAATTATCACAGTACAAGGCAGTAAGTTGAATCCCATCCAAACTTAAAGTGTGCAGAAGACAAACAGCAGAATTTGAAGTCAAGCATGAATTATGAAGGTATCGGAGGATTAATGACAGGTTTCTGGAACCAAAGACTGTTTCGTAACAGTACATTCACATTTCCCTGAACTCATTCTAGCTCGAGTATTAAACGTACATTTGAACTTGATTAGCAAGAAGAATAACCTAATTATTCAATGTCAGTGACGTTTCCTTTCGTTAAATTATGTCTGTATATTTGCAAACCGCAAATAATTAGGCTATAAAATATTACATTACTAAAATATTTGTTCAAATAATATGCTAAAATAATAATTGAAGACCGTTTTGCAAATATAAAATTCGAGGCATCGCGGGATTTTTTCCCCATGATATTACGCTACTTTGATATAATGGAATGGACAAATGAGTTTCTCTCTAATAATGCTCAGAATAAAAATGTTTGCATAACATCGGAGGAATAATTCAGCACAATTTATAAATACCAGTGTTGTGTTAAAAATGTATATAATGATAATAAGGTAAAACAGCCATAAGTGTAAAAATGAAGGATTAAATGCACTGGAAATTAGATATTTTTTATTCTGCATTATAACAATAAAATAAGGTGTTTTTTTTTTGTTTTGTTTTTTATAATTGTTTGTAGAGGACTGTGCAAAATAAAAATAGGTCATACAAGGTCAACTCGACAGGGACAAATTGTCAGATTTTATCAACATTCCTTCTCGAGTATTCTAAATTATAAGTATATTCAAGTAACAATATGTCTGTCCTGATTATTATCCTTGATTTGAGTGGCTTAAAGGGATAGTATCTCCTGAACATTGTTATTACTGAGCATATAGAGAATAAAAAAATGATTGAAAATTGATCTATACATTGTTAGCAAAACTGCAAGCAAATGCCTAAATTAGGAGAAAAATGTGTTTTAAATGAGTCTGTGGAGTCTCCTGCTTATGACATCAGCTGTGGCACGGTATGCAAATGAACAACTTTCAGTGGGAAATGTGTAATTTGCATATGCAAACACCGAATGTGACCTCGGCAGTCGGAGCAGGGCGGGCCCCCACTCTGATTGGCTGTGCGCGTGCTGACAACCAGGAACTGCTGTGTCTCGCCAATGAGACACAGCAGATAGTAAACCCGTAAAGATACATGTCAGCTTTACTTCAAAATCCCGGGACATGTTTAGTTTAACCCTTACTGCTTTCAAGGAAGCAAGGGTTAAAGAAGGTGCAATATTCCTTTAAGCATTTTTAACACAACATTGTGTATTCTCTACATTCACACTTTAAACAATGTTTAGGTGAAGTGTTACCTTTAAATATACAATCATTCACCCCCTTTATTTGTACTTCACTCAGTTGTAAGTAGTTCACATGATTCATGCCAAATGGAACGGCCATGTACCATGGATGGATCTTACTAACTGTGAGTACTTTGCCGAAGTATTCCCTGCCGCTACCTCTACTATAATAAAGGCCCAGTGCAACCAAAACCTATAAGCGTGTATGATCCCAGATTTGTGCATAATATAACTCAATACAAACTAGACATGTGCATTCGTTTTCGGACGAATGCATTTTCGTCCAAAATAGCATTTTCGTCCATTCGTCCAAAAAACGCATAACGAAAATGCTAAACTAACGAAAGACGGATGAACGAATGGTTAATAAACGAAAATCATTTGTCCATTCGCGCTAGTGGCATTCTATAAACCGAAATAGAGTTGGTTTATAGCAGACCTGGGCATCTTACGGCCCACAGGCCACATCCGGACCCTTTGTGCGTCCCTGTCCGGCCCGCGTGAGGCAGGGCTGATCCTTGGCGGGTGCACGGGGTACACCGCCTCTAGGCGCAAGGGAGGAGAGGCGCTGTAGCAGGGAGCTCTCTCCCTGCCATCCTCCTCCTTCTTAATCCAAGCACAGCGCGACGGGTGTAAGCTCCGCCCCAGTCGCGTTCTGTGATTGGCTGCTTCAGGGAGGAGGACATTCTCTAGGGTATCTGCCAAGACACCATAGAGAACGTCCTCCTCCCTGCAGCCAATCACAGAACGCGACAGGGGCGGAGCTTTCCCCCATTGTGCTGTGCTTGGATTAACAAGGAGGATTAGGTAATAACAGCTTTGGGGGGGGGGGGGGTTGTGTAAATGTATGTCTGTGAGGGTGACTAAGTGTGTAACTGTGTTTGTGTGACTGTGTGTGTTTATGTATGACTGAGTGTACAAGAGACCAGCATGGGGAACAGAAAGATAGAGATGGAAAAAGATATAAGGGATGAGGGGAGAGACAGACATGGGGTATGAGTGGCAAGAGAGAGACAGACATGGGGTATGAGTGGCGAGAGAGAGACAGACATGGGGTATGAGTGGCGAGAGAGAGACAGACATGGAGCATGAATGGAAAGAGAGAGAGACATGGAGCATGAGTGGAGAGAGACATGGAGCATGAGTGGAGAGAGAGACAGACATGAGGGAATGGGGAGAGAGAGAGAGAGACAGACATGAGGGTACGGGTAGAGACAGACATGAGGGTACGGGGAGAGACAGACATGAGGGTACGGGGAGAGACAGACAGACATGAGGGTACGGGGAGAGACAGACAGACATGAGGGTATGGGGAGAGACAGACAGACATGAGGGTATGGGGAAAGAGAGAGACAGACATGGGGGTATGAGTGGAGAGAGACAGACAGACATGGAGCATGAATGGAGAGAGAGAGAGACATGTAGCATGAGTGGAGAGAGAGACAGACATGAGGGAATGGGGAGAGAGAGACAGACATGAGGGAATGGAGAGAGAGAGACAGACATGAGGGTACAGGGAGAGACAGACATGAGGGTACGGGGAGAGACAGACAGACATGATGTGGCCCTCCAGCAGTGCTCGGGTTTCTCATGCAGCCCCCGGTAAAAATTAATTGCCCACCCCTGGTTTATAGAATACCAATAGCATTACATATACATTCCATAAACCGACATAATGAATGACTTTCGGTTTATGGAATGCATGTAATACTATTGGTTTTCTATAAACCGAACTAGAGTCCCCATTCATAAGAATTTCTTATGAATGGGGACTCTAGTTCGGTTTTTAGAAAGCCAATAGTATTACATGTATTCTATAAGCCGAAAGTCTATAAACCGAACGTCGTTCGGTTTATAGACTTTCGGTTTGTAGAATACATAGAATTCTATGTATTCTATAAACCGAAAGTCTATAAACCGAACGACCTTCGGTTTATAGACTTTTGGCTTATAGAATACATAGAATTACATGTATTCTATAAACCGAACGACCTTCGGTTAATAGACTTTCGGCTTATAGAATACGTGTAATACTATTGCCTTTCTAAAAAACCGAAAGAGAGCCCCATTCATAAGAAATTCTTATGAATGGAGTCCCCATTAATAAGAATTTCTTATGAATGGGGCTCTCGTTCGGTTTATAGAAAGCCAATAGTATTACACGTATTCTATAAGATGAACGAATAAAACGAAACGAAAATAATGAACGAATTTCGTCAGAAACGAATGCAGTAATGAACGAAATTTGTTTTAGACAAAATAAATAACATTTTCGTCCGAATGGACGAAAAAGAAACGGAAATTTTAGTTTTGCACATGTCTAATACAAACCAAAATCAGGGAATAGCTCAATTAATGAGCCGAACACTATATCTAAAGCAGTGTGTCCTGTAAACAGAAGACTCCCTCTAAGCTTGCGAGCGAACCTAAAAAACCCTCAAAAGACAGCACTTTAATATACAGACATGTATTGATAGCGCAACCAAATTTGCTGATATACTAGAGATCATGAAAAAAATATTCCTCTATTCAAATGGCAAAGGACCACCTTACTAAAAAAAAAGTGCCCGGCCGGTCAAGCGTCGAACAGGTATTATAAACTTGTTTTCGGTCTTTGTACTCCCGCTTCTGTCTGGGTGTTCCGGCTATTGTATCCATCCGAAACTCTGGCCGCAGAATGTTACTATAGCGCCTTCCTCTGCTCCATGGCTCCACTGTCTCTTACCCAGACAAATGGTCTCCCCTAAGTCAAGCTCTATGGGTGTCCTGCAAGCAAGTAGGGGCCCTAAGCAGCAGCTTAATTCACCGATATGGTAGCCCCACTACTTCCTCTGAGACTTATCATGGGACCATTCCCGCGCTCCAGCTACATTCCATGTACCTGGATATTTCTCACTATAAACTACAAGTCTGTAGGTCACAACAGGACAAACAATATATAAAATATAATCGCCTCCCCATGAACCTTATAAATAGAAAACATCTTCTACATCCTGAGCAAGCCTTGTCGCTTTAACATGTCCATTAACTCGTATGCTTTATGCCAGAATCCAAAGGTTCAATCAGCATCCTTTCCAGATGATCTCGTCATTTATCTCTGGACAAAGTAAAGTATAAAAGCATCGGGGAGTTCCACAGACGGGAACGGCTCAGACAATCGGATTCAGCCGTTTCTAATAAGGCAGAAAACTTGGTTCCAGATAAAAGTCATCACATGAAAAATATGAGCGAGAGAACTGTTAACAGGACAGGGGCAAATGGGACATTTTTGTTGGGTTTGCTCGTTTCTCGGACATCTTTACACTTCATTAGTTTTCATTTGCAAAACGGAAATGATATGAGAACATTGCTTGCTGCAGCACAGATTAGCATCAGACTCAAACCCCCTACTACAGAGCCCCCCCCCCATCCTAAAATAATACCTAGTAATGTAGTACATCCGACAAAGAACAGGTATGTGTCCCAAGGGAAACGTAACTTGTAGAATTATTGGAAATTTAAAAGGTCACGCAATATATGACTTGATTATGACATATTAGGATGCATACCTTGGAATAGCAGTGATCAAACAAGGGGGCTGGTTACTACTCTACAATGTGAACCCACGGGGTGTTCTACAAATACGATAAAATCCATACACATATAGTGTTCAGGATATGACTTTTTACATTTTCAGTGCATGAACCGAGCATACACCAATGTATGTGTAGGTTTTTATAGAGATACACTATATGGACAAACGTATTGGGGTACCTGACCATTACACCAGCAGGGACTTTTATGACATTGCATTGTAAATATATAGACATTACTATGTAGTTGTTCTCCCCTTTGGAGGTATAACAGCTTCCCCTCTTTTTGGGAAGGTTTTCCACAAGATTCCGGAGTGTTTCTGTGGGAATTTTTGCCCATTCCTCCAGTAGATCATTTGTGAGGTCAGGCACTGATGTTGGATGAGAAAGCCTGGCTCGCAATTGCCATTCAAGTTCATCCCAAAGTTGTTTGAAGGGGTTGAGGCCAAGCCATTCACGTTCTTCCATACCAAACTCATCTAACCTATTCTAGAAGGATCTTATATTGTGCATTGGGGCACAGTCATGCTGGAATACAAAACTTTACAGGTGGCACAATGCAGTCAAGGAAAATAATGTTCTCCAAGCATCTGCCAAATCCAGACTCGCCGATCAGATGTGAGTCCAGTGGTGGTCTTGATCTGCACTTGGTGATGTGAACACTGACTGTATCAATATCCACAGCTGTAGCAGGAGGTTTATTTGCATCTAAAAGGATGATTGAATTTATATGGGTTTTTAAGATGTAAATATGCCACTGAGCTAAAATTTGTAAATAGTGAAACACTGTCGGAGGTCACTTTGGGGGGAAGGAGGGGGTCAGTAAATGGTCACTGCAAAGAAATAATTTTAAAATGGGAGCTGAATGCTTATTTGAAAACCTAATATCTCACAAAGGGTTAATGGTAGAAAGACAATTCAAAAAGATGTTATTCATTTTAACATGACTATTTCTTTCTAGTAAAATATCATTTTTATTATTTTTACTTTACTCTCACTTTAAAGTTCCATATTACTATAATAACGATTATTATTAGATATATTACGGGCAGGCTAAATAGTCTTATGGTCTCTATATTCCCTTTTAAGATCAAACCAATGATTTACAAAGAGCTAAAAAAAAAAAACTATTAAACGCAGAGGCAAATTATTAACCAAACACTTTTATTTTGTACTATTTTGTAAACTATGTATCCAGCAGGTTAAAACACATCTGAAAGAGAAAGAAAAGCACAACACAAAACCAGATTTATGGAATCAAATTACTTAAGGAAAGTATTTCAAACAACAACCAAAAATACAAACGTTAAACCTTTTTCAGTGAGATCCTTTACCAAAAATATTTGTTATAAGGAAGATCTTTTTTTTCCAGTATTAAAATAAATGTGATTATCTAAAACCATGGAGTATGATCAATAAGTGCATAGGATTACTTTGTTGAGAAAGGTTTTAAATAGTAAAATAGTAGGATTGAGGCTGACATTTACAGACCTGCACCAATGGCTAAATGCTACTAACAGTTTGTTTTTAATATAGCGCCTTTCTCCCCATCAAGATGCAAAGCAGTTTGACGCACACTCTTAACCATCTCGGCCCCCAATACCTAGATTTTATTAGTACCCAACTTATCCATGTGTCCAGATTTTCCAGCAAAATAATCAATTTTACTCCCCTTATCATGCGACAACTTTACGCAAGGCATCCCATGAAGGATCTCGGCCTTGGCAGACCTAAGCCTTGGCTTGGATTTTTACTGTGAACCTAGAAGATAAAATTCGAATATTGACTAGACCTGGGGGGGGGGGGGGGGGGGGTTGGCGCGAGTCTGACATTTACTGGGGTCTGTGATGTTCTATTGACCTTTGCAAACCATGCCTCGGATTATTAATTTTATTAATTAATTTATGCCGTTCTAACACAACGTATAGATCTTTCCTTTTTTTTTTTTTTAATTCTCTGCCTGTATATTATAAACCATCTTTAGGTGATAGAGTCCCTCTAAGTTATTCAGCCAGAGCATTTGGCGAAAGCAGCAGTCTCATAACGGAGCCATTAATGGAGCCAGAATAAGAATCAAGTAGATGATGTGACGTCACTGAGGGAGAGCTATGCGCTTTATGGATGTGCTCTGCTATTCCACTGCCAATAATTAAAAAAAAGAAATGGAGCCGGCCAAAAACACATATCATCCTGACCCTGCATCCTCATGTTCCTGCTTTAGGGTTAGGAGGGGGGGGGGGGGGGGTGTTTCCAAAGCAAGAGGAGGTCCCAGGAATCCAACCTTTCTTAATCCGGGCAGGTTTACCTCCTGCGTGGAGCACACTACATAATAAAAGTAATATACTGCCAGGGGATAAGGATAACTATATACATACAGGCTTCTCTTTCGGGAGGTTTCTCTTTGCTCTGTTACCTTCTAATCTCCCTTCAGAATTTTATTGAGGAATATTTTGGAGTAGAACCTTAAATTCGTCTCCAAAATGTGTCTTTACGGTTTTGGCTTTGCAAAGTGCAGGTCGCCAAGTTGTAACTGTATTCTTATATATTTATACTATAAATCCTGGTGCTCATATTGCTGCAAATACTGACTTACAGTGCTCAAGTCCATCGTAATATACGAGACAAGCCCATTTATTCATTGGATATCATCACGTACACATTCTTCACCTCCATAAAAGTCATGGAAAACATCTTTGATTTATAGGTTCGAAAATAAGAAACAAATGAATGCTTTTTTTAAAATTTTTCTTGTGTCTTTCATAAACAAAGAAATTAGTATATATCTAAGCAGATTGAAATGTCCACGGCTTATAGGATCTGTCTCAAGAGGCTTATGAAGTCCGATGCCATTCATAGCAGAAGTCAATGGGGGAAAGTTTTAATGGTAAATGTGGAGTAATAATTAGAAACGTCTTGCACAATAGGATATTCTATTCTTTCTTTTTTTTTTTTCTTTCCCCGATCTTAGCCGTGTTAAATAAGTAGGACTCCATGAGCGCTTTTTAAAGCAGCGAACGCAGAGTCAGCCGCCAAGAAACGCAGCTGCGGGGTCAACATTTAGATTTAAAGCTGCCTTTTTTTGTGTGTGTAATTTGCAACCGGGAATCGGTTAACCCTTAAACCACCACGAGGACAAGTACATGTGGGCAAAGAAATGGGATTCAAGGTGGGCTTGTACTAAAGTGTCCCGGACAGAGGTGGGACAAGCAATAATGAACGAATCAACTGTGTTGGCTATGGAAGGACGGAAGAGGGAATATATTGCCAGCAAATAACTGAATAGGAAGCTGGATAATTTCTGGGAAGCATTAACAGGCCACATTATTTAATCTTCTTATGAAATGACTGAGTAGCACTGCTTAGTAAACGTGGGGATATCTATTATTTGGAAAAGTTTCTAATTAAAGGATAACTAAACTGTTTGGAGGAAGCAAGGGTTAAAAAAACATGTCCTGCCCATCCAGAGAAAACCTGAAGTGTATCTTAATATATACACTCGTGTGTACTCTCTGCTGTGTATCTTAATATATACACTCGGGTTTACTCTCTGCTGTGTATCTTAATATATACACTCGGGTGTACTCTCTGCTGTGTATCTTAATATATACACTAGGGTTTACTCTCTGCTGTGTATCTTAATATATACACTCGGGTGTACTCTCTGCTGTGTATCTTAATATATACACTCGGGTGTACTCTCTGTGTGTATCTTAACATATACACTCGGGTGTACTCTCTTCTGTGTATCTTAATATATACACTAGGGTTTACTCTCTGCTGTGTATCTTAATATATACACTCGGGTTTACTCTCTGTGTGTATCTTAACATATACATTCGGGTTTACTCTCTGTGTGTATCTTAATATATACACTCGGGTTTACTCTCTGTGTGTATCTTAACATATACACTCGGGTGTACTCTCTGCTGTGTATCTTAATATATACACTCGGGTTTACTCTCTGTGTGTATCTTAACATATACATTCGGGTTTACTCTCTGTGTGTATCTTAACATATACATTCGGGTTTACTCTCTGTGTGTATCTTAACATATACATTCGGGTTTACTCTCTGTGTGTATCTTAATATATACACTCGGGTTTACTCTCTGTGTGTATCTTAATATATACACTCGGGTTTACTCTCTGTGTGTATCTTAATATATACATTCGGGTTTACTCTCTGTGTGTATCTTAACATATACATTCGGGTTTACTCTCTGTGTGTATCTTAACATATACACTCGGGTTTACTCTCTGTGTGTATCTTAACATATACACTCGGGTTTACTCTCTGCTGTGTATCTTAATATATACACTAGGGTTTACTCTCTGTGTGTATCTTAACATATACACTCGGGTTTACTCTCTGCTGTGTATCTTAATATATACACTAGGGTTTACTCTCTGTGTGTATCTTAACATATACATTCGGGTTTACTCTCTGTGTGTATCTTAACATATACACTCGGGTTTACTCTCTGCTGTGTATCTTAATATATACACTCGGGTGTACTCTCTGTGTGTATCTTAATATATACACTCGGGTTTACTCTCTGTGTGTATCTTAACATATACACTCGGGTTTACTCTCTGCTGTGTATCTTAATATATACACTAGGGTTTACTCTCTGTGTGTATCTTAACATATACACTCGGGTTTACTCTCTGCTGTGTATCTTAATATATACACTAGGGTTTACTCTCTGTGTGTATCTTAACATATACATTCGGGTTTACTCTCTGTGTGTATCTTAACATATACACTCGGGTTTACTCTCTGCTGTGTATCTTAATATATACACTCGGGTGTACTCTCTGTGTGTATCTTAATATATACACTCGGGTTTACTCTCTGTGTGTATCTTAATATATACACTCGGGTTTACTCTCTGCTGTGTATCTTAATATATACACTCGGGTTTACTCTCTGCTGTGTATCTTAACATATACACTCGGGTTTACTCTCTGCTGTGTATCTTAATATATACACTAGGGTTTACTCTCTGCTGTGTATCTTAATATATACACTAGGGTTTATTCTCTGCTGTGTATCTTAATATATACACTCGGGTGTACTCTCTGCTGTGTATCTTAATATATACACTCGGGTTTACTCTCTGCTGTGTATCTTAACATATACACTCGGGTTTACTCTCTGCTGTGTATCTTAATATATACACTAGGGTTTACTCTCTGCTGTGTATCTTAATATATACACTCGGGTGTACTCTCTGCTGTGTATCTTAATATATACACTCGGGTTTACTCTCTGCTGTGTATCTTAACATATACACTCGGGTTTACTCTCTGCTGTGTATCTTAACATATACACTCGGGTGTACTCTCTGCTGTGTATCTTAACATATACACTCGGGTGTACTCTCTGCTGTGTATCTTAATATATACACTCGGGTTTACTCTCTGCTGTGTATCTTAATATATACACTCGGGTTTACTCTCTGCTGTGTATCTTAATATATACACTCGGGTTTACTCTCTGCTGTGTATCTTAATATATACACTCGGGTTTACTCTCTGCTGTGTACCTTAATATATACACTCGGGTTTACTCTCTGTGTGTATCTTAATATATACACTAGGGTTTACTCTCTGTGTGTATCTTAACATATACACTCGGGTTTACTCTCTGCTGTGTACCTTAATATATACACTCGGGTTTACTCTCTGTGTGTATCTTAATATATACACTAGGGTTTACTCTCTGTGTGTATCTTAACATATACACTCGGGTTTACTCTCTGCTGTGTACCTTAATATATACACTCGGGTTTACTCTCTGTGTGTATCTTAATATATACACTCGGGTTTACTCTCTGTGTGTATCTTAATATATACACTAGGGTTTACTCTCTGCTGTGTATCTTAATATATACACTCGGGTTTACTCTCTGTGTGTATCTTAATATAAACACTCGGGTTTACTCTCTGCTGTGTATCTTAATATATACACTCGGGTGTACTCTCTGCTGTGTATCTTAATATATACACTCGGGTTTACTCTCTGCTGTGTATCTTAATATATACACTAGGGTTTACTCTCTGTGTGTATCTTAATATATACACTAGGGTTTACTCTCTGCTGTGTATCTTAATATATACACTCGAGTTTACTCTCTGCTGTGTATCTTAATATATACACTCGGGTTTACTCTCTGTGTGTATCTTAATATATACACTCGGGTTTACTCTCTGCTGTGTATCTTAATATATACACTCGGGTTTACTCTCTGCTGTGTATCTTAATATATACACTCGGGTTTACTCTCTGCTGTGTACCTTAATATATACACTCGGGTTTACTCTCTGTGTGTATCTTAATATATACACTAGGGTTTACTCTCTGTGTGTATCTTAATATATACACTCGGGTTTACTCTCTGCTGTGTACCTTAATATATACACTCGGGTTTACTCTCTGCTGTGTACCTTAATATATACACTCGGGTTTACTCTCTGTGTGTATCTTAATATATACACTAGGGTTTACTCTCTGTGTGTATCTTAACATATACACTCGGGTTTACTCTCTGCTGTGTACCTTAATATATACACTCGGGTTTACTCTCTGTGTGTATCTTAATATATACACTCGGGTTTACTCTCTGTGTGTATCTTAATATATACACTCGGGTTTACTCTCTGTGTGTATCTTAATATATACACTCGGGTTTACTCTCTGTGTGTATCTTAATATATACACTCGGGTTTACTCTCTGTGTGTATCTTAACATATACACTAGGGTTTACTCTCTGTGTGTATCTTAATATATACACTCGGGTGTACTCTCTGTGTGTATCTTAATATATACACTCGCGTGTACTCTCTGCTGTGTATCTTAATATATACACTCGGGTGTACTCTCTGCTGTGTATCTTAATATATACACTAGGGTTTACTCTCTGCTGTGTACCTTAATATATACACTCGGGTTTACTCTCTGTGTGTATCTTAATATATACACTCGGGTGTACTCTCTGTGTGTATCTTAATATATACACTCGCGTGTACTCTCTGCTGTGTATCTTAATATATACACTCGGGTGTACTCTCTGTGTGTATCTTAATATATACACTCGGGTTTACTCTCTGCTGTGTATCTTAATATATACACTCGGGTGTACTCTCTGCTGTGTATCTTAATATATACACTAGGGTTTACTCTCTGTGTGTATCTTAACATATACACTCGGGTTTACTCTCTGCTGTGTACCTTAATATATACACTCGGGTTTACTCTCTGCTGTGTATCTTAATATATACACTCGGGTTTACTCTCTGCTGTGTATCTTAATATATACACTCGGGTTTACTCTCTGCTGTGTATCTTAATATATACACTCGGGTTTACTCTCTGTGTGTATCTTAATATATACACTAGGGTTTACTCTCTGTGTGTATCTTAATATATACACTCGCGTGTACTCTCTGCTGTGTATCTTAATATATACACTCGGGTGTACTCTCTGCTGTGTATCTTAATATATACACTCGGGTGTACTCTCTGCTGTGTATCTTAATATATACACTCGGGTTTACTCTCTGTGTGTATCTTAATATATACACTCGGGTTTACTCTCTGCTGTGTACCTTAATATATACACTCAGGTTTACTCTCTGCTGTGTATCTTAATATATACACTAGGGTTTACTCTCTGCTGTGTATCTTAATATATACACTCGGGTTTACTCTCTGCTGTGTATCTTAATATATACACTCGGGTTTACTCTCTGTGTGTATCTTAATATATACACTCGGGTTTACTCTCTGTGTGTATCTTAATATATACACTCGGGTTTACTCTCTGTGTGTATCTTAATATATACACTCGGGTTTACTCTCTGTGTGTATCTTAATATATACACTCGGGTTTACTCTCTGTGTGTATCTTAATATATACACTCGGGTTTACTCTCTGTGTGTATCTTAATATATACACTCGGGTTTACTCTCTGTGTGTATCTTAATATATACACTCGGGTTTACTCTCTGCTGTGTATCTTAATATATACACTCGGGTTTACTCTCTGCTGTGTATCTTAATATATACACTCGGGTTTACTCTCTGTGTGTATCTTAACATATACACTAGGGTTTACTCTCTGCTGTGTACCTTAATATATACACTCAGGTTTACTCTCTGCTGTGTATCTTAATATATACACTCGGGTTTACTCTCTGCTGTGTATCTTAATATATACACTCGGGTTTACTCTCTGTGTGTATCTTAACATATACACTAGGGTTTACTCTCTGCTGTGTACCTTAATATATACACTCAGGTTTACTCTCTGCTGTGTATCTTAATATATACACTCGGGTTTACTCTCTGCTGTGTATCTTAATATATACACTCGGGTTTACTCTCTGTGTGTATCTTAATATATACACTCGGGTTTACTCTCTGCTGTGTATCTTAATATATACACTCGGGTTTACTCTCTGCTGTGTATCTTAATATATACACTCGGGTTTACTCTCTGCTGTGTATCTTAATATATACACT
Organism: Pelodytes ibericus; assembly: GCA_036172795.1. Taxonomy (NCBI): domain Eukaryota; kingdom Metazoa; phylum Chordata; class Amphibia; order Anura; family Pelodytidae; genus Pelodytes; species Pelodytes ibericus. The sequence continues at coordinate 22,135,391 of CM069857.1, read as the reverse complement.
CGGGTTTACTCTCTGTGTGTATCTTAATATATACACTCGGGTTTACTCTCTGCTGTGTATCTTAATATATACACTCGGGTTTACTCTCTGTGTGTATCTTAATATATACACTAGGGTTTACTCTCTGTGTGTATCTTAACATATACACTCGGGTGTACTCTCTGCTGTGTATCTTAATATATACACTAGGGTTTACTCTCTGTGTGTATCTTAATATATACACTCGGGTTTACTCTCTGCTGTGTATCTTAATATATACACTCGGGTTTACTCTCTGTGTGTATCTTAATATATACACTAGGGTTTACTCTCTGCTGTGTATCTTAACATATACACTAGGGTTTACTCTCTGCTGTGTATCTTAATATATACATTCGGGTTTACTCTCTGTGTGTATCTTAATATATACACTCGGGTTTACTCTCTGTGTGTATCTTAATATATACATTCGGGTTTACTCTCTGCTGTGTATCTTAATATATACACTCGGGTTTACTCTCTGTGTGTATCTTAATATATACACTAGGGTTTACTCTCTGCTGTGTATCTTAATATATACACTAGGGTTTACTCTCTGCTGTGTATCTTAATATATACACTCGGGTTTACTCTCTGCTGTGTATCTTAATATATACACTCGGGTTTACTCTCTGCTGTGTATCTTAATATATACACTAGGGTTTACTCTCTGCTGTGTATCTTAATATATACACTAGGGTTTACTCTCTGCTGTGTATCTTAATATATACACTAGGGTTTACTCTCTGTGTGTATCTTAATATATACACTAGGGTTTACTCTCTGCTGTGTATCTTAATATATACACTCGGGTTTACTCTCCGCTGTGTCTCACATCTGAAACACAGCAGTTCCTGCATGACGCGCCCTGGCATTGTCAGCACGCGCACAGCTAATCAGAGTGGGGGGCTCGTCCAGCTCTGCCAGCAGAATGCGGGGGTTTCTTGCTGCTAGCCCAGAGAGAGACCCTCATTTTTTGCATGGAATCAGCAGGTGGGAGGACATAGTTAAGACCCCTCTCCTGATCCCATGCAAAAACGAGGGTCGCCGACCAGACGGCTGCCTGCTTCCTATGGAAACATGGCAGCCGTCGGTCAGAGAATAAACTGGCATGTATCAAAAGTATACGCCAGGTTATCGTTTCACCATATTAGAAGCACAAGCGAAATATCCCATTTAGTGTTCCTTTAATTTTCCCTATTTTGCTTTTGCAGTTCTTACTTCCTGTAGTGACTGACAGCTCGGGAAGTAATAATATACCAAGGAAGCAACTGATATGTATATATTGATGATAAAGTATTATGGGAGATGTGGGCCATTAGCAGCTGGAGGACATTTTTAAATTAGCTTATCATCTTGAAATATTTGCGTTTACATTTCACAGATCTCTAATTTTCCGAGTTATCGTCATCCCATAATATTTCCCAACATCCCATAATATGTCCCAACATCCCATATTTCCACGCATCCCATATTTCCCATCATCCCATATGTCCCAACATCCCATAATATGTCCCAACATCCCATATTTCCACGCATCCCATATTTCCCATCATCCCATAATATGTCCCAACATCCCATATTTCCACGCATCCCATAATATTTCCCAGCATGCACATGGCCTCTACTTCCCAATATCTTCATTTATCTTTCTGATTTGCTCTAAACTAGTAAAGGAAACAGCTAAACAGATAGAAGGAGAGGAGTAACAGGATGAATGCCATAAACATATGAGGCAGTCAGTAGGGATTTCAAAACAAGAAAATAAACTAGAGGGAGGGGAAAAAAGCACAGAGGAAGTTAAACCTGTACAAATAATTAGCAAGTAAGAGAAAAGGCCTGTGTATAGGTGAAATCACTTTGAGCATCGGCTACATTTCTCCTGTCTCAAAGTGGCCTCATCTGACAGGTAGGATCGCGCTGCAAGTCCCTGTGCGGAGCCGCGATGAGCTGTTAAACACTGGACATTCTATGCCGTCCTAGCGTCTTTTGGGACCTTTAAATTAGCACAGCATAGAACGTCCTAGCGTCAAGAAGGGGTTAATGAAGCATATGGCAGGATTTTGATGCCATGTTTATCCTTATAAAGTAGAGTTTAATAAAAAAAAATTTAATTGGTCACGCCCCTTGTTTACATTCCTGGTGTTCATTTATATGTCATGTGTCTTCATGACGTGCGGTACCTTTTGGCGTAAAAGACGGAAGCACCAAAACTAATTATTTTCCGTTTCTGGCCAAGATCACAATGTGATCCTACTGTCACTGGGGTTAAGGGGCTCATACTGCCGATTGGCGCGTTACACACAGGCAGCATACACTGTGTATATCTAAGATACAAACAGAGTCTACATAAGGATAAACTCTTGGGGTCAAGTAACAGCATATAGTCAAGTGGCGACACTTAGCCTCCTTACGTCCGGAAACTGGTTGGCAAATATGTGAGCACTGCTGGATTGTGGAGTGTTAGCATGAGGTCATTTTAATAAAGAGCTAGTCGCAGGACGTACAGTATACACAAACTATAAAGTGTCCGTCTAGCAGGTGAATAGACACTTGTATTACCCTGATTTTTGCAATTCCCTTGTCAGTTCACTTTTTTTTTTTAGTGACTAGGCCCCAAAAACCCCAAAAAACCTGGCAGGGCCATGATAAGTACAGTAAAAAGTATGAAAACATTTTTGGGGGAAAAACAAATATATACACAATAGTTTGGTATTTGAGACTCAACGTCCAGCATTTCAGTTTGTAAGTTACAAAAGTTAATTTATTTGGGAATGTCTATTTTTAATATTAATTCTGAAGAAGAAAAATAAAAATTCCACTGTTTGACATTAAGAATTCTTTGGTACAATAAGGTTTCTCAGCATGTCAAAAGAGTTGCCGTCTGGATGGACCGAGACTATGTCCTTCCCTTCCTGAAGAACTTGGAGAAATCCCGAATCATCCAGTCCGACTATCCAAGCCAACGGACCATCTTCACTACCAAGATGTACCTGACGGCCACTGCAAGGCACAAGGGGGGAAGTAGGCATTGTTACATAGTCATAACACTTGCATTCAATGTAGTTTAAGAGAAATGGCATTCAGTAGTCATGTCAAAAGTAAGGAGGGGGTAAAAGAACAAATGAATTGTAGTAGACAACCAGCCATACAATGAGTTAATCCCAAGCCCCTGATAAAGACAGAGAAAACACTGCAGCTTGTTCAGACCACCTAAAAAAGTAGGGGTTTGTGGGAATAGACATCTTATAATGTAACGTTAGTTTAATTAAAATATTAATGCTTTAATAGTAAATTTTACATTCAAATGTTGGATGATCGTCAATATCAGCAGGTCATTATTACAGCTCTGAGATATCAGCGGCTGATCATTATTACAGCTCCGTGATATCAGCGGCTGATCATTATTACAGCTCTGAGATATCAGCGGCTGATCATTATTACAGCTCCGTGATATCAGCGGCTGATCATTATTACAGCTCCGTGATATCAGCGGCTGATCATTATTACAGCTCCGTGATATCAGCGGCTGATCATTATTACAGCTCCGTGACATCAGCGGCTGATCATTATTACAGCTCCGTGACATCAGCGGCTGATCATTATTACAGCTCCGTGACATCAGCGGCTGATCATTATTACAGCTCCGTGATATCAGCGGCTGATCATTATTACAGCTCCGTGATATCAGCGGCTGATCATTATTACAGCTCCGTGATATCAGCGGCTGATCATTATTACAGCTCCGTGATATCAGCGGCTGATCATTATTACAGCTCCGTGATATCAGCGGCTGATCATTATTACAGCTCCGTGATATCAGCGGCTGATCATTATTACAGCTCCGTGACATCAGCGGCTGATCATTATTACAGCTCCGTGACATCAGCGGCTGATCATTATTACAGCTCCGTGACATCAGCGGCTGATCATTATTACAGCTCCGTGACATCAACGGCTGATCATTATTACAGCTCCGTGATATCAGCGGCTGATCATTATTACAGCTCCGTGACATCAGCGGCTGATCATTATTACAGCTCCGTGATATCAGCGGCTGATCATTATTACAGCTCCGTGATATCAGCGGCTGATCATTATTACAGCTCCGTGATATCCGCGGCTGATCATTATTACAGCTCCGTGATATCAGCAGCTGATCATTATTACAGCTCCATGATATCAGCAGCTGATCATCATTATTAGAGCATCTGTTATCTTTTGACAAGTGTCTTCCAGTTAGTAGTAAACTCTATGTCATGTATTATTTGTATTATTTAGCTGTTTGAAGCTCTGATCATTGAACATGAACCGTTACATTTGCTCCGCTGAATCATTCAGATATATATTTCAATCATCGACTAAGCTTTAAGGATAATGTATTTTATGTCCCCATATCGTCAGACTTATTTACATCCTGTCAATTTCTCACCTTGTTTTAACCCAATATACAAAGTACTTATCCTGTACTCTGACCAGCACCGCTGGCATAAATAAAAACACTCAATTAATTATGCCTTTATACCCTTAATCACTTGAGTGTCTTTTGACTAGTCACATGTGCATGTATGGTTCTTTTTTTTTCTTAACATACATGATCATCCAACATCTTATATGACGATATAAGCAATGATTTTTTCCAATCCCTCAGAGTCCACATTTAACCTTTAAAGTCTCGTGTCTATATACGAAGATTGTTTTCAGAATATATATTTTTAAAAAGTGTCCCGCAGCCATGATAGGCACTGTGTTAAAGGAGAATTCTTTGTCTAGTTATCAAACATTTCACAACGTCCTTATCACCACGATAAAACGCTGGAAACCACATGTTGAATGAAAAAATAACCAGCCACGATGAAAGGGTGTCTAATCCCGCACTAGATAATATGTACGCTGCATGATAAGCTATCTGCGTGTTATCTGCGTGTTAGTGCAAATATTCAGCCTTGAAGTGCAAAAAATGCTCACCTGTGTACCCAGTGTTTATAATAGACCGGTAGGACGCCATTGGGTCCGTCTCTCTGAAAGGTGTTTATTAGTTTCTCCAGAGTGGTGACTGTCCTGCCAATCAAGCAATCCACTCTTAGCGGCTGCAAACTTGTCTCGTTTCTCGTATTATGCTCCAAGATGAGGTCATTAATGCAGATCGTTGGATTACTGTTACAGACATTGAACCCACAGCCTAGAAAAGCAGAGAGAATTATTTTTAGGGTGAAGTTACAGTATTTTTTATAAATTAAACTTAAAGGGACATTAAAGTTTTTTTTCACTTGTGCTTCTAATATAGAAGCACAAGTGAAATGTCCATTGTCCCTAGTATGAGGATGAACTGGCGTATACTTTTGATAGTCCCCGCCAGTTTATCCTCTGACCGACAGCTGCCATGTTTCCATAGGAAGCAGGCAGCCGTCTGGTCGGTGACTGTCTCTCTTAGACAAGTTGGAATGTCCCTTTAAGATATATGCATTGTTGATTTATTTGGGACGACAGAAACTGCAATTTCTGAGAAGGATCGGCCAAAATGGGGTTACATATATTTACAAAGAATCAAGCCCAATTTAATTTTCAAGCCGGCCTAGTCAGAGGGAGTACAGGTCTAATCCCGCACAAACCCTTAAACCCACCTCAAAAAAGGAGAAAAAATAAATAAAAAGGCGTAGAGTGCAGGTGAAAGTGGGTAGTAAATGTGTGTGTGAAGATGCAAGATAAACAATAATCCCATTATAATGCAATGCGTTAGAAAGCCGTGAATGGCGATGCTCCAAATCCAACTACTCGAGCGCAAAATATCAACAAAGATAGGCAGGATTTGTACCAACACATGGACTAAAACCTATATATATAAATAAGTATTTTCCTACCCTAAGCTCATGTGCCCTGATTACCCCCCCCATTTCTAAGGCTGGAATAACTAATCAATTCAGAGCAGTACAGACTGTCATAATATCCCCAACTGTAGATAGGGAAAATGGCAGGACAAGGTGTTTATACAAACACCTTGTACTTATACAGTCGCTACCAGGAAAGGATACTGCCCTGTTGTGGGCAAGAAGGGCTGAGTCACTACTTCTGTCAATCTGCTGCAGTTGCTAGACTGTCTCTAGTAGACCAATAAGGTTAAGATCTAGGGTTATGGTTAGAGTTAGGGTTAGAGTTAAACTGATGATCGGGTTGGAGTCAAAAGGTCACTGTATGGAAAATAGTGTGTGGGGGGGGGGGGGGGGACACTACTTTAGGATATTGCCCAATATAACGTGCAAAAAACAGCAGATAACTCAGGATTAATATAAGAAACTATTTCTATGGGATCTATTCTTCCTTCAACACAGTAAAGGAAGAGAGTATATTTAAAAGAAGAAATACTATCACAACTAGAGGACATGTAAAAAGAGTTTTCAAGTAAAAGGTAGAAAAAATAGTTTTCTTTTTTAATTTAATTTATTCATATTTTATGATTTTTTTAATAGTAAATTATATGATAATGGTAACTTAAAAAAGGTCTTCCTATGGAGATAAAACCAGTATATAATATGTGTGGGTACATTAAATAAGAAAGAGGAATTTTACAGCTAAACACAAACACTGCAGAAATGTAAGAACAGTCTGTGTGTTTTTCCACAGTGTGTATGTTATTTTTTGTAGGACACATATAATTTTTACATACTCCCCTGCAGACTGTAGGATGCATGTATGTCCAGGGGGAACTGATGGCAATTACCTCGATTAATTGATTTCGCTCTTGGAGTGGACAAGGCTTGCGTCATCCCTTTGTTAATGATCCATGTCACATGGGCATGTTCAAGGGCAGCATATAAATGTTATGTGTGTGCCTCTAAAAAATGGCAACATCCATCTTTATGTTTAATATGCAGACAATAGGAGGAGCTTAAGATCTATTTGGGCTGATCATAAGAAAACAGTAGCGGTGCAGAAAGTGTGGTTGAGCGAGATGGCTGATTAGGGCACAAGTAACTAAACAGTGAAAAGAAAAATGCTTTTACTGGAATGGGCCTTTAAATTGAAGCAAGCAGATTTAGACTAACTCCTGCACTAAAGCAACAGACTGATCAAGCACGGAGGTGATGTTGCAGGACTTACTCTGAAGAACTGATAATCATGAACAGCATATAATACACAAAACCATACAAGTGCTATGCAGGGACAGAGAGTAATGCAGCTTGAACCCCTTCCAGCTAGTAGGACGTTCCATGCCTTCTTATTTTTTTCACAAAATATTCGCAAAGCTCTTTAGCGTGTGCAAATATAATCGCAATTTATTAGCGCAACCAGAAAAATGCGAGCGAAATAAAAATAAACGGAAGAGGCGCGAATCAGGGGGGAAAAAACGCGAAATGTTACAAATAGTCGCAAATTGCTCCTTACTCATGTTTTACCTACTTGTTTTCCTCACTGCACTTGTTTAGTACATGACCCCCACAGTGTTGAAGAAAAAAAGTGATGAAATCAGTCTTTTTTTTTTGCTGCACCATACATTATAAAGTACCTATCCCAAAAACATTTTCCTACTCTGTAGGTGGAACTGTCCCTTTAAATCAGTGATATTAGCTGCTTACCAATTAAAATGTGAAAAGTGTTTCCCATTAATGTGGAGTTCACCAGCACGCCCCCCAGCTTCATCAGGTCACTGTAATAGATATCGTTCGGCCATTTTACCCTTAACTCAATGTCCTGTATGGGAAAAAGCAAAGACAGGAAATAACATTAGCTCAAAACACTTTCCAACCAAGAAAACATGATGTAATATTACAGTTTGGTCTGAATATAAGGTGTCAGGCAGCACAGACTAAACCAGTGATGGTTTAACATTGGCATTCCAGCTGGGCACTGCATTCCCCATAATATCCAGCCATTTAATTGGTAGAAGTGCGTCATGGGAAACAAAGTCCGCACAAAATGGAGATGGCTAAGCATTATGGGAAAAGTAGTTCACAACAGCTGCATTATCCAAACGTTGTAGCAGATCTGTTATAACTCAAGAGCTACCTGCACACAGGCCAATGTCGGGACTCTTGGCGGTGAAACTAAAGCGGGTGGAGTCATGTGACCCCGCAAGATGGAGCGGCAGTCAATGTGGTATACGTAGAAGCCTATGCTGGGCATCTGGAGCTCAGTAACTGCATTTGCATGGGAATTTGCTGGGGTAAAGCCTTGCACTGTGCATGATCGGCTGCCACCCCAAGAACTCCCCAGTTTGAAGATACCGAACTCCAAAAAAAAGGACTGTACCATCTGATCCAGGACAGCTGGCAACCATGCTAGCTGTGAGATACACATGTTTATACAGATACTAGTTCAGGTTGTGAACTAAGGGGAATTGATTCTATTATGTCCCGCAATGCAATAAGATAAAGTATTGTATTTATTTATCCCAATAAGGGTATAATAATAATAACAAATAATAATAACAAAGTCATTTTCCAGAAAGGATACATTGAGATAAGGTTTAAAGGTGGTCCTGGGGATGTTACCATTGACCTACATCCAGGAGATGTTACCATTGACCTACATCCTGGGGATGTTACCATTGACCTACATCAAGGAGATGTTACCATTGACCTACATCCAGGAGATGTTACCATTGACCTACATCCAGGAGATGTTACCATTGACCTACATCCAGGAGATGTTACCATTGACCTACATCCAGGAGATGTTACCATTGACCTACATCCAGGAGATGTTACCATTGACCTACATCCTGGGGATGTTACCATTGACCTACATCCAGGAGATGTTACCATTGACCTACATCCAGGAGATGTTACCATTGACCTACATCCAGGAGATGTTACCATTGACCTACATCCAGGAGATGTTACCATTGACCTACATCCAGGAGATGTTACCATTGACCTACATCCAGGAGATGTTACCATTGACCTACATCCAGGAGATGTTACCATTGACCTACATCCAGGAGATGTTACCATTGACCTACATCCAGGGGATGTTACCATTGACCTACATCCAGGAGATGTTACCATTGACCTACATCCAGGAGATGTTACCATTGACCTACATCCAGGAGATGTTACCATTGACCTACATCCTGGGGATGTTACCATTGACCTACATCCAGGAGATGTTACCATTGACCTACATCCAGGAGATGTTACCATTGACCTACATCCAGGAGATGTTACCATTGACCTACATCCAGGAGATGTTACCATTGACCTACATCCAGGAGATGTTACCATTGACCTACATCCAGGAGATGTTACCATTGACCTACATCCAGGAGATGTTACCATTGACCTACATCCAGGAGATGTTACCATTGACCTACATCCAGGGGATGTTACTTTTACCCAATCTGATGGTCCTCATTTTATTGACCTCAGTAGGATGAAGCCTTCCACAGAACCTATCTACAGCAGGAAGATAAATTAAGCATGTTCAGGCAGTCTATTTAAGGGAAACTTTAAGTGGTACTAGAAGAAAAAATAAAATACACTGGGATTGGTTTTTTTTTTTAAATGGGTAATTTGCTAGATTCCAAGATTTTGTAAACCATTCTTGGCACAAGGTATCTGCGTGCAAAGAAATTTGCAATCTCCCCAGATCACCTAATGCACAGAACCAGAAGTACCTTTACTTTCATGGATTACTCCATTGAAAGATCCGCACTAATTCTTTCTAAAATATATACACATTTTAATATTTAACTTGCTACGCATTGAAAGGGTTAAAGAGGTAAAGTATGATGCGTACACTTAACCATTATACACTGCGCCTTAGATTTTCAGCAAATAAACATTTAAAACTATTAAGGTAACCACAGCATTAAACTACGAGCAGAGTGGTAAGGTCCTCGGTCATTCGCACATCTATTAGAAAAGTGCAATAAAAGTGTACTTTCTTTGCCAGTTGCAATGAGAATAAAAGGCTGTGGCATTTTTCAAAGCAAATACATCTGCTTACGTTTAGTGGCTCTGCTGCTAACATTTCATTGGGAGCTCCCAATGGGCGAGACTTTCATATGTGCCCCGTATGGCTTAGAAAGATTTGAGGGAAGAATGCTTGAGGTTTTGGAAACACCAGCAGTAGGTAACGCCTGACGTGCCGGATTACAGAGCTGAATGGGGAGGTAATGGATTGAGAAGTGACGGCTGTTGGCGATATCAGCCATGACTGGCCTGCCACATCAACTCTCTCCTTCTTCATCCAGCCGGTGGGGGGGGGGACACCTCGGCAGAGTGGATGCTAAAGGCGATGATGAATGGATGCAAGTCGTGCACGTTTCTTGCAAGGGGATGGAAAGTACGACCTACGAAGTATATAAAGTCTAAGTGTACATGTGCGGAAGCCGTTGGTTTCGCGTATTATATGAGAAACACATGCTTTCGCTGAGTGCTCCTGAGGAAGAGCGAAGGTGTATGCTTAGCAGACATTACAGCACGGTAAGAACTATGAAGTGCTGAACAAGACTGCTTTCCATCACACAGGCCTGACCATTTAATTTACTTGGGAGACCATTAGACAAGTTTCTCCACGTGATGTATGGATTGTACACAAGACGGAGACGTCAGTGTAAGTGAGATTTCAGCCAGTAATGAGTAAATAAAAAGGGTTAAAATAACTAATTACAGAGGGACTTCCTTTTCAAAAAAAAAAAAAAAAAAAAGTGTAATTTGAATGGCGAACAAAAAGTTCACATCTAGTCTATGCAAAAGAAAAGACTAGAGATCCGCCATCTTGCTGGACAGTGCTCCGCGGCGGCAGAGACAGGGATTCAGCGGTCGTCTCTCTGTCAATTGTATGTTTGTGTGTCAATCATGAGGCAGACAGCCAATTGCGGTAGGGGATCTTCTCCTCCCTCACGGGAGGGTGTGTTCGGTGTCACAAATGCTTCCCACCAATCAGAGAACCATTTCCTCCACAACATGGCAGCCTGGAAGTCGCTGATTTACTTCTGTTAATGGTTAAATAAATAGTAAAGAAATGGAGGAGGGAAGGAGAAAATGACAGAGTTATGCAGGTCAAGGCTGTCCGAATGGTGTCATCAAGGTTTTATACAGTGGGGCTTAGCAAGGCCCTCCGTCTGGATGAATATCTCAGTTCATAATATGATATCGATGATTAATTAGGCTCAATGCCCCCAGCCTGTCCATTGAATTGTACATTAATATTACATACAATGAACTGTGGCACGTTGACAAGGGAACAGTAATTAGGAATTAATAGCCAAGTCAGAAAGGAAGGCAACCTGGAGAATTTTTCCAATTCACCTACTATTGCCGGGTCACCGCAGTTCACCTCTGTGTCATGTAGTTTGAAGCCTAGAGCAAAAAAGAGTAAAGGGTACCTCGTATCCGGGAATGGATTTCACCGACTCCACCACTGCCAGGGCCATTAGGTGCTGGATGAAGGCAATCCGCTGCCCCAGCTGGGACGACAGAGGAACCGAGAGGTGTAGTGTGATTAAGGCACAACCTTTGGGACTGAGCCAAACATTCCCACCGCGGCCTGAAAACAGGAACAAAACAGTCACACTTTACAGCAAATATTACATGAACGATGCCCAGGATGTGAAACAGATTCTACATGAATACACCAAAACATAATATACACACACGTATCTACACAAACGCAGAATGCATGCCTTAACGTAGTATGACATCAATTTTAATATGCAAAAATAAGTAATGAACGCACATTTAAAAAGACAATCGTGGCGTTCGATGTCTGTGCTTTATTTATTATTTCATATTCAAATTGATTTAGATAAAAAAAAAAAAAAAAATCACAGTAATTGATTACTGTGGAACGATTTCTGGGTTTAATTGACAGGGATAAACAGAAGATATCAGTATTCGGTTGTTCTATCGGTGAGATCTTCGAAAGGCTGATGTATGTGTGAACCTGATTATGATACATCTCTAATAACGGTTATTACAATTGTGTGTTCATATTACCATCGGACATTGTGTTTTACCTGACTGTTTATATAGATTAATGATTAGACACCAGCTTTCTGGGAGTTAGTTAGTTGATACTGGAAGTGTTATATTTCTTTTTACATACACTTTTGGTACAGTTTAATGTACATTTTATTGTCAATTTTAGGAGAATGAATTTGTAATAGCCCTGGTTATATTTTTATTTAGAATTTTTGCTACTTTGGCCTTAAAGGATGACTAAACTTTCTTTTTGAGTCAATAATTAACTTTATTAAACACAGTTTTTTTTTTTCAGTTCATTTTCTGACCCCTTGACTCAGTTATGTTGCCGACACAAAGGGGCTGGATGTGGCATCCGAATTTCCTTTCTGACCCAATCCGTGTCGCAAATTCAATTCTGTATGATGCCCGGACTGTGCGCGATCGCGGCTTTTAAACAAAAGCAGAATCAATGGGAACTACATTGCCCACGATTCTGCGGTAGGAGAAGCCAAAACTGAGCATGCACACAGTTCACCAGCATCCAGATAAAATAGGCGTTTAGAGATGATAAACTTCAATGGAAAACTTCGGTTTAATCTGTGGGGATGTGGTGAAACACAAAAAAAATACATAGAGCAGTAAAGTCATAATAATGATCTGCACTTACAAGATCCATAGATAAAAAGCGTTTTTATAATAAAAATGGTCCACAGGGGCGATCTGGTAGCGGTTCCAATCCGGTTTATGATCGTGGTCCAAGAGTCTCAACGCGTTTCGCCGGGGTAGTAGTTTCAAGTCCAGGCTTCTTCAGGAGTAGCAGTGACTTGAAACTACTTTATCATCAAGGTTATCATCTCTAAAAGCCTATTTTATCTGGATGTTTGTGAGTGCGCTCCACATATATATCATCCAGCACAGTGTATTTTAAAAACTTTATTACACTACATATATTTCTTTTATGTTCCTTATGTGACACTCTGCGCCCTCGTTACTACACCAGTTTCTGTCAAAACATATAGCACATTGAGAAGTGCTAAGAGTGGCAGCATTTGCACCCCAAGGGTATTTATTGTATTTTATTAATTGTTTTTTGGTGATACACTATTCCTTTTTTAACACAGTTCACCAGCCAGGTATCTTCCGAATTGTATTCCCGACACAATTGTCAGCAATACAATTCGGATGTAAATTCATAGAGTCTCTAGAAGGGGCTGAGCCCTCTGTGAATGAAAAAAAGTATAAAGTAACCCCCCCACCCAAAAAATAATAAGTTCACTTACGTTAACTAAAAAAAATGTAGTTGTCTTTTAAGTTTAAAAATCCCTTCTCAATTCCCTTTAATTGTCTCTGTCATGATTAAAGTCCTATATATATATATATATATATATTCAGTCATTTCTTTAAAGCACACATAAGACCCTTTCAATTAATTCAGAGGGATATCCACTAATTAATCATAGTGTATCCCCTTCTTCATAAATTAATTAGTTCAGTCTGAATACACATGAATTCTACATACTGCAGACGAACATGTCAAAGTTATATGTGTATCTGCAAAAAAAAAAAAACAGCAGATCTGACTGCCCTAGCTATACAACTTGCAGACGTGTGACCTGTGCAGGCTGCCATTCAACCAATGTATTTTCACACTGCAAGAATAGTTATCATTTGGGATAATTAGCTTTTTGCATTTTTTAAAACACTTTAAAGGACAATTAAAGTTTATTTTTCACTTGCACATCTAATATAGAAGCGCAAGTGAACAACTAGTTGTTCTTAGTATCAGGATAAACTGGTATGTATGTTTGATAGTACTTGCCAGTTTATCCCTTTTTCTGGCATGGGATCAGCAGAGAGAGGAAGTAGCTGACCTGACCAGACTGCCTGCTTCCTAAGCAGTATGGCAGCTGCCGGTCACATAAGCTGGCATGTTCTGATACTAAGGGCTAACTCATTTTTCACTTGTCCAGTCTGCTGATCCCATGCAAAATGAAGATCTATATGACGTAAACATTGTTTTTACTCTGAATATAGAGAACAAATATTGAAAATGTGTACAGAAAACAAAAACTGTTTGCGCTTCTCACCCTAATAAAGTTTTTTTTGTAATTTATTTTTTCTCACCCTAATAAAGTTGGCAACAAATATATGAACATAATATAAATGAGAGGTTTTGGTTATATGAATTGGCCAAAGCATAATTAAGCTCACCCGCCAGGTCAAGACACACTCTCAATAGGGTGAGAACCTAACCTCACCTCCTATCTACTGGGCACACAAAGCAGTTTATACTGCGACCAAAACCTTTTTAATGTGTTGTAAGAGGTGCAATTAAACCCAGTGGTGTATCTTGATTTTGTGCTGCCCTAGGCAGACAAAATCCGGGCACCCCCCTACCCAAGCTGTACACCCACGTTACGCACCTAAGACATGCCCCATCATTCAGACTCACATCAAGCTCATACTCCCATCACACACACACTCCCATCACACTCAGTCACACACTCCGACTCCCATCACACACACTCTGACTCCCATCACACTCAGTCACACACACTGTCTCCCATCACACACACACTCTGACTCCCATCACACTCAGTCACACACTCCTACTCCCATCACACTCAGTCACCCACACTGTCTCCCTTCACACACACTCTGACTCCCATCACACTCAGTCACACACACTGTCACCCATCACACACACACTCTGACTCCCATCACACTCAGTCACACACACTGTCTCCCATCACACACACACTGTCTCCCATCACACTCAGCCACACACACTGTCTCCCATCACACACACACTGTCTCCCATCACACTCAGCCACACACACTGTCTCCCATCACACACACTCTGACTCCCATCACACTCAGCCACACACACTGTCTCCCATCACACACACACTCTGACTCCCATCACACTCAGCCACACACACTGTCTCCCATCACACACACTCTGACTCCCATCACACTCAGTCACACACACTGTCTCCCATCACACACACTCTGACTCCCATCACACTCAGTCACACACAGTCTCCCATCACACACACTCTGACTCCCATCACACTCAGTCACACACACACACACAGTCTCCCATCAGCACTTACCTTTCATTGGTGGCTAGTGGCAGGCAGCATGGTCCCTCCATGCTGCCTGTTCGGCTTCCCGGCGATTGTGCCGACAGGCCACGTGACCGGGCGCGCCTATGACGTCAGCGCGCCCGTCACGTGACTGTCGGCACTTCCGTGTCGGCACACTGCACGGGGAGCCGAACAGGCAGCACGGAGGTTTCTCCGTGCTGCCTGTTCGGCTCCCCGTGCAGCCTGGCAGGCAGAGCGATGGTGAGGGGGGATCTTCCGATCCCCTCTCACCTCCGTCTCTGCCTGCAAGCGCGGTCTATTTTTTTTTTTTTAAAGGGCCGCGGTTTTTTTTTTTTTTACTTTTTTTTTCTTTTCAGTGCTGGGGGGCGCTGCCGCCCCCAAAAATTTGCCGCCCTAGGCATCCGCCTAGGATGCCTCGCGGTGAATACAGCACTGATTAAACCTCCTCCCAATTAACCCCTTGACGGCAAGCTGCAACCAGGAGCCAACAACCTCAACTATGTGCAAGCAGGGAAAAGAAAAATGTTGGTGCGCCAAGCTAGTCACAGGCTCAAATAATCTAAATGTATAACATGAAGCCGACCACACAGGTGTGAGCTGCAAATACAGTGTGATTGGCTGTACAATGTATTACCAGTTTGGTAAACTTCATTTTATACCATTATTTGGGCCTGTGACTACCTTAGCGCACCAAAATCTTTCTTTTCCCTGCTTTTCAAAATATTGAAAATGATCTATACATTGTGTTAGCAAAACTGCAAGTAAATGCCTAAATTAGGAGAAAAAGTTTTAAATGTGTCTGTGGAGTCTCATGCTTATGACATCACCCGTGGCCAGTTATGCAAATGACTGGTGTTCAATGAAAAATGAGTAAGCTACGGGTGATGTCATAAGCAGGAGACTTCCACAGACGCATTTAAAACACATTTTCCACCTAATTTAGCCATAAGCTTCCAATTCTGGTAACACAATGTATAGATCATTTTCAATAATGTTTTGGTCTCCACACTAACAGCATAGGCCAGCGGTGGCGAACCTATGGCACGCGTGTGTGTGCGAGTATGAGTATAAGTGTGTGTATGAGTATAATAAGTGTGTGTGTGTGTGTGAGTATGAGTATGATAAGTGTGTGAGTGAGTATGAGTATGATAAGTGTGTGAGTGAGTATGAGTATGATAAGTGTGTGTGTGTGTGTGAGTATGAGTATAAGTGTGTGCGAGTATGAGTATAAGTGTGTGTGTATGTGTGAGTATAAGTATGAGTGAGTATAAATGTGCGTGTGAGTTTGAGTATAAGTATAAGTGTGTGTGAGTATAAGTGTGTGTGTGTGTGTGTGAGTATAAGTATAAGTGTGTATGTGTATGAGTATAAGTATGAGTGAGTATAAATGAGTGTGTGAGTTTGAGTATAAGTATAAGTGTGTGTGAGTATAAGTGTGTGTGTGTGTGTGTGTGTGTGAGTATAAGTATAAGTGTGTATGTGTATGAGTGTGTGTATGAGTATAAGCGTGTGTGAGTATGCAGTGTTGGCACTTTGTGGTCTGCAAATTTGTGTCGGTCAAAAATTGGCACTCGGGACCAAAAACGTTCGCCATCACTGGTATAGGCTATGTTTAGGTGACCAGGGATTGTAGCATGTCAAAAACCAGAGTGATATTTCCATTTTTTATATGTGGTTGTTTAAATGTTGTCTCTGTTGTTTTTAAAAGGGCAGATTTATTTGGATACCATATAATAATATATTTAATCTAAAATTTAGTATTACAAATACATACAGTATAAACAGAGGAACATTTTGATTTACAAAAAAAAAACCAACAACATATTTTTCTCTATTTTACCAATGACCCTTCTTCTGTAAAACAATATATTTTTCTCTATTTTACCAATGACCCTTCTTCTGTAAAACAATACATTTTTTGAATGCTACTTTTCAACTTCTACAGTTTCACAATCCTGGTTTAATGGTTTTGGGAAACCGCATATTGAATCAACAGTAACTATAAACGTAATAATAAAAAAAGTTAAGTTAAAAAACACAACAAAAAAACCCCCACACACAGTCTGTTTGATTTTTAAAAGCAGAACCCACTGAGATTTTCGAAGGAAACATGCTGACCTTTGCCTTGGGTCTGCTGGGACGCAACTGCAATTAACCCCATTTCCTTTGGTTCGTGAAACATCAGCCTGAGAGTGATGGGAAAAAGAGAGAGTCGGTTAGAACAGGAAGCAGTGGCATGTAAAAGCTAATTAAGTGTGAAATTAGTGATTGGCATCATTTTGCAAGAATAACTTAAACACGTTACCCCCTCCTCACTGATACAGGTGGGAAAGGAAAGCTCGGAGGGGGGGGAAAGGTAGCATCACACAGGCGATATAGAGGAATAAACTGAACAATGGTGGAAACAAACTACCCAACCTGAGAGTTAAATCAGGGAGAAGCAATTCCTGAACCTGTATATCCCATAATGCCCAGTTTTTGGAATGCAATCCACATGCTATGTTACATTTACCTGTATAGGACGGACAGACCTTCCCTGGGATCTAAACTCCTCTGTTCATTTTTCCAAACCCAGGCCTCCTAAGTGCCCCCTAGTTAGGAGCAGACCCTGTATTTGAGTGAGTATCACAGAGCCCTGACTCAGTAAACCTTATCATATATTGTGCTTAAACTGCAGAACATGTATTTATACATTGCTCTTTGTAATATAAAATGCATTACATTTGTAACATAAATAGCTCTAGATTGGTAATAAAGTCACCTAAAAATGCCAAAATCCCCCCCCCCAATACACCTTCCGCAACTCCCCCCAAAAACAAAAGGGTCCCTCTTTGTCCATTCCAAACGTTGGGAGGTATGCTACCCTGATGTTACTCTTGGGATGTAAGTTTTGTATGAGTGTATCACAGAGCCCCAAAACAAAAACGTACATTTATGTGCGGTGTGTGTGTGTGTGTGTATGTATCACAGAGCTCCACAGCAATAAATCTTACATTAATGTGCAGTGTGTGTGTCACAAAGCTCCACCGCAATAAATCTTACATTAATGTGCAGTGTGTGTTTTACAGAGCTCCACCGCAATAAATCTTACATTAATGTGCAGTGTGTGTGTCACAGAGCTCCACCGCAATAAATCTTACATTAATGTGCAGTGTGTGTGTCACAGAGCTCCACCACAATAAATCTTACATTAATGTGCAGTGTGTGTGTCACAGAGCTCCACCACAATAAATCTTACATTAATGTGCAGTGTGTGTGTCACAGAGCTCCACCGCAATAAATCTTACATTAATGTGCAGTGTGTGTTTTACAGAGCTCCACCGCAATAAATCTTACATTAATGTGCAGTGTGTGTGTCACAGAGCTCCACCGCAATAAATCTTACATTAATGTGCAGTGTGTGTGTCACAGAGCTCCACAGCAATAAATCTTAAATTAATGTTCGGTGTGTGTATGTATCAGCGCTCCACAGCAACAAATCTTACATTAATGTTCGGTGTGTGTGTGTGTCACAGAGCTCCACCGCAATAAATCTTACATTAATGTGCATTGTGTGAGTGCATCACTGAGCCCCACAGCAACAAATCTTACATTAATGTGCGGTGTGTGTGTGTGTCACAGAGCTCCACAGTAATAAAACTAGCAATATTGTGCAGTGCGTATGAGTGTATGGTCGAGATGTAAGCAATAAAACCCGCAGTAATGTACGGTGTGTATCACGCGCTCCACAGCAACAAATCTTACATTAATGTGCGGTGTGTGTGTGTGTGTGTCACAGAGCTCCACTGCAATAAATCTTACATTAATGTGCGGTGTGTGTGTGTGTCACAGAGCTCCACTGCAATAAATCTTACATTAATGTGCGGTGTGTGTGTGTCACAGAGCTCCACAGTAATAAAACTAGCAGTATTGTGCAGTGCGTATGAGTGTATGGTCGAGCTGTACAGCAATAAAACCCGCAGTAATGTACAGTGTGTATCACAGAGCTACAAATCTAAACAATACAGTAATGGGCACTGTGTGAGGTTATCACAGAATTCCACAGCAATAATACTCACACGTGGCCATTCACTAAAACGTCAGGTGCCGTGAGATGAATATGTAATCTCATCAAATTAGCAATACATTGTGCTGGGACAAACCTGGAAAGCTTCTCCTGCTAAGCAAACTCACCAGGTTTGTCCAGGCACAATGTATAGCTAAACTGGTGAGATTAAATAATCATCTCACCTTAACTCACCTATAGTGAATAGCCCCCCCCCCCCCGATAAAGTGAAGTGTGTATGAGTGTATCACAGAGCTCCGCAGCAATAAAACGTACAGTATGAGTGACTGTATCATAGAGCTATACAGTTCCCCCAACGGCAATCTGCTGGCAGAGAGAATTAGACAAAGCAAAGCTCAGGACAAGTTAGTAAATATAATACATTTGCCACAAAATGTAAAAGAAATTTTTAAAAAAGTCAGTCTCTACTGTGGTTAATAAAAAGGAACATCTCAAAAGCTACTACACAGTTTGGAAAAAGTACATCTTTCAGGAAAATATAAAATAAGTTATTTATTCTGGAAAGGAAGAAAGGTGCATGCTGGGAGCTAGTGCGTGAGAGGAAATCCCAAAACCAATGCGATACTTAACCATCTGTTCCCAAACAACTTATACAAACATCTGATTACCAACACTGCTAATTGTAAAGATGGTGTTTATCGTAGTAATAAAAATAATACTAACAGTGTGTAATGTTTCTTATATTTATTTTATGTAAGCTCCAAAAATAAGATGTGCTTTGCGTTTAATAAGAGAGCACCGTTATTTTGGCAGACATGGGAAAGAGGTTTTTAAAATAAATCAATAACAACACAGCTGGTTTTTATGAAGTTATCTGAAATTAGTGTGGAGTTCTGAGAATGGAAAACATTTCAAGATGGCCGCCTCCACGGATCGGCATTCATCCAGTCACGCTGCACCATTCAAACGAACCCTCTCGGATTCAGCAAAACAAGAATAAAACATTTAACGAGCAGCGAGAAATGGGTTTCAAAGAAAGGCTTTCCCGGGAGAACTAATTAGAGTTTAATAGCATTAACATTAGATTGTATGATGCACAGTTAACACGTCCATTGCCTGATGCCAAGTGTTTAACACACACACACACAAGAATGCTTTTACAGGTATAATAAGATTTTATTTACTACATACATGAAAGAGCTAACCAATGAGTCACTTCTAATTCTCCCACAAATCATTATTTAAAGGGAACAGTCCTGAAATGTTGGGCAAATATTTCCTTTAGTTGTAGAAAAGCATAACATTTAACAGAACAATCACCCAGAAATCTTTGTTTAATGAAACAGTAAACGTAAGTAAATACATTTTTTTTTTTAAAAATCCAAAAAGCACTTTAAAAAAAATGCATGGGAAGCACTTTAAAGAGTCAGTATATTGAAAGTATAGGCGGCGTTACGCACCAGAAGGTGTTCTTGATGCAGAGAACTCAAAGTGTGTTATTTTATGTGTCCTTGTTATGTTTGTTTATATAATCCAACAATTTTAACTAATTTGTGTTTATTGATGTCTATAATATGTAATTTTAAACGTGTGTTAAATGAAATGAAATGTACACTGGATTTTAATTTGAAATTTCATGTATTTGTTTCCTGCCATTACTTAGAACTTGTTAAGGACGTGTTCCAATATTTGAAATACTATAATTTTGAGAATTAAAGAGTTAGGACTTGAGGGGCCATGTACTAAAAAAAAATGCAAATATATTTTATGTGCAAAACTATTTTTGCTTTTTGCTCCTATTGCTATGTACTAAACATTTAACACCCAAATAGTAAATACGAGCAAATTGCAAATAAAAACAGGCATAATTGAGAATACAAACAGGCATGTTTTCAAATACTTTTTCCACCTCTTTTAATAGCACTTGCTAAAAGCTGGTGTAATTTTCAAACGCAAAATAGGAATTATTTTTCACAAAATATTCGCAAAAATATTTAGCATGCGCAAATATAATCGCAATTTATCAGCGCAACCTGAAAAATACACACTTCATAATAAAATAAAACGGAAGAGGCACAAATCGTGGAATAAAAGCACAAAATGTTAGAAATTCCAAAATTGTCCCAAAATTGCTCCTTACTCGTGTTTTACCTACTTTTTTTCCCCGACAGCAACTTGTTTAGTAAATGACCCCTTATAAAGCTCTACTTCTATATTCAGTGACATCAGTGAGAGGGAGTACACAGGAGGCGGGTCTGGCTTTCTCTCCAGCAGTTTTCATGCACCCCACTGTCATTAGTTATTACTGTGTAATACAATTCATTCTGTTGAACTCAGAAGTTTCAAGTGTTTAGAATACAGAGGGCGTGGTTTCATGAGAAACACAAGAATGATGGAATGTCTGAAAAGACAGATGTATTTTTTTCTTTATCTGACGTAGGGCTCATCCAAAAATAAAAACTGGAGAAACGTTTGCCAGGGGGAAAAGCAATGGTAGAAATCGTCCCAGGATGCTGAATTATTCTATACGTGTGAGAAAAGAGCAATAAAGGAAACTTTTCACAACCTTACCTACAAGTCAAGCCCCACACGACAACAGAATATTCTAATGTTTCATTTCCACCCTGATATGACTTAATGTTACAACCAAAGGTAACCGATCAGACAAATAAGGTCACGACCCCTGACGAAGTTTACTTAAGAGCGGGGGACCAATAAAAAGTTACTGTTTTCTTTTTCTTGGGTTGTTACTGTAGAAAGACGATACGGAATGTAAAACTTTTACCATGAGAAAGAATATGTGGCAATATTTGTGAATATACATTTCAAGGTTTCCTTTTCTTCAAACTAGGAACTATTTGTGCTGTGTGTCTAGAAGCTGGGGAAACTGATATCCATCGCACTCTTCACTTCCTGTTACGTCTGACATTCGAGTGTGCAGCCTCATGATCAAGAAAGGAGAAGTGCAAGGGAAAATTGTTTCCCTAAATTGCTTAAAGGACAACTATAGGTTTTTTTTGTTGTCTTTTTTTTTTTTTTTTAACAGTTTCTTCTAAGAGGGTAGGAAGAGTCAGTCAGGAAGCTGACAGTGTCAGAACGCGGGATCGCCCCATTCGTCTGACCAGGTTCTACACACACAGTGGGGGTCTGTCTCTGATATTGCAGAGAGAGACCCTCTTTTTCAAAGGGGTCAACAGGAGGAACTTAGTTAATGTCTCCGCTGTTAATCTCCTTTGAAAACGAGAGACTCGCTCTGCACTATGATAAAGTAGAGCCCAGTTAACTTGGTTGCAAGATTCGCAAATCTGTGAACCTTTGTGAACTAGCAATAGAGCCCAGGACAGGATGGAGGTTTTGATAATATTGGTGACCCAGACATCATCTCTTTATTATTCTCCTCGTGGCAGGATGTGGGTTCGACAGAAGAGCAGAAGAGGCAGCCCCAAAACTGGCGAATCCAAAATACGCAAGGAACTAAACAGAACGGCAAAGTTCTGTCCCTAAATTGCACAGGACAGGTACAAAAGTAGTGGAAATTTTAAGGCAAAGCTAATGGCCACTTTTCCCAAGTGAGGCCTAACTCGGAAGCTTATCAGTTTATTGGTTTGGGTAGCGACAGTGGGTTCTATTTAATGAAACAGTGAGTTGAGATGAACATTTCTTGCCGACTCCAACTATCCATTATGCAGATACAAACCCGATGAGCCCCAAGCCACGGATAATGCATAGTTAAGTCAGTGAGATGAAACGTCCATCTCTCCTCAACTCACTATTTAGTCAGTAGACCACATTGTCCCAGCTAGGAGCCTCTAGAAAAAACCCAGAGTTCATGGTTTAAGCATACGAGTATTCAGTGATACAGTGTTAATTCAATGAGTAAGGGTAGATTCTACATGTCCCAGTTACCATTAATCTCCACATTGAGGTGCATGCCAAGATTGTCCCTATTTACTAATTTCTGGAATTAAGGGGGTGCAAAGGGTGTAGCAGCATCACACCGAGGAACCTGTCAGGACTGCACCTGAAAGCTCTGGATTTGACAGCTGTGTTTCAGTTGTAACATCTGGGGGCCATGCTGTCAAAGTCCTATCCCTCGTGACACCATCGCCGTCTCTTGCCACCCAGGGTTGCCCCTGGCTATAGGGAAATAGTAAATAGGACATCACAATGCCAATGTGTTCCCAGCATCATTTCACAGCCCACATGAGGAAGCAGAGGCAGGAGGGTGGTGTGCAGTATGTTCCTAGCATCATATTCCCACTGCACTTAGAGCAACTTCAGCACTGGCAAGGGTAACTCCGAATAATAACCAACATTATAATGGAAAACAACTTAAATACACATTATAGAGCTACTTAGATGTGAAAATTTAATATACTGAATAACAGACCTACTGACTCCAATACTAAAAATAAGTTCATAATAACTATGGGCATATTAGGAGAAAGAATATATATCCTATCATATAACCTTTTTTTCCTCCATGAAATATTGTGCGGTTAGTGAGTTCATTTTTCAGTTTGTGAGTTTAATGCCCATGGAAGGTGCTAACAGAAATGAAATGGATCTATTCAGTATAAGCGGAGCGCAGCCAACCTTTCTTACCTTGTCACATCTTACCAAACAATCATTCATAGGTCTTTCTTGGAAACAGAAAACCTTCGGGGAAAAGGAGGAGGATCGATACAGGAACAGTCTGAGCATACAGCTTGGCAAATGCGTGATGCCAACAATTCAATGCAAGTCAGAAAGATTTCAGACGGCTATGAGAAGTCCTAATTGTTTGCAGTGTAGAAGACTAGTGTTACACTGACGGCTCTACCCACTGCGCCATCGACTCCACCGATAACTCTCAGCGGAAAGATGAAAGAATGTATACTGTCTGAAACAAGTCTCCAGGGAGAGTCGGTGCTGACCTGCTGCACTGAATGCATTATATTTACACTTATGTTTTGATAAAGTTGAATTCATATAGTTTTTTTTTTTTTTAAATTTAGGGTGGAATTTCAACTTTAAAAAGGTTCATTAATACAGAGTTTAAAAGGGGCAAAAAGGTACACTGAGGTGAAACTAGACCAGGGGTTTCCAAGCTTTGAATAACAAGCCCCCTCCTTCCAATTTTCATTAGTCTTACACTCTTCTCGGCATTTCAGTTCCTATTGGATCTTTGTCAACAATGACTTAGCCAATATATAAAAACCTTCTATGAACTGCATTAGGTATTTCAGCCTTTTCATTTGCTTTTATGTAGTCCCCTATTTGATTTACATACTTCAAATGTACATTAAGCATAATGTGTGTGTGTGTGTGGGCGGGGGGGTAAGTGTATGTGTGGTGTGAGTAGGGGGGTAAGTGTATGTGTGTGATGTGGGCAGGTAAGTGTGTGTGGGGGGTAAGTGTATGTGTGGTGTGTGTGTGGGGGGGGGGTAAGTGTATGTGTGGTGTGTGTGGGGGGGGATAAGTATGTGTGGTGTGTGTCAGGGGTTAGTGTATGTGTGTGGAGGGGTAAGTGTATGTGTGGTGTGTGTGGGGGGGGTAAGTGTATGTGGGGGGGGGTAAGTGTATGTGGGGGGGGGTAAGTGTATGGGGGGGGTAAGTGTATGGGGGGGGTAAGTGTATGGGGGGGGTAAGTGTATGTGTGGTGTGTGTCAGGGGATAAGTGTATGTGTGGTGTGTGTCAGGGGTTAGTGTATGTGTGTGTCAGGGGTTAGTGTATGTGTGTGGAGGGGTAAGTGTATGTGTGGTGTGTGTGGGGGGGTAAGTGTATGTGTGGTGTGTGTGTGGGGGGGGGTTAGTGTATGTGTGGGGGGGTAAGTGTATGTGTGGTGTGTGTCAGGGGGTAAGTATGTGTGGTGTGTGTCAGGGGGTAAGTATGTGTGGGGAGGTAAGTGTATATGCGGT
Organism: Pelodytes ibericus; assembly: GCA_036172795.1. NCBI lineage: Eukaryota > Metazoa > Chordata > Amphibia > Anura > Pelodytidae > Pelodytes > Pelodytes ibericus. The sequence goes on along the minus strand of CM069857.1, from coordinate 22,110,450 downwards.
GTGTGTTTGGGGGGTTAAGTGTATGTGTGGGGGCGGTAAGTGTATGTGTGGTGTGTGTGCAGCGGTAAGTGTGTGTGGTAAGTGTATGTTTTTGAGTGTGTGTCTGTATAGATGTGTATGCGAGTGTGTGGTAAGTGTCTGTATGGTGAGTGTGACTGTGTGTGTGTGTGTGTGTGGTAAGTGTGACTGTGTGTGTGGTTAATGTGACTGCTGCACATTAGTGTGAATTAAACATAATAAATATATATATATATATATATATATATACATACATACATACATACACACACACACACATTATATATATATATATATATATATATATATATATATATATATATATATATATATAATTATATATATTATTCTCTGAATGAATGTAAAATGAATGCAGCCCACACACACACACATACATTTCTAGTGAAGTGGCCCTTTGCAGAATAAACTTGGACACCTCTGCTATAGTCTATTTTTCCAAATCCATCCTGGACATGTTACTATTGATCAGCACCCAGAAGATAATATGGCATTTAATGATACTCATTACTATCAACCTTGGAAGAATAAAAGGTTAAAGTGACTCATGGTTCCTACTTCAAATCTACAGGGCACAAAAATCATTAAAAAAAAATCCTCTATACACTGTTTAAACAGAATTGCAAGCCAAGGCATGAAACAAGAGAAAAATATGTTTTAACCCCTTAATGCATAAGGACGTATATATACGTCCTGAAAAGCATGGTCCTTGAGAACCATGAGGATGTATATATATATATACACGTCCTCAGTTTTCATGTAGTGTTGCGCTCCTTAGTGGATCCGAAGCAGCCTCTGAGAGTGCTTTGCCCCCCCCCTCGTGCATACGATCACAGCGAATGTCATCGTTTGCGCGATGACTATGTGTGTGAAGTGTTGAAATGATGCCTCGATCGAGGCATCATGCAACACCTTCTGGGCACCGGGATCACCGGTGGATGCTGTATTGGAGGAGCAAGCGACGGAAGAGAGAGAAAAAAAATATTTCCCTTTGCTCTGAAACCGTTGCTTGACTGCCCCTAGAGGCAGTGAGCAATATTATAGCTAGATATAGAAAATAAATAAATAAATGGAAAAAGCTAACCCTAGATCTACTAAATCTCATCAAATGCAGCAGAGCACTCAGTCACTAAGGGGTTAAACATGTCTGTAGTGTCTCCAATTCATGAAATCACTAACTTTATAACTTATAGCATTGGGAAAATGTGTCATTTGCATATCAAGCCACATGGTGATGTCATAAACAGGGGACACCACAGACACATTTAAAACATATATTTCTATTATCTTTTTGGATTTCCTTGTATCACAATGTATAGATCGATTTCATCATCATCAATTTCATCATCACTCTTCATTCACCGTATAACAATGTTTAGGTGATCCAGTCCCTTTAAGTTGACTTTGCCAGGAATGGAACCTGCAAATCTCAATCCTTTTTACAGTTGATACATTTTGCCTAAATCTAACTCCCCTGTAGTTTTCTGTCCAAATAGTCCACATTTACATGACAAGCCAAATTGATTTGAACTATAATACCGTATTAGCATGGTTCCCCCGGACCTCCCATAATCTCCTATTACTGGAAATGTATTTTCCTTCCAGGCTCTGGTACCGTTCTGCTTCCAGCTTGTCTATGAAAGAGACTTCAATCTTCAGAACATGAGGACACATTATTTTTTATAGAGCGTTTTACAATCCCGTCTGTAAACGTGGATTTCAATAAAGAAGCTATGCAACCAACCTACAGGCAATGGGACCACTCCTCGAATCTTAATAACTCACCCATTAAGAAAATCAGTTTCGGATGTATTACTTTATTGCCTTCTTGATTAACGATGCTTGGTTTTCACAGTGCTTCCAATACAAGCATTTTGCCTTTTTTTTTTTTTAAGTTAAACTAATACCAGTGAGATTCCAAAGTGGAGTGTAGAAGTATCCAAGTAGTATAAATCTTGATTCCGCGAGCCTGGTCCACTCCTAGTGATGGCAGGATGAGAACATATCGGAGAAAGGCGCCAAATCGTGCTCGGCAGGAGAATTCCAGCTGCTTGTGAATATGCTTCTGTGTGGGTATGTTAAGAGTTATAATAGATTAAGGACAACTCCCACCTGCTCAGCCAGCACTATTCTCTAACGCAGGCTAGCATGCACAAGCAAAATAAATCCCCATGAGCTCTCCTGTGTGTAGACAGTCTGATGTTTAGACACATATGATTGTATGAGAATTTGCATCAACACAATGCATGTATGTTCCATGCATCATAATACACACGTGCGAGTTCTTCACAACAGGTATTATGGAGGCATGAAGATACTAGAATGTGCAACCTGGGACAGAGAGGAATTGGGAATGACAATGCTTACTACCAGATGTTAACTCACATCGCAATCTAGAAACTATTCCAGCTGTGGTGTTTTCCCCGATCCTCAGCCACCACGTGGAGGGATGAGTATATAACCCTCCCATTATACATGCACTAATTCCAGGCCTGCAATCCCATGGCCTCCGAATTTCATCCTTCAGTGTCTGAGATACTGGAGAGTGAATACTGCGCCTGAACACAGGTCTGCGCATGTGCAGTAGTGCTGTCTGAGTTACCGTGCATGTTTGAAGAAGCTGGGAGCTAGGCAATATATCTGCCCACTGGCTCCTCTGCTGGAAGGCTATTCAATGCATTCACGACTGTAAAAGGCTATTTCCTGGGCTTTTCCATAAATTTCCAGCCCCTGGGGGTATATTGCGCCATATGGTGTCCAAAGAAAGGTCTCACTGTCCATCTTTAAAACAAAATAGAACTTGTATTGGATGACAAAGAGGAAAATTACATTTAAAATACCACACATTAAAAATGAAGATAGAGAAAAAAAAACCATCACTCTGGGGTTTGACACCCTAAAATCCCTGGCCCTTATGGGGTTGAAATGTTAATTCCCCCACTTTTTTTTCTCTTGATAACAGAGCTGGCAGCACGAGAAAAGAGCAGCCATGTTGCTCGGACGCAAGTGCATAGTTGCCAACATCGGCCATGTTTCCAGGGACACATATTTGGTCCACATGCTGCAGAAAGAGCATGCAAAGTGCAGCCAGGCAGTATGTAGGATGGATATACAAAAAAATCCAAAATAACTGGAGCGCTTAGCAAAAATAAGCATTAAATATTATAAATAAGCAAAAAAAAAAAGAAAGATACTTATAAATAGATGGGGATCTTGATAGCAGAGGTCTCACTTAGACGAAGGCAGGATCCAATGGAATAAATGAAATGCATGCAAAAATATAAAAATATATCGTTTTGTATTATCTAAATAAACAATATAAAAGTCTAAAGCTCAACATAAAAATGCAAACTAAATGTAAGATAGTCCAAGTGTCTACTAGCACATAAATTAGAAAAGGGAAAGAGAAAATAAAGTTACAAAAATATATTCATTTATTCAGACAATATAAGTAGGATGATAATAATTATCTAACCCTTAAAAGTATTAAAAAATAGCTTACAGCTGTAATAGCTACAAATGAATGAAATGTAACTAGTGCTAACAATGATCACAAAACAAAATATACATACCGAACGAATAAATATAAAATGAAATCAAATGGCAACAATAAAATAAAGCAAATGCTTCAGCAAAAGAGCTTACACTCTTAGACGGTGGGACCTGCTGCGCAGGATCCCACAAAAAGCCCAGGGCTTTTCTGTTGCCCTACTCGGTATTTGGATTAATAGATGTGGTAATCCCTCTGTGATAGGAACCTCTCCAGCTTCTCTGTATTAAATTGCAGCTTGCTGTCAATATTTCGTAACGCCGCTGCGCTCAGGATGCCAGGATAAAGTCCTTTTTTTTCATGGGGGTAAATCCAAATAATAGCCGAGTAACGATAAAATGTAACAATAAAAAAAACAAGAGCACTACGCGTTTCGCCTGACCGGCTTCATCAAGGTCCATACGGTAACTCTTTTAAACCTTTCAAAAGGCATTCTCACATGTGTGGTGCTGATTCAGTTAATTGGTGATTAACCCTTTAGTTGCAGGACAGGATAATGTGTACTCTCAATTGTAGTTCGAAAAAATACAAAGATCTATTATCTTGGTATGTTTAAAGATGACACATCAGGGGACAGGAACTTAATAAAATTCACATATACAATAGTTAAATCCCTAACAAATGACAAACTGGATATACGCACAGACAGAAGCCAATTAATTAATCAGGGTGGAGATCTCATAGCACCTACCATGATTAATTAATTGGATTGTGTCTGTGCGTATATCCATCCTACATACTGCCGGGCTGCACTTTGCATGCTCTTTCTGCAGCACGTGGAACAAATATGTGTCCCTGGAAACATGGCCGATGTTGGCAACTATGGAATACAGATATTCAGATTTGAATGAATACAGACATCTTTAGAATTAATAACTTCAATATGCATTTTTTTTTTTTTTTAAAAAAAGGTAATTTCCAAGCTGCAGTGGTCCTTTAATTCATTTATCCTAAGGATGCGCGGAGCAGCCACATTCCGTGGACCAAGTGTGGATTTGTTTCAGTCAGTGGATCGACACACACACAAGCAGCCGAACATAACACTGGTGGAATGTTTAATGTCACAAACACAGAGGCCTTACTGGAGGAGACAGAGCCATAGCAGGTTAGGGGGGAAGCTGTGCCATTGAAGGACTGCTTTTGGGTTAATAAAACACCTTGCTGCTATTGTAAACAGATTAGTTTCCTCTGCAGAGGACCCTGCATTGGTAATGTGGATTGTGGATTCTGGGAGAGGTTTAGAATTGAAAATACTGCACATTTATAGGATTCTTTAAAACAGAGCCTTTTCTACAGACACCCAATTCAGCTTTGGGGCCCTGCTTACAGTCAACAGGAGCTGTACGAATTGAAACGGAGTCAATTATTATTGGCTTTAGTAATAGAGATTTAACTGGAGAAACGTAAGTCATGGTCCACGCCATCACGACGGGTAAAACGAGCACAGAGTCCGTGGGAAAGATGACTTATACCAGTGACTAATGCCACCAGACAGTGTTATACAAACAGGTTAATTACAGAGCAATAAACGAGGTGTAAGGCATGCAGCGGCCTAGACATCCTGACATTTTCCAAAAGGTTTATCATTTTAAAACATTACAAAGAAATATTTGGGAGGATATTTTAATTATAAATAAAATCAGTAATATGCAGATTGTGTGTGTATCACAGACAGGGTCAGCCATAGGGGTGTGCAACCTGTGCAATGCACAGGGTGAAACACATGGGGGGCATCAGATGTGGTGTGTAACCCTGAGCTCCACAGCAATAAAACACACTAATGTTTATTGTAAAAGTGTAAAAATCACACCACACTCGACAGCTATGTATGAGAGCCTATCACACAGCTCCACAGCAATAAAACTTACAATGCATGACTAAAATACAACTAATGCTTTCAAAATATTAAACCCCCCTTACTTACCAGACAGAGAATACAGACCACTTTGTCACTCGGTTTTCATGCAAAATATATGTATACAATACATTAAACAATTTAAATTATTATATAAAGAATCAATGCTTGTTTTATATATCTCAATATGTTGATTTTAACACATTCTAAAAAAATTGTTTTTTATACCTAACGCTGAGATGTACATGTATGTTTGTATTATATGGATGAGATAAAATAAAAAATATTAGTCTGTCTAAACAAATTGTACTGCTCTTCATACAAAGTCCTCTAAAATTTTTCAGTAATATCCTGCCGACTAACGACGCCTCCAGCCACACACGTAATGCCTCCAACCACACCCATAAAAGGAATCTCGGGTGGTACAATATGGTGAGGTATCACATGATTGGAATCTAGACTCCGGATACAGATAGTCCTTTGGTCTTCAATGTGCCTGACAAGACATGATGCATCCAGTGGTGTATCTTGGTGTTGTGCTGCCCTAGGCAAACAAAATTTGGGCACCCCCCCCCCCACCCACGTTGCACACCTACGACATGACCCATCACCCCATTACATGCCCCATCACCCACATTGCACACACATTAAATGCCCAATCACCACATTACATGCCTCCACCACCCACATTGCATTCACACTAAATGCCCCATCACCCCCACTACATGCCACCATCACCCTCCTTTCATACCCCCACCATGTCCATTACATGCCCCCAATACCCCGATTAATTGGAAGGAGCTAAAGCTTGCTGAACAGTGGGGGAGGGAGCGAACATGTTTGAAGCACCAGAAGTGTGCTTTAACACCCTCTGGAAAGTGCCGCCCTAGGCGAGTGCCTTGTTTGCTTTGTGGAAAAGATACACTACTGGATGTATCCACAGCCATCATGAGGACACAAGCCAGCCAGACACATTGCAGAAGTCACCTGTTTTTCATTTGTTTTGCCAACCAACAGGCCTGCCGCTGGCATACATCTCAATATGAAGCGTAAGGTGTTCAATATTATTTTTGGGTCCATGAAACCAGACTCCTAAACGAAAACCAGCAAAGAGAAAAGTGTCATTTCTTTACGACCAGATTGTTTTTCTTTGCTACACCTGGTACAGCTTTATTACTACAGACTTTTTCTATTTTTCTTTTTTAAATTATTTCGGCCTGGTGAATAAATTCTTGTGATTTGTATCTAATAAAATGTTGAGTTATATCGAGTTGTCGAGGATTCGGTTAATCATATATGACTGTGTATTACAATGGCTCTGCTGACTATAATATGTAGATAATAAAGCACCAAGGTGACATTGGTATGATACAAGGGCTTCTATTAAACATACAACAGTGTAAAGTATAATGCCTCTAGTACTGGGATTAAATGGAATGTACTATTTTTATGTTACATGCTATCTTATCCTCTGACCAACAACCTCTGTTGTTTTATTTATATAGAAGATTCTAACTTGATCAATCTATAGATTATAAGTCTCTCTCCCTTTTTGTCTTACATCTTCTACACTCTTCATCCAAAGGAAGTATCACCTGGAGCGACCTTGCACCTACACGCCTATATGGGTTGAAGGATAAAACTTACCAGGAAAGGTTAAATCATCTTAACATATATAGCTTGGAGGAAAGACGTAACAGGGGGATATGATAGAAACATTTATATACATAAAGGGAATCAACACAGTAAAGGAAGAGAGTATATTTACAAGAAGAAAAACTACCACAACTAGAGGACATAGTCTTAAATTAGAGGGGCAACGATTTAAACGTAATATTAGGAAGTATTGCTTTACTGAGAGGGTAGTGGATGTATGGAATAGCCTTCCAGCAGAAGTGGTAGAGGTAAACACAGTGAAGGAGTTTAAGCATGCGTGGGATAGGCACAAGGCTATCCTAGATATAAGATAGGGACTAATTAAAGTATTTAGAAAATTGGGCAGACAAGATGGGCCAAATCCACTCTTTAGGAATTTGACCGTCATTAGACCGTCACCTTAAACAACTTGATTCCGGAATTAAACAATAGAATTGCTTGGATTTGGTACGCAAACCCCCGACCCAAACAGCTTCCCCTGTAATATCCCATACACAGAACCTGCCCCGAGATATGCTATGACAATAAACTGGATAGTGGGCTAAACTGGGTAATAAGCCCGGAAAATATTCTCGAAATGAGAGATTCTCAGGATAAACCATCATATTGTTTCTGATATATCTAGATGTTTCCAAATCTATTATCAGTAATTATATTAATTTACCGACAACGCTTTCCCTGGGCGACGAGGAGCTGCACAAATAGACCAATATTTAACTCAAAAAACTTCCCCCCTTCCTTACAAGACCACCACTCTGTTAGAAGCTGCTGCCACACTAGAAGAACCAATTGTAGCTTTGAAATCCACCCCTTCAGGGGAACAAAAGAGCCCCCCAGCCCAGATGGCCTTACTGTAATTTATTATCAGACATGTTTAAACATCCTCAGACCCCACTGAGCATCCATGTCAAATAACATATCTCGCAATGAGTTTTGGACCCAAGAACTACAGAATCCCATATAATAATAATTCCTAAATGGGCCAAAAACCTGGAATGCTGCCAGTTACTGACCCATCTCTCTGATAAACATGGATTTCAAACTCTTTGCCAAGATCCTTCTGTCTAGGATAAATAGATTAATACAGATCAGGTGGTGTTTATCCCAGGCCAAGAGACAAGGTTTCATCATGCTCCTTTTAAAAATACACCCACCATCCTGCTTTCCACTGATGCAGAGAAGGCATTTAATGTCTTGAGTTGGGTCTTTTTCTTTTGCTGTACTCGGCATAGGTCTCCAAATGCTGTCCTGTATACAATTGTTGTCTAATAAATAACAAGCATGCATTACAATGAATAGCTGCTTATCACACCCACTAACCATGCCGAAAGGCACTAGACAGGGATGCCCATTGTCACCGCTTTTTATACTGACCCTCGAGCCCTTCCTCAATGCCGTGCATAGCAACCCAGAGATACATGGACTAAAAATTGCATCAGCATATCACAAATTAGCTGCCTGTGCAGATGACATATTGGTAGTCACTTCTCATGATACTTCACTACCACAATTTACAAGTGAACTGGCGCTCTATTAACCCTTCAAGAGTTAAGTTTGTAGATTGCACAGGGTAAGAGGCAAACTCTGGCTGTGATGAGAACCCGTGTGGTTAAAAAACAGTTCTGGTCAGATTGTTTAAAACAGATTAAAATGAAAAGCCTTCTGGGTATAAGGCGTCCCAGGCACAGAGACTTTTTAGAGTTTTGCGAGTTACAACAATGAAGCACACTGTGCAAACATAGAACTGACAGACTTATCGGGCCCACCAGCCCAGTATTCAGATCTAGAATTGGGGAAGGTAAACATTCTCTTTTAAAACCCTTTGATTAACAGATACACAGAACTCCCTCTGATCTGTCCCAATCCAGCCACACAATGTGGCCTGTAGGATGAGCCTGTATGTACAAAGGGATTACACTGTCAACAGGCCACTTACATCTTACTTCACAAGGAATTCCAATGGATCTTGGACACAGGCAAATTATACAAGTTTAAATGCAATAAATAGCTTGGATTTTGTATAACCGCGATAAGTCTCATCTGAATACCTTTCTTTAAATCTACTTACTTACAGGGTACGGATAAAAATCCATCCTGGACCTCCCACCTATATATTTACAGGAAATCTACAATAAAGTCAATAAGGGGGAAAAAACAAACAAATGTATATATTGTGCCGAAAGTTTCCATTACGCTAGATTTATGAGATTAAAACAATTTTGGTAATTTATTTAGATCTAAATCCATCTGTCTCTATTATCTTCTTTGGGAGTGAAACATGTTTGGTGTTATAAGCGTATACTGGAGCAGATTCAGCTGTCCCATTTCTTACAGCACCCGGGACTTTTAAAGGAGCATTATACATTGTTTAACCCTTGCTTCCTTGAAGGAACCAAGGATTAAACAATACATGTCCCGGTCATTGAAAGTAAACCCGACGTGTATCTTTATAGATACTCGCGAGTTTACTAACTGCTGTGTCTCACATGCGAGACACAGCAGTTCCCGACTGACGGCCGAATGCGAGGGTGTCTCTATCTGCGCTAACAGAGAGAGACAGTCGCCGACCCGACGGCTGCCTGCTCCCTTTGGATGCATGGCAGCTGTTGGTCAGAGGATAAACTGGCGTGTACTATCAAAAGTACACACCAGTTCATCCTCATACTAGGGACAATGGACATTTCACTTGTGTTTCTATATTAGAAGCACAAGTGAAAAATAACGTTTAGTGTCCCTTTAAACTACCGCACCATATTACACTGCAATCAGGACCGCAAATAACGAGTGCATTAAAGCACTGCCACTGCAGTATGGCAATAACGTAATAGCCACCCCCAGAGCCATCCCGGCTCCCACATCTCAAAATTAAAATCATTTGCCCCATTAAATAAAAAAGCGCCCCCCGATCCGCAGGCTAGCGCATGCCTTCTGCCCCCTAATGATTTTATTTTCTGGTGAGGGAGCCCCTTTAACTTTTTTTTTTTTTTGACAGTTAACCCTTTCATTGAAAGGGTTAAAATGTGTCATTGCAGTCATGGGGGGGGGAGGGGTTGTGTAAAATTGACAGGCACAATCAAAAGATTTTATTGCTCGTTAATTTTTACCGACTGTCATTGAACCACTTGACAGTAATCTGTTTTAATGAAAAAAAAAATAAAGTACCCTACTGAACCCTCTTTGCATGTATAGCTCTATCATTGGGACAAATTTGGGAACACTGCACCTTTTTTTTTAACCCTTAAGAGTTAAAAAAAAAAAAAACATGTCCCGAGATTTTGGTGTAAAACCGGCATGTATCACCATAGATCACATCTGAGACACAGCAGTTCCTGGTTGTCAGCACATGCACAGCCAATCAGAGCGGGGGCTCGCCCCACTCAGACTGCTGAATGTGAGGGTCTCTCGATATTAGCAACAGCCCCTCGTTTTTGCATGGAATCAGCAGGGGGGACCTAGCAAAAACGAGGGTCTCTCGTTCTGCGCTATAATAGAGAGCCAGTCACAGCTGCCGGTCAGAGAATAAACTGGCGTCTTCACACTAGGGACAACTAACTATATTAGAAGCACAAGTGAAATATAACGTTTAGTGTTCCTTTAAGAGACGTGGCCAGGTTAAAAAAAGGACCATGGGTGCTCACAGCAAGTCTTTCAAAAATACATTGTAGTGAATGGATAGAAATACCAGAATCATACAATGGATAATGCTGTGTTATATTTGTAGAAGGCCCTTGGAGGTCGAATTAATGATAGGTAACAATTGTTGTATACAGGAAAAAATTAAGTGACAGGTGTGCATAAAAACACTAAACTGCCACAATAATATGATACTTGCGATACCACACAGAAAAGCTGGCCTCTGGAGCACTCCCCAAAAATACTTACAATATACAGAAAAAAAACAGAATGGTGTGGGACTGTAAAAAATAGAAATAAACACAATAATAGTGAAACACTGTGATTATAAAAGAATAATAAAGTTGATGGCAATTTATAAACTCACAAATATATGTGATTTAACGGGTCGTCTCAGATTTCACTTGAATTCTTCAGTATAACTTTTAATTTTTATGGAAAGATTAAAAACGTACATGGACCCCCACTGATAAAAATCACAGGATAAAATCGTCTTCTCCTGACGAAGCCGAGGCCACCGGAACCTTCATTGTATCTTCTCCTTCATCTGTTATCTTTTAGGACCGCACTTCGCCCAGCTGGTCCGGGTCGAGAGTTTCCGATCCTGTGACATTGCTGCTACAAGCGTGGATTTGTTTTTTTGCTGTTGGTTGTTGTATTTCATCCTGTGAGTTTCATCAGTGGGGGCCATATTTTTGTCAAACATTGTGGTCCTGCACATGTGCATGTTTTTAATCTTTCCCGAAAAATTAAAGGTTTTAGTGAAGAATTCAAGTGAAATCTGAGACGCCCATTTGTATCACATATGTTTGTGAGTTTATAAATTACCATCAGTTTTATTATTTTTTTTATAATCACAGTGTTGCACTATTATTGTGTTTATTTCTATTTTTGAAGATTCCCACGCCATTCGGTTTTTTTCTTTATAACAATTATTGTATCACAGAAAGTTTCATCTGTTTCTTAGAAGAAGAAAAAAACAAGTGTAGTAGTTTAGGAAATGAATTCAATGTTTATACAAAGCATGGAAACCCTAATTCATAGGTTAATTAAAGAGAAAATGAATTATTAATTAGTGTAGGTTACTAGTGTTCAGGGGAAATAATATTTTGGAATTTAATAGAAATGTTTTAAAAACAAAAGTATAATAAAAAAAAAAATAAAAAAAATCTATCTTCCTGTTTCTAATCGTATTCCCCCGCAAATAAAAATAGAATAAAAACTGCCTGTCTTTGATTAAGATTAAGGGGTTGTGTTTTAGATGTGATAGTTTGCAGCAGAGGATATTAGAAAGAGTCCATATTGGAGGCTAGAGAAGATGGGTCACTGATAGTCTATGCATTGTTTCTGCTGGAGCTGTGCAGAAGCCACATGACTTGCCTCTCTCTCCAACAGGTTAACAGTCCTGATTGAACATTGCTGCTAATTAAGGGCTCTTGTTTTTCGGCAGGGCTAGCAGATCACCTTCTGCACTTGTTCATGACTGCAGCACCCCTTAGAGAAATTATCTCCTGATCAGCTCAGACAGGAGGACCCAGATGGTCTGTGCAAGTCCGCTGGTGGAATAAATGAGGATTAATAGGAAGGCAGGCACCCATCAGGTAGGAAAGGGTCGGCACTGACCTCTCTGCGAGAGCCTCAGTGCATTGTTATATTGACATCATTCCTTTTTGTTTCTGGGGCAGATATTACAGCGGGATGCTGGGAGCTTAGAGCTTAGGTTACAATGGACAGGAGAAGGAACATTGTCTTCCTAATAACAATAAATGGCTACCCTAATTAACACTGTCTAACCTATAGCTAATTTTATCCTTGGCATTTCCAATGCAAACCCCCCCCCCCCCTTTTTTTTTTTTTTTTTTTGCCTTGACAAATCACTCCAGGCTACCAGATTAATTTCTGGGGTCTTGTCCGGCACACTGGGGGCCACACAAAGAGGCTTTTAGATGCCCACGTGGCCAGACTCTGCCCATGCTTTATTACAGTAAAAGTGAAAGGCCAGCGATGTTCTTATTTCATACTTTATAGACATTCATGTACAATGTGTCAAGATTCCAGATCTTTTCCCAGCATGCACAGCTGGCCGTACAGGAAGTGGGCTGGCACAGCATTACTGAAAATGATCTATTCGTCGTATTAGCAAAACTGCCAGCAAATGCTTAAATTAGGAGAAAAATGTGTTTTAAATGTATCTGTGGAGTCTCCTGCTTATGACATCACCCGTAGCACGACATACAAATGAACTGCTTTTCAGTGGGACATGTGTAATTTGCATCTCAGGCCACAGGTGATGTCATAAGCCGGAGACTCCACAGACACCTTTAAAACACATTTTTCTCTTAATTTAGACATTTGCTTACAGTTTTACTAATACAATGTATAGATCATTTTTTATGCTCTAAATGGACAGAATAAAGCAATATTCAGGCGATAACGGTCCTTTTAAGGTTATGTCAACATAATTTATACTCCAAATTACATGACTTTTAGAACTTTATCTTAGAGTTGACTTTTATAACTTACGACAAGGCTCCTTCGTTATTTAGATATTAAACAAATAATAAAATAATGCACTGGTTTGTGTGCATACGTACACATATAAAGATACACCTTCCTACACATGACATTACAATTATATAGCATGTATATGTACAGATCAGAATGACAGTGGAGTGACAAATGTTAATATTGAATAGGTTCAAGCGTCTAAGACACTATGATCTGCTCCTGAGCACCGGCATTCGTTTATTATTATTCAGATCACGAGTAGGGAAATAAAACTCCATTGTGCAAATCCTGATTATTTTCTACCTCACGTGGGGTGAAACCTAAAGAGTTTATGCGAATCCTAAACACGCTCTTTAAATCAGCTGCTGCTTCTGTCATTGTAAGGTAAACAAATTTAAAAAAAGCAAAAAAAAACTACCAAAAAACCCCCCCCCCACCCAAACAAAGAATATAAACACAAACAAAAAACACGTCCAACAACACAAAAAAAAACCTACAGACACTAAAATGATTGGAAATCAACAAACACAGTAAGTTGAAACCTTACGAGTTCTTCGGCCTTTAATGTTTTTATTTTATATTCATTTCTTTCTTTTAAAGAAAATTGAAAAAAAAAAAAAAACATAAAAATACTGGTTTCTTATAGAATTTAACATGCCAAATATAATAACGATTAAAACGAACTAAGATCTGCACAATGAGGCCATTATCACACTATGTGCTGTGAACGTGGATCAGTTTCATTGGAAGACAGTCATTGGGGCGGTTGAACTAATTAAGTTTAGCGGAGTGGCCATTGTTTGACTTGTTTTCTATGATGTCCAAGTCTCTTATAGCAGGATAAGTGTCACAATGGAAAGACATCCCCCAGCTTGTGTCTGGGAGGCGCAATGATCTCTTTAAGTGGCTTTTCTTCTTTTTTTTTCTTGATGCTGACATCCCTGTGACCTTTGCCAAATGAATCCTGGGTGGATTAACATGTAAAGTAGAACTGAATTAATTTCAGATTGAACATGAGACCAGCTCTGGATCATGCAAATGGCCCATCTAGTGCTGGGAGCTGGCAATACACGTTGCCAATAAAACAACAAATGGATGGTTTTATCTTGGATAATGGCTTCCTCTGGAATTAAATGCAGATTCCCCTTTTCATCAAGGAAATACCAGACTTAACAATGGCCTCAAGCCAATTTTTGAACCCACCTGCCAGGTAAATGCACACTGGCTGGTAACTTAAAGGCACAGTCTAGTCCCCAAACTCACTTTGGTGCAATATGAAGATCACTGCTAGTATAATGCACAGGCTTTTATCCCAGTGTGATTTGATGCAGGCATTCTGTATAAATCACATTTTTAATATTTGACTCAAGCCCTCCCCAGTGATTACTCTGCATGTTTACTGCAGGTGCGGCAGCACTGATTATATAGACACTGAGGATATAAAGTTTTGTGTCATATAGTCACTTCCTGTCCTAGTAAAATTGAGTCTATTGTGTGACCTCTGAGTGACCTTGCTCTAGTACACAGTAGGATTTCTTAACAGTGCAACACACTGTCTGATGACATCACTAGAGAGATGGGATATTCCATTCATTTGATTGGCATTATTCTCATTACTCCCTGCAGCAAAAAAAAAAAAAAAGGAAATTACTTTTACTCATCTAGTGTGGCCAGTCCTTTTATCTTGCAAACTGCTGTCATTTCACAATTTCTTCTAGCTGTATTTTATATTTTAAGCAATGCAAAATGTAAGACATGCATTTTAAAGTACTTTGTAAGCACATTAATATGCATTAATATTTGCATTTGGGGCACTAGACAGTCACTTTAAGGTCTTGCAGGCCATCTCATGAGGAACATTTGGTTGCAGTATACGAAAATCCAAGGCAAGTTACACAATATATGTCCCGAAATCAGGAGGAGGGGTACAGATGGGATTTCTAAAAAAAAAAAAGAAAACAAGGCTTATGCTGAATGGGGAGGATCTAGCTATTCCTGTCGGACCATTTTTTGTCCAGGTCTGCTACTGAAGTGTTAGCAACTCTCATTAACATTGTATGCGCCTGTCTGTAGAGAGAGACGGACTGGTGACTAGCGTGTGTGCGCAGCACAGCCAATCAGTGGAAAGGAGATGATCGTCTCCTCCCTGGCTGGAGGGGTGTGCGATGTCATAGAGGCGGCACAGCGATCAACGCTGCAAGGGAGTGGACATCTCCAACACATGAGCGGAAGCCATCATTGTTTTGTTTCTTTTATTGTGTTAATGGCCAGCACGCCCAGTATGTTCCCTGCAGCAGGGGTTTTATTTGATTATATTTTAATATTGCTGTTATATTTTGTCCTTTTTTCCCCCAGGGCGCTGGCTTTGTCAATTTCTTTTTCTTTTTTGTATTTCCACTTCATGGCAGACTTGAAATCAGTGTTTGACTACCAGAAGAATAGGGGAACATTTCTGAATGGTGCTCCATAGGAGCTCTGGCCCTGATCACTCAAAGTGCCCTCAGAGCACAAGACATTTTATGCCGTCCTACGGGCATTTGAGTCCAGTATTTTAGACAACATACAACGTCCTAGGGTTGGCAGGAGGTTATAGGAAGATTTCATAGCATGCTCTTGCTGTATGATCAGACCTCCCTTCTACAGGGATACAGTACCAGCTCATGCTTGCCAGTTTATAGAAATGTTCATCTCAACTCAGCTGGATATTGAATGTAAGCCCTACAATAAATGTCCTACCCAGCTGTCTATTCAAGCCAATCAACCGATATCGACCCACCAGTGACAACAATGAAAGCCTCCCTCCAAGTAGGGAAGAAACATAAATTCAAAGTAAACTTTACCAACCCTGGTTCTCAACTAACATACAACTCAGTCTTCCCACCAGCCACACCCACGACCAACTTAGCTTGGTGGGTGAGGTCACACCTCACATTAGTTGGCTCACTCTCTCCAATGGCAAAATCTAGTAGATGCAGAAAATGCCCCATATGCTGTATTCCCACATCCTTGTCCATTAAAACCAACACATCCCTCAATGTAAAATGCGTTGGGCGTCTAAACACCAATATTGGAACAACTCCTATTCGAATAGTAATTCATAAAACACTTGGGTCCTCATCAGAGGTCGAGCCTAGAAGCATCTCACATTATGGTACTTTGACCCAAAACACCTAAAAAGCCAATACCCAAAGGCAGACTGTTTATGCTTCTAAGAATGAGGAACTGCTGGTGCATACACATACACGTTTGTTGGGATTGCCCCTTACCCCATTTCACACCTTGCGTGATTGCACGTCTTTGATTTCACAAGCTGTAGATACCATTATTCAACCTTCACCCAAAGTGGCCCTCCTACATACGGATGCGAGTGAGTCTCCTTGCCAGGCACTAAAACCACCTTATTCACAGAATCTGCGCATGCCATTGCGAGACACTAGAAAGGACAACAACCTCCAACACTCGAAGCTCCATAAAAGTCACTGCCAAACTATAAGACAGATAAAAGTTGTTCCGCAAGATCTGGAACACCCGGCCATCAACATTCTCTAACTCGAAGCCGATCACCAGATCAGGGGATTGTGTGACCTGTAGTGTACTAGGTGCTGGAGAGCCAGCAGGGGATCGTGGGACCTGTAGGGTACTAGCTGCTGGAGAGCCAGCAGGGGATCGTGGAACCTGTAGTGTACTAGGTGCTGGAGAGCCAGCAGGGGATCATGGAACCTGTAGTGTACTAGGTGCTGGAGAGCCAGCAGGGGAACGTGGAACCTGTAGGGTACTAGGTGCTGGAGAGCCAGCAGGGGATCATGGAACCTGTAGTGTACTAGGTGCTTGAGAGCCAGCAGGGGGACGTGGGACCTGTAGGGCACTAGCTGCTGGAGAGCCAGCAGGGGATCATGGAACCTGTAGTGTACTAGGTGCTGGAGAGCCAGCAGGGGATCGTGGAACCTGTAGTGTACTAGGTGCTGGAGAGCCATCACGGGATCATGGAACCTGTAGGGTACTAGGTGCTGGAGAGCCAGCAGGGGATCATGGAACCTGTAGGGTACTAGGTGCTGGAGAGCCAGCAGGGGATCATGGAACCTGTAGGGTACAAGGTGCTGGAGAGCCAGCAGGGGAACGTGGGACCTGTAGGGTACTAGCTGCTGGAGAGCCAGAAGGGATCGTGGGACCTGTAGGGTACTAGGTGCTGGAGAGCCAGCAGGGGATCATGGAACCTGTAGGGTACTAGGTGCTGGAGAGCCAGCAGGGGATCATGGAACCTGTAGGGTACTAGGTGCTGGAGAGCCAGCAGAGGATCATGGAACCTGTAGGGTACTAGGTGCTGGAGAGCAAGCAGGGGATCATGGAACCTGTAGGGTACTAGGTGCTGGAGAGCCAGCAGGGGATCGTGGGACCTGTAGGGTACTAGGTGCTGGAGAGCCAGCAGGGGATCATGGAACCTGTAGTGTACTAGGTGCTGGAGAGCCAGCAGGGGAACGTGGAACCTGTAGTTCATTAAACCAGAGGGGAAGGGAGGTACAAGCTGGACAGTGAAATTTCTAAGGACGGAGCCAAGAGTCTTGTCAGCACTTTTACCAGATTTAATTGTATCACAACCGCGGGCTAATTCACACAAAGTTACAGAGTCAATAATTATTGCATTAGAAAAATAAAGTACTCTAAAGGGATAAATGTCGCACAGTGGAAGGGTCACCTGACCCCAGGGTGACAGCTGGAATCCTGTTACTAGTATTGCAGCAAAATGGAGACTCCGAAATGCTGGGGACAAGAAGTATTTCAGATAACGGATCATTTTCACCAGTAAGATCTATTAAAGTCTCTCAGCTCTCACGAAACACAGTAATATCAATGTAAATACTATATACTGTTACTGTGATGTAGCTGTGATGTAAGACATTCCTGGGATCAGCAGCCCTGTCAGTCCTGCACAGGTGCCATTGTACTATGTGGGCCGTAGGGGGGGTCTGAGCATGCATGGAAAGGTAAAAGGGACACTAAACATTTTTATTTCACTTGTGTTTCTAATATAAAAGCACAAGTGAAATGTCCATTGTCCCTAGTGTGAGGATGAACTGGTAGGTACTTTTGATAGTACACGCCAGTTTATTCTCTGACCGACAGCTGCCATGTTTGCATAGGAAGCAGGCAGCCGTCTGGTCAGTGACTGGCTCTCTCTGCTAGTGCCCCCGCTCTGATTGGCTGTGCGTGTGCTGACGTTTGTCAGCACACGACAACCAGGAACTATCTATCTATCTATTAAGATACACGTTGGGTTAACTTACAAAGACTGGGACATGTTTTGTTTAACCCTTGCTTGGTTGTTTAACCCTTGAAGGAAGCAAGGGTTAAACATGTTGGAATGTCCCTTTAACGGGGCTGGACGCTGTATAAACTGTTGTGTGCTTGCAGGTGTGTGTGTGGAGCTAAAAAGTTTTGGCGGGGGATTTTCGGATAAAGGGATACTCAACCTGTACCTAAGAAATTGGTGATAGTTAAGTTGCCACTGGACAGAATATCACTCTTTTATTAAATGTTGGAGAGTTATTTAAAGGATAATTATGGGGAAAATGCATTTATCTTTAAAGAATACAATTGAGCCTTCTTTGCTATCAGGGGGCAGACATGCTTTTTAGAATCTTGTTTCATCCATCCAAAGATTCTAAACATGTCCGCTCCCGAATAGAACTGTACAGAGGCAAAAAGGGATCAATAAGCCACGTTATATGTAATATTTCATTAAAGCATTAATATTTACGACATCAATTATATAAGTAATATATAAGTGTCAATGCACGCACAGCCATTCAGAGGGGGGGCTCGCACTGCTAGTCTGATCGGAGTTCATACTGTGCAGTGGCCTACCTAAGGTCCCATCTGATGATCCCATGCACTTGCGGTTGCAGAGAGAGGCAGTCGCCGACCAGACTGGACTGCTTGCTTCCCAGACAAGCATGGCAGCTGCCGGTCAGAGGATAATGTGGCATGTGCTATCAAACGTAAATGCCTGTTTATCCTCATACTAGGGGCAACTAGTTTTTCACTTGTGCTTCTATAGGATAATAACCATAGGAATCACTATGAACATATCCATTTTAGTGGCCATCTTGGTTGTTTTGGCAGCCATCTTAGAGTAGCAGACGCAAGCTTTAGCTGTGTATAATGTAATGGATTTTGCCAGCAAATGTATAAATTGAATGTACATACCTACTTGAAGCTTAACCTGACAAGTCTTTTGAAAAACACGTTCATTTAAAAAATTAATTGAAGTATTCATTAAGGTGAGGGGAGGGGGTGGGGGGGAATTGTCTTGTTTTTAACAAAGATGGGGGGAAAAATGTAATAATTAGGAAATTCCATTGTGCATGTCAGAGTGATGATATTGACACATATCAATGCCAATATCCAGAAAGGGATTAAAAATTAAGGATTGTGAAGTACATTGTCATTGATCTCCAACAGAGAAAGTGCGGATCAATAAGCAAACCAATCTGTAAATGTGTTTCATTTAGCAAATCCTGTTTAGTTTTTATTTTTTTTAAGTGTCATTAGCAAATCTCAAAAATGAGTGATCAGAGATTTGATTTGCTTTTGGCCCAGAAAGAAAATCTTTATGAAAGAGATTAGCAAGGATTTGAGAACTGCTGTGGTTCAATACATTTGGAATGGAGCATCCATTTAAAGAATATACCCAGAATATATTATATAGTGATCTTCTGATTAGATGACATGAATCATTGGCTTGGATTGCACCAAAGCTCTGTGCCATTGCTCTCATTTTGCCTGCTGCAGATAGCCGGCTTGCACTTCAAGGTTTTAAACTGGATGAACGGTAATATCATGGTCTATTCAATGGCTTTAGTATATAGATATTATATACAGGTGTGTATAAACCAGTAATATATATATAAATACACACATACATATGTGTATATATACATACATACAAACGCAAATACATACAAGGGTGGGGTTACCATATCATGGTGACTAGAAAAGAGGACATGCACCCACATTGCTTGCTATTGCACCCACAGCACCTGATTGCACCCATATAATTTGCCCCAGCACCCATTCCACTCACCAGACTTGCCCCAGCACCCATTGCACTGACATGACTTACCCCAGCACCCACATTGCACCAAAGACTGTTCCCGAGCACCCCCATTGCACCAATGACTTGCCCCCAGCACGCAAATGGCACCAAGGACTTACCACCAACAAGCAGACTGCACCAATAATTTACCCCCAGCACTCAGATTGCACTCACAGGACCTGCCCCAGCTCCTGGTGCTTGCTCTGTGTTCCCTACATCTCTGAGTAGTCTGAGCATTGTGGGGCCAGTATGGCATCTTCACAAACAGGGCTGATAAGGGGAGATCTTTTTGCTAATGTCACCAGGATTAAATGTCACCATATTTTTAAAAAAAAAAACCACTCAGACAGATTAAATGGTCTCAAAAAAGAGGGTATAATACGAGGGATGGACAAATTAAGACACAATATAATAATAATATCAAGGACCTTGGAAGATCTATATAACTGTGTAATATTGCATTTATTAGTTCCCGGTTCAAAGTGCTTGTCGCTTTAAATAATAATAAATACAATGTCAAGCATTCCATGAGAAAACATTTATTCCTCAAAAACTGTGTGTATTCATGCGAGTGCTGGTCATTTTTATTTATTATTGGATTGACGGTCTTGGTGAGACCCTGTCCGAGCACTCTACTTTGGATTATTGCCCCTTCAAACAGGCCTTGTGTAACTATGTAATAGTGCTTCTTTTAGTTTCTTGTTAGAAGTGCCTGTGCCTTTAAACCTGCTTTGTATTTCTCTGGTATGTATTATTGTATTTCTTAGTTCGCTGTTAGACATGTCTGTCCCTTGAAATAGGCCCTGTGTAACCATACAATAGTGCATTTCTTAGTTCCTTCTTAGCAGTGTCTGTCCCTTTAAAGAACAATTAAAAAAATTTCCCTTGAAGGAAGCAAGGGTTAAAAACATGTCCTGTATCTGCTAAGTCAACCCAACGTGTATCTTAATAGATACCTGCTGGTTTAATCTCGGCTGTGTCTCACAGCCAGTCTGGAGCCAATCACAGCGGGTGCTCGCCCCCGACCATCTAATCTCGTACTGCAGAGTGCGGAGGGGATTCTCTCTGACACTGCAGAGCGAGAGACCCTAGTTTTTTTCATGGAATTAGCCGAAGCAATCTAGGTAAGGTCCCCTCTGCTGATCCCACTCAAAAACAAGAGTCTCGCTCTACTTTGGCAGAGAGAGCCAGTCGCCGACCAGCCCGGCTGCTTTGTTCCCATGGAATCATGGCAGCTGCCAGTCAAAGGACAAACAGCCATGTACTATCAAAAGTACACGCCAGTTTATCCCCATACTACGGACAACTAACATTTCACTTGTGTCTCTATATTTGAAGCACAAGCGAAAAATAAAGTTTAGTTGTCCTTTAAATAGGGGTTTTAGTTGAAAGTCACCTACTATCTGTTTTACTTTAAGGTGATGAAGAAATCTGTAATATAGGGTGTAATCATAATACCAAGTGCTGTAAAAGGTCACAGCAGTTCCCTGTAGATGAAGGGCTGGCAATTCTTTAAACATAGCGAGAGTTGTTCTCTAGCCGAACCTCAATTTCAGGGCAGGCTTGCACGTCAACTGCAATTACCAGGCTGTTGTCGAGTGAAATAATGAGTGTTAGTGTATTCAGATGGACTCTGGAGAGTCCGGGATGAAGCTATGAAACTTAATACGGCCAATCAGGGGTTTAATACGGCACACTCAAGACTCCAAGTTAATCCCTGCATAGGAATTTTTATTTTTTGGGTAGCAAACAAATATAAATTGGAAGCAAAATGCTAACCTGTTTCCTGGAATTAAGGAAGGGAACCTAGAACAATATGGACACAATGGCCGCTTATGCTGTTTACTGACACGTGACACAGAGCAGAAAATAAACACTTGCCCCCCTGCTTGCAAAAAGCTGCTTCAAATACTCACATTACCTGTAGCAGCAGCAGGAGGGTCTGCCGCACACCTTGAAAAGCCGCATACTCTTCACAATGTTTTGGAAAGTTGGCCGAGGGGTTATGAAACCCTGTCCGCTCTTCTTGGAGAACAGCGAGCCAAGTATTCTCCGAAGAGCGGCTTACAGGAACTGTTGTTCCAGAAAGGTTCTTGTGGAGCCAAAGGGAGCTATTAGACCCTGATCTACAATGTGTCATGAGATCAGATAACCTTCCCAGCCACCACACGTCAGCCACGCACGGTTAGTAAACATAAAGGTGGTCTTGTTCGCTAGTTGGCCGGCTCTACGGAGACGGCTATGAAAGAACGTGGTTTGACGGTGCTCTGTGTGTCGCCTGATAGGTTAAATCATCTCCCATACTCCCCTGCCAGCCTTTTAGCTTAGGGAGTATTATGGGAAATGTAGGCCATCAGCAGCTGGGGGGCTGCACTTTGACATCCCTAATCTAGAAGTCTGAGTGTGGTCGACACGAGCTATCCCTCATAACCTGGTAGAAAATGTTAAGCAGTACAGAGTACAAATATGAAGAGCAATTCTGGGTCTTTTACAAAGGGAACAATCACAAACAGACTGAAAACACTGTGTGCAGTGGAACAATCAGAGGGAACATTCTATTGGTTTACCATGGGGATAGCCAGTGTATTTAGGTTTTATGGTGCCCTAGGCTTGACTAAACTCAAGCACCCCCCAACCCTTCATGTAACACTACTTCTGCGTATAACTTTTCCACTACACCAGATTGCCCCCACATATGTTACAACAGTGCCAGATTGCCCCCACATAGGTTACAACAGTGCCAGATTGCCCCCACACAGGTTACAACAGTGCCAGATTGCCCCCACATAGGTTACAACAGTGCCAGATTGCCACCACATGTTAATTTTCCAGATTGCCCCCACATAGGTTACAACAGTTCTAGATTGCCACCTCATTTGTTACAACTGTTACAGATTGCCCCCACATAGGTTACAACAATGCCAGATTGCCACCACATATGTTACAACTGTTCCAGATTGCCCCCAAATAAGTTACAACAATGCCAGATTGCCACCACATGTTACAACCATGCCAGATTGCCACCATATTACAATAGTGCCAGATTATCCCCACATGCCTGTCCACAGAGCCAGATTGTCTCAACATCCCTTTCAACTGCATCATATTAAATAACAAACTACAAGTTACCTTATGGATCCGAGCACCCCACAGTCCCCTTCCTCCCCTCACAATAGAAAAGTAGGAATGTAATCACAACCATTATAAAATTCTCCAATCCCCACTCGAGTAATTGAGATCTGGCTCCTTTAAACCGGCCTGGATTGTGATTGGCTAGCTTGCTAAAGCTTTTTTGTTTGTTTTTTTAATCGAAAAACAGAAGTTTACGTTAAGAGCAAATATAAACCAATCCCGAGAGAGCCCAGGAAAGGCACCCTGTCAAATAATGGCGGTTATTAAAATGGTATGCTTTGTCTGTAACGAGTAAACATTTTAAACTGGGCATCCATCATTTCCAAGTCAAGTTAGAAACATCAATATGAATATTTAAACTGCTAAATCATAAAAAAACAAAAAATATTTCCAGTGTAGAAAACTCTAATAGTTTCTTCTGTATGAAAATGGCAGTTAGTGGAAAATATAATTCCCTGCCATTTCATTGCACTTTATTATTGCTTATTTTTACAGGTCTGCACTGCTGATTGATTCGCTAGCTATGCCACACATTGCATCCACATTAATGACATTTGCAGCAATATAATCAGACCGCCTGCTGTCATCAAACTCGAATATCTTGGCTACTGAGTATGTTGGGCACCTGGTAGTGTGAATGTCTCCACACACACACACAGACATGGTGACTATCCAATAACATTACTCTCAATCACATGGTCTGCTTACACTATTAATCCCATTTAAAATCCCTCAAACTTCATACTGACATAATGGGCAGAGAGAACATTCCACTGAAAATAGCTCATAAAAAAATATGTACATATATAAGTACGGTATATAAAAAAAAGAGCAACCTCTGAACCATGATCTTTTTTGGTAGTGTTTTAAAAAAAAAAAAAAAGTATGGAATAATATTTATTTCCAATGATATTAAAAATAAGAGCTGGCTTTGCTAGGTTTCCACAGAATGCCTTGATTCTATTTATTTTCCATTTAAAAGCATTAATATGGGTTGACACATAGGTAGGTGGTGGGATTAAAAAAAAAAAAAAATGAAATTCCGGTTTGCTTTTACAGAAAGGTTTATTGAGAAGGAAACACTGAGTATATTCCATCGACTGACTGCCAAAGCCGTACGTACAGATGCTAAAAAGGTAGCACACGGAGAAAAAATAAAAAGTAATACCGTACTTGAAAAATAACAGCTTAACTAAAATCTAAAGAAATGATGGTGGAGAAATTAAATAAAAACTTTAAAAGCCATAGTCTACCATTGTTATAATGTGCTGTGGTGTTATTTTATAGCTGGTGATGAGAAACAGTAGCAAATAAATTTGGATCACAAAGAGTCTGGGATTTCTAGAAGTGCACTGGGGTCTCTGATGGGGCTATTCACTAAAAGGTGAGTTGAGGTGAGTTGCTATTCACTTTAACTCACCTGCTACACACCTCAACTCACCTTTTAGTAAATAGACCCATTAAACTGCCCTTTTACCGACCCAGGTCATAGCTATACCCTACCCTGCTACAAAACTAAATAATGAGCTATGCTGTAACTTCAACTGGTCATCTTTGCATGGTGAGTATGTGTCTAACATAGTTAAATCATTCACACAAAATATGTATGTGTGTCTTAGAAGAATCCTGTAACTAGCAACAATAACTTCACCACCAATGTGTATGTATATATATAATTCCACTTCTCTTGTGTGGTATAACCTAGGAAGGGAAGTGGAGAGATATAGAGAAAGAGGAGAGATCATAGATTTGACACCAATCTACTTCCCTTGATGTTGGTAAGTTTCCAGTGATGTCGTCCCCAAAAGAAGATATAAAATGACATTACAAAACTATAAAATAACACTTTTAAACCACAGACATTGCTAAGTCCTATAACTAGCATCCTGTAACTAGCAACAATAACTTCACCACCAATGTTTATGTATATATAATTCCACTTCTCATGTGTGGTATAACCTAGGAAGGGAAGTGGGGAGAGAGAGAGAGAAAAAGAGGAGAGATCATAGCATTAGACACCATTCTACTTCCCTTGCTATTGGTAAGTTTCCAGTGATGTTGTCCCCAAAAGAAGATATAAAATGACATTACAACACTATAAAATAACACTTTTAAACCACAGACATTGCTAAGTTAAACATAATTTACAGCCTATATCAAATGGACAAAGTGGACCTTTCTGTCAGCATGGAATGTGGGAATATGGAGACAAGCCTAAAACAAAAAATACACAACAGAGAGCATTTTGTAGCAACCTGAACAACGAGCGCTGTTGTCTACGTTACATCTCTGAAGTATGACGACCACCTGAAGGTTTTAAATAGTCAAGTTTTTGTTGTCCGTTGGAACAATATCAACATACTGCTTGCTCTAAACACAATGAGGGTTTTGTATAAAAACCGAAAAGTGGCAGACAACCTCAAAGATCCTGCGCAGGAAAAGGGTGGGTATTATTAAAAAAACAAAAAAATTTCATTTTCATAGATAAGATGGACAGTGTACAGTGTTTAATGCATCATACAGACTAAAGAAACAGATCCATTTTTTTTCTAAACTCTTCCTATCTTCTCAAAAACTGTAAATAAAGTGTAACATAATTATAGTTGTTGCTACAGCAACTGTCCCGCCTATCTGTCCAAGCATTCCGTAATGTCGCTGAATTCAAAGGGCCCGGTTCAATTCATTTCAAAGCCAAACTACAGGAGATGTGCATATTGTTTTAAAGTAAAAAAATAAATGCAACACATGTACGGCATACAGAAACTAAGTTACATGGGACAGCCCAGGCCCAGACACTTTAAAAAAAAATGATATATAGAGTAGGTGATGTGGTACCCAGCGTTCTGTGTAATGATCTGAACTGTATCTGCCATATATAACAGAAGTGGAGATGGCAGGTTAGGGGTGTCACAGTTCTCTCCTGATTTGCTCTGCTTTGGTGGGCAAGGAGAGACTATGAAACAGATGTTTCAGCTCCATGGAGTAAGACGTCTCCCAGCATCTGCTTACAATTTCCAGGCAATTGTAAATACACCACAGAAGGTCAATTGAGCCAATTAAGGTCTATGTGTAAATCTACGGCAAGCAGCCCCCCCCCCCCCCCCCCCATTTTCTTTTCTTTACAGACTTGATATTTTACAGGAAACAGGCTTTAATGGGGACTTGTGTCAATTTTCATTGTAGGTTTTTACAATAATAAACACTGATCGCACTTCTATACCTCATCAAGAGGGTTATTTCCCCCTAGTTCTCTGGACGCTTACTGGAGTTTGGAAAAATGTGTCAAGAGTAAGTGAAAAGATACACAGGGTATGCAGGGATACATCGAAAAAAGATTGGTCCATTCAGAACGGAGAAAGCAGCTCGGATGTTGTCCCAAGAGCAACAAGATTTTTATTTTATTTTTGTTTTAGGTACAATCTCTACATAACAAATACAAACAAGAACAAAGAAGGAACACAAAGGAGCCAATCCCAACCTACAAATCAACATAACTGGGATTCGTCCTGCACATTCTGGTTATCAAAGGACAAGGCCTACAACATTTCTCTGTTCTTCTAACATGGGCAGACACTTCCTATTCTGCTCCACCCACAGATGGTGATTTGCACCCACTTTTCAGAAGGAGATCACCCACTTTCTGGCCGTGATGTCCACTGCCTTCATTTATGGCACAGCTCTCACCACTCCTTGGAAGAGGATTCATGAGGTCTTAATGCTACTGAATCAACCACAAAAAAGTTCCCAGACAGCCACATAATGTTTCTCCATCAATCTGCCTTGGTCTGCTTATATCACCCCCCCCCCCTATTCAACAAATGTCGCTGACTCTCAATTTACTAAAAGCACCGTGTCCAACGTCCATATTCTGTTATGCAAATGTATCCGTCATCTCACAGTTGCCTAACCTTACTCACTCTTCCCAGATCCTCACCGCCTCCTCATCACCTGCATTGATTTATTCTGTCTCCAATCAGCATCCACTACGTCGGCTGCCACAATAACCTTTAATTAATCCTTTACCGGTGGCCCTTACTAATGTAGCCTTATTTCACCCAACTCTAGTTTTCACTCATTAACAACTTGCAGTATATTTAGATAAGATTATGACCCACACTTTCCACCTCTGATCCTGAACGATGAAACACAGAATGTTTCGGCAGATAAGAACCATTTGGCCCTTCTAATCTGCCCAAAAGGTGTTGGTGGGGGGCAATGCAGGTAGGTACCATAGTATCATAGTGTGCTGCGTTCAGTCTCAACAATCTCAATGCTGTTTTTTGGAGACACAGGAGAAATTAAATTTAAAAAGCTTTGGTCCACGAGACAGATCCTAGAGCTTTCTGAGGTCTCTGCTCAGTGGACATGCCCACCGGGCCGCTCTGCCCCACATCGACACCACACCTCTTTGGCTTTGTTCTCCAACAGCCAACCTTGCCCCCCAACAACCAATGTTGTGAAGTATGGAGAACCCAAATATAAGTGAGAAAATAAACTTTTCCTCAACTCTGCATTTCTGCAATTATTTAACATTCCACACTTTCCCCCCTTTCCAAATAAATAATAAAGAGTATATTGTTTTGTTGGTAAAGGATTGCTAAAGTAATCGCTCCTGTAAAACAAAATGTGTTATGTTCCAGATCTCTGTATTTATCCTGTAAATGCTGATTGTGAAATAATTGAAATTCTGACATAGACCAGATCCGCGGTACTGATTCCGAGTGGAGCTCTCTGACATGCAGTGGAAGACTTCTTTGAGTATTCTGTGCAGACAACATGTACTGTGACAGCTGTTACCTGTAAATCATTTGTTGCGTGGTCATTGGGGGTGAAGACGAGGTTTTTTCGGTTTTATTCTACTGCAGCAATTAAATGCAACTTTAAATAGAAACATTTTACAAATAGGTTTTAATTAGACATTTACACATCCAGGACTAGCTAGTTTTATGCATTATTTCTCTGTTAAAGAAAAAGAATAAAGAGTGGCCAGAAGATGAAGTTAAACTGCAACAGAATATAAAAGAGCACACAGAGGAGGTCATGGACTAAACAGGTGCAGTGGGTAAAACATTAATAAGGAGCAATTTGCGAACATTTGTAACATTTTGCACTTTTTTTCACGATTTGCGCCTCTTTCCTTTATTTTTACGTAGCGTGCATTTTTTCGGTTGTGCTGATATATTGCGATTATATTTGCGTGCACTAAAGACTTTGGCGAATATTTTGCGAAAAATAATTCTTATTTTGCATGTGAAAATTACACCAGCTTTTAGCGAGTGTCATCAAAAGAGGTAGAAAAAAATATTCGCAAACTGGCCTGTTTTTATTGGCAAATATGTCCGTTTTTATTCGCAATTTGCTCGTATTTACTATTTGAGTGTTAAATGTTTAGTACATCGCAATAGGAGAAAATCGCAAAAATAGTTTTGCACATAAAATATTTTTGCGTTTTTTGTTTTTTTTTGTACCATGCCCCTCATACACTAAAAACTGACACAGAGAAGAAGAGTAAACCCCTGCGCAAGGATGATGCTGGGGGCAACACCAACAAATATAAGAATGAAAAATACTTTATATATATAATGTGAAAAAAAAGATCTATGTTAAAAAAAGAATTCCAAAATAGTGAAGTACATCCCAATGAAAACAAAGAAAGGAATGGTAGTGCAATACCAAATGTAGCGCCATAGATGACATGGAGCAAATCAATATGTACAAATGGACCATATAAATAGGCTCCAAGCAAGTGCTTCAATGTATCAAGGAAGTCGATACACTCCGTATAAACCAAAGGGGTTGGGCATTTTTGGCTGATGTTAAACCCCCTTTGTTTTCTTATGATTTTCTTTTTTTCTCTCTCCCGCTTTTATTTCTAATTTCTTTTGTTTTGCTTTTTTTCAGTTTCTATTTCTATTGTAGGACGCAGCGCATGTGACACGGTTGTGTAATATAATTGTTAATTGGAAAAGTCAACTAGATTCAAAACATTTCGCTAAATACATAGGATAAAATGAACAATTCTACAGAAATAATAATACGTTTTAAAAATGATTCACGCATATAAATGAATCCATGTATCATTATGTCTGATGGTCTGTTTAGTTTCTTGTATGAACTGCATGGCATGCCTTTTTCTCTTTTTTACAACTTGTAGCTTTATAAATGTATTCTTCATATGCCTGTATCTGGAAAATCTCTATCCAAGTGTCTCATAAAGAAAGAAAAGAAATCAATACACAGTGAGTTAGGTAGAAGCGCGACAGGGCCGGTTGAAACAGTCCCTGCCACGCAGTTCTTGTAACATCCCCATCAATAATCACCTGGATTGGTGGTGGTGGGGGGGGGGGGGGGGGGGGGGGACACCAGCAGCTGGGGATCAGATTTCTACACCCTGTGTAATGAAGTGGGTATGAGGCAGTGCATGAGATGGTTAGGTGGTTAATGTACTGTGAAGCTGAAAAACCAGAGCACTTATTTTCTAGGAGTGAATCAAAATTCAAGCTAACCGCTGGACAAACACAGAGCCAGCCAGAACCTACAGTGGACAGAAGCAAAGCACCAGTCCCAAAGCTTAAGGGACAACTGTAGCAAAAATATAAGTTCTGTTTAATTGAAAGATTGCTTCAAGTGTAGACATTTTAAATAGAAATGTTTTAATGAAAGAATATAAATAATGTACCTTATTGTGCCCTTTTAGCTCTAAAAGGGGGCGGACATGTTGTTTAGAATCTTAGGACAGTTTTTCATTCACCATCGTTCAGGTGAAGTAAGATCTGACCGAAGATTCTAAACAACATGTCCGCCCCCTTTTAGAGCTAAAAGGGCACAATAAGGTACATTATTTATATTCTTTCATTGAAGCATTTCTATGTAAACTTTATACACTTGATGCAATCTTTCAAGTAAACTTTAATTGTTTGCTACAGTTATCCTTTAAAAGAAAAACCCCAAACGGCTCCTGTTATGCAAGGACTAACGCAAATCTCAAAAGGGATTTGTATGAACAAAGAAAAAGAATTACAAAGAACAAGACGTATTAGTTGGAAAATCTACAATTGAAACCTTGTTTCAGTTCTTTAATTGATTTAAATAAATCAGCCCCGCATAAAAAGTGTAATTTTCCATTTAAATACGGGGGGGGGGTATCAAATGTCCATCGGTGTGGCTTGCCTGTCTGGGACGATGGGGTTAAACGTGATGGGGGAAACTAAGCAATGACATTCGTTGGAGAAATCACGAAAATATTCCGGATTACTGGGTTTTATAGGCCGTGTCAAATCTGTGAGTGGTCCATCTGGCTCCAGGGGAAAAGATGCAAGGGGAGGTGCGGGAGACAGCTTGGGGGCAGGGGAGGGGTGATAAATGTTCCCCGGTGTTAAAATAAACACATCCCCACCTAATGTGTTAGTAAGGTGGTTTGTAGGACTTGTGCTCTATTAACATACACAGACACCCTGCTGCTGGCAAATTAGCACTCCATCAAAAGCGATTAGGAAGGATTGATGGGAAAATAAAGAAAAAATATATATTTATACAGAAAGATTACACTTACAATTGGTTCCAATCCTTTTATTTCTATAGTTTCAACCAATGTCTTTTTTTTTTTTTTACCAACTCTAAATGTTTGTATGAGAATCTAAATTTTAGAAATTACAATTGTTCCTGGCAAGAATACACTATATTGTTTTTTTTTTATTGCACAATAGATATACCTGACCTTAAATAAGCTATACTGTTAATATTAAAAGGAACTGACTTTGTTGTTGTTTTTTTTTTTTACGTGTCTAAAAAAGGTGTTGTTTTTAGTAAAAATACACATTTCTTTTTTTTTTTTTTTAAGCGAATCTGCTATTAACAAAACCTGTGGCTGACAAGTTCACATTCAGGCAGGTATAAGAAATCGACAACAAATATGTAGATTAAGACATTATACTTCCCTGTATTGTACTTTCTCTCATGTAGATTTCTATACAAACATTTAGACTTTGTTGGTTAAATCAAAAACAAAAACTATATATAAGGAAAGATGTCAGTAAAACATAAGAGCGTGTTTCCGCTCATCCCCCAATATGGCATCCCACAATGCTTAGCGTCACCCACAATGCTTAGCGTCACCCACAGTGCTTAGCATCTCCCACAGATCCATTAGCAGCATCATATTTGTACTTTTTAAACACTTTGCCATAGGCATAACAATTCTACGCCAAGGCATAGTGGGAAGGTATCAAACTTTATACTTTATTAAAAGCTTTCTATAAAATGTGCTAGCGATCTGGCTAATGTATAGGCATCTTGTTCTCTGCTATGAAGTGACTCCATGTCATTTTGACATTACAATTTAAAAAGGTTTTTTTTTCAATGCTGACCATGACTTCGGCAGGCTTCCTCCAAGGGATTGATTCTGCAATGATCCCTTTGCCGGTTATCTTCGGGTAACTCTTAGGAGGTAATCGGAGGGCTTGCTCCAGGTAACACTGTAGGGCAGTGATGGAGAACCCATGCCACAGGTGCCAACTATGGCCCTCGAGAGCCTCTGAGGTGGTACTAAGCATCTGAGTGAATTGTCACGAACATCATACATGGATGTGAGTGTATCTTACAAGCAGGGACACTTAGATGGGGCAACAAAAGGAAAAAGGGAACAAAAGCCAACAGAAGGGGGAAACTAAACTGAGCAATAGAAATTGGATAGGGAGGATTAATATCAGGGATCCTGCAGAACAATGGCCACTCAGGCTTAAACATGTTTACCATCACTGGTAGGGTGACAGATGATGATTCATAGAATACATGTATGTCTACTACTTAGGGTTGCCAGTGTTAAGTCTATGGATAGCATGGCTGGTATCTTTTTGAAGAAAAGAGGTCAACCCTATCACTCATTCGCCCATTATTTCCATTAGGAGATTTGTTGGGCAAGTGCAGCATACAGCTGTATGCTCTGGTGTTGCCAGAGGGGTGGAGCATGCAATGTATTTTGCATTCTAAAATATGCAAACATAAAATGTATTATCGAAACAAAAAAAAAATTTCTGCCCAGTATGTCAATTTGGGCCTGAGGGAAAATGCAATCCACACAAACACAGTCCAAGCCACATGGCAGTATACAAATATATCCACAAAGACCTGAGTTTTTGCGATCACTGCCCAATACTCCGGACCAACACGGCACTGTGCATCATCATTAAAAATAAAACCAAATAGAAAAAAAGTGCTTATTACAGTCCCTTAGTCTCCATAACAGATGCAAACCAGCATCCAGGATTCTGCCCATTCCTCTTGCACTGATCCTTGCTAACCCGATATGTTCTGTGCTGTTAGTATTATTCCCCATCACATGCATTCAATGTGACATCAGCTACCACACAGGATTCTTTAATATACACTCAGCAGGTGGTCGCCAGCGGTTTCTGTTGTAGGCCTGACATCTGGTATTGTGATCTGCATTAGGTGCTGACTCTGATTTTATTATTATTATCATTTTTTTTTTTTTTTTTTTACAATTTTAATATAAAACATGGTTTTTCTCTTGTAAAAAAGAAAAAAAAAAATCCAAAGCAAAACACTCTGCTTTTTTTAAACGGCCCGATCAAGTTTCAGAACTGAAATAAAGACATCAGAAATGACAGCAAAAATACATCTTGACTTGTATTATGTTTGAAGGGGCAGCTTCACCTCGTTTATTTTCTCCAGGTTGTATATGTTTCTAGTATATGTCATATGCTCTTATTTTTATTTTAATACTATTTACAGATCTCCTGTAGATTTAAATTGTAAATAATTTCACCGGGGCTTCTGAATTCAGTGACATCTAATAAGGAGGGGCTTAACGAGGTAGGGCCGGACTGTTGCTGTAGCGACCGCAATACATGTTAACTAAAAATATATTTTTGGGACACTGTAGGTGGAACTGCCCCTTTAATAAATGGTTTGAAGGTTTCCTTACAGTGTTGCGTCATTATAGCGAGTTAACTCGTCGTGCAGAGAAGATGGCGGTGCCCTCTGTATGCACCACCTTCCGGTATGTCAGGGGTCCAGGACTCTGCCTGGCAAATGAGGCAGCGGTTCCATGGATTCAATCGGTGGTTGTGCAGTCATGTGATTGCTGTGATTAGCCAATCACAGTGATCACATGCAAAGTCAATGTTTTTAAAAAGCCGATTGCGTGGCTTTTTGTAGGGGAGGTCGGCAACCAGGGATGTACCTGTTTGGGGGTTCTACCTTGTGGGGAGACCAGGGACAGGGACAATTCTTGCCTCGGGCATTTGGCCACACTGTTTGTTGTGGGCGGGTCAGAACATTGCAAAGATGAACTATATGCCTAGGTCTGTTTAATGAGAGGATAGGATTCATAGAACATAGTATAGTATATATAGTATACAAGTCTGTGCTGCTCTGAATAAAGTGTTCTATTTCTGCTATACCTAACACGGTTGGTCTCTTCCATTATATTATGATCTTTGGTGGGCGAAGGACGGATATCGATACTACGGCCAAGGGAAATTATCGGCCTTGCTACAGGTCAATTACTGTATCTGCAATTCGCATATGGCATCACAAGTTATGTCTGCAATTTTTTTTAATACATATATTTTAGATATTTTATTTAAAGATGTAGCACATGTTTTCTTTATGTGACCCAAATATACGTCCATCACTGCAGTGGCATTATGCCTGATTTCTACAACAAATTTGTAATTTGTTTGGTTATATTAGCCTTGGAATACACATTTTTTTTCCAAAACCATCTGGTTGCATGTATTTCTTAATGTTTACATTATGATTTGGAAGGTTTCCCATTTTTATTAAATTGCGTTGCCCAATAATGACATTTGTTTACATTGTTCGTTACGCTATACGCTATACAGCATTGATTACAGAATTTTATCGACGGATGGTAAGAATTGAGCACAATTTGTATATTGCAGTGATTTGCAATACATCTCATTCGATTGGTATTTTCTATCTATGTCGGGGCGAATGTTTTCCTTTATTATGCTGATTAGTTTTCTCCCTGTTATGTGTAATTAAGTAAGACTGTTTCTGTATATTTTGGCAAGTTCTGTCTTGTAATGGTCTTCTCCAAGATTGGCTAAAGATTTTTTTTTTTAAATAATAAATAAAATAAACTTCTTTTGAGACTCTATGTTTTGCTTACCTTCTTTATTACCATATTGGCTAAAATATAAAATGACCCTGATTATAAGATGACCCCCCCCTTGGATATTCATTTAGGGGGAGGAAAAGAAAAGGCCTGAATATAAGACTACTCTATAGGAAAAATGTTTTACTTGTAAATATTAATTTACATGTTTTTCATATTAAATAAAAATTATGATTGAAAAGGAAATGCATTTCTTGTATTTATTTACTTTCATTTGTCAATCTGCCCCCCAGACTTACCCATCCTCCCACACACGTAGACATCTGCCCCCCATCCTTAGCCAATGCATCCCCACACACAACCATCTGCCCCCAAGACTTAGCCAATGCACCCCTCCCACAGCCATCTGCCCCCAGACCTAGCCAATGCATGCACCCCCCCGTTATCTGCCCCCTAGCCCTAGCCAATGAATCCCTCCACAGCCAACTGCCCCCCAGACCTAGCCAATACATTCCCCCACAGCCATTTGCCCACCAGACCTAGTCAATGCATCCCCTCACAGCCATCTGCCCCCCTTCCCCCAGACCTAGCCAATGAAGAAGCCTGCAGCCTCTAAGTACCACAATAGATATATATACCCCGTTTAGAATGGGACACAGTCAGTATATTGATAAATATTAGCACTGGGCTACAAAAGGCATTGAACTTTAATCGGTGGCTCACCTTCATGATGGCTCCAATGAGCTAGCCATTGACGAAAACATTGGGTGAAAAGTTCCGTCCAACACATGAGAAAATCCAAATAAGAAAAGATGACCTCGGCACTCTTTGTAATCCGTACGGTGCTCATTTATTGAAGGTTATCCAAATCATAAATAGATACGTGTATCACACTAAAAGCAGTATAACACATTGGGTAACGGACTTAGCCTTACTTTACGTTTGTCATAACCGTCAACAAACGAGCACCTGAGGATTACAAAGAGTGCCGAGCCTGTCTTTGCTTATGTCAGAGGACCCTCCAGGCAGAGAGCAGATCAAGGTGAATGTAAGTGAACCAATATAAGGCATAGTCCAATAACTTGTTAAGTGGAGGCACAGTCAGAATATGGAATTTTGCCACAATCTCTCACAGTTGGAGGATGAGGCCCACTGTTCGAGGCCACCATGATGGAGGTGAATGGAGGTGGACATTATAAGTCCGGTAAATTAGACCAAAAACAAGCTACATGTGTATGCATGCATGCATAAATGCCAGGGCTTTGGGATCGAGTTCATGCGCCAACACTACAATGCAGAGACCAAGAGGCAAAATGAGCATATCATATGATCTATACATTTGCTGGCAATTGTGTAATGATTATATTTTATTAGCCTGATTCCTAAGGGGATCCAATCCACAAATCGGACATTATCTTCATCCTCCATTTTAGACCAAACATTATTTTTATTGAGACGGATATTTGAAATAATCAATGTAGATCCCCAAATATCCGAGGACTGGGTTACAAGCACATGTTGGACTTCAATTTACCGGACATTGATTCATTATTATGTCAGAATGGGATATTCGCCAGAAATATCTTATTCTGCGCACTCAGCTTTTACAGCAAATCATTGCAATACGATAAAATACCGTATTTTCCGGCGTATAAGATGACTTTTTAACCCCTGAAAATCTTCTCAAAAGTTGGGGGGGTCATCTTATACGCCGGGTACTGGGATTTACTCACCTATTTTCTGCTCTGTCTCCGCTCGCGCTGTTAAGCCGGTCCGTGGCTGTGAGGGAAGCGTTGTGAGCTCCCCTCAGGCCGCGCGGCTTCAATAAAGTCTGTTTAAACTTTTTTTTTTAAACAAAACTTTATTGACCGCGCGGCTGGAGGGGAGCTCACAACGCTTCCCTCACAGCCACGGACCGGCTTAACAGCGGGAGACAGAGCAGAAAATAGGTAAGTACTGGGGATTGGGGAACGGGGAGGAGGGTGGCAAACTCTTTATTTTAACCTAAAAGGTTAAAATATAGATGCGATTTTTCCAGCTTATAAGATGACTTAGTTGGGGGGTCGTCTTATACGCCCAGTCGTCTTATACGCCGGAAAATACTGTAAATGTGAAAAATAAAAATAAAACATCTTGTGTCAGTCTCACTGTCTGTCTGCTCCCTCCTACTACAGTGTCATACTTCCTAGTTGTTTATTTGACCATTCATAACTGCTCCACTGTCATCCTTTCCAATTGTTCACATTAGCATTCACATCCCCAATCACACATACTTTCCTCCATTCCAGCTTACATGATTGACACACTGACACACCCACTAGGGGTGACCGATGACCACAGCTTCACAAAAACACTTTCCTAAATTTTTGTTTTTTATGTCAAACACCACTTTGCAGAAGTACCATTCGAAAATGATATGAAACAGGGAGAAATTGCCTTTCATGGCGTATTTGTTAACCCCTTCCCAACAATGGACTTGCCTGACACGTCCTGAGGTGAAACGAACGGTTTTCATGATCAACAATCGCAAAAAGTGCTCTGACAGTGCTGCTCTATTGCCTCGATGTCAAGGCAATAGCCAGCACCGAAATTCTGGCTCTGGTGCACCCATGATCGATCCACAGAGCGATCGTAGGCGACATATTGCAGGGGAAAAAATTAACTTCTGACTCTCTGAATATGTTGCTTGACTGCCCCTAGAGGCAGTCAGCAACATTGCAATGAAAAAAAAGGCCTTGATTAGCTTAAATAAAGGGTTAGGGTTGGTATAGCAGCTAGGGTTACAATTAAATTAGGGATAGCATAAGGGATAAGGTTACAATTAAATTAAAATATATTAAGGGTTAGAGTTGGGGTTAAATTTAAGGTCAGGGTTACATTTAGGGTTTGGGTTGGGGTCAAAAGGTCAATACAGGAAAAAAACACATAACTTGCAAAAAACTGCAGAAAATCATGGAAACAAGTATATTTCTGAACTTGGGACAACATTTAGAAACTATTTAGACTGGGTCTTTTTTTAATGATTGTATTTGTGTAAATTATATTTTAGGTCAAAGCTAGAAAAAGTGTTTTTTTTTCATTATATTTTATGATTTCTTTTTGTAGTAAATTATAAGATATGATGAACTTAAGGGTATCTAATTAAAGCCCTTCTTATGACGATAAAAACAACATATATTTTGTGTGGGTAAAGTATGTGAGAAAGAAGAAAATTACAGCTAAGCAACAAACTCCCCAGAAATGTAAAAACAGCCCTTGTCATTTGCACTGGAAAAAACAGCGCCTCATATTCAAGCTAATATATATAAAAATAATAATAAATAGGGCGGATGTGTGATACGCTTTTGACAAAGTATTTTAATGATAGGTCAAATAAACTGAAAGCCACACTTGGCAACATCCTGGCACCAGGGCCTAAGTCAGGGCGGGACAGAGCCAAAAAGGGGAAGGATCACAGGGTCTAGGACACTTCATCACCGCGGCTTCATCGCTGACAGTTCAGCGCGGCAGTTAGAATGCTGAACTGTCAGCAATGAAGAATAACGCGGCCGTTTCATCGCGGACGCGGCTATGTAAGAGCTGACAGTTCAGCGCTGAACTGTCAGCTCTTACAAATGTACAAGTAAAAAGAAAATACCCCCCCTAATAAATGATTCCCCCCCCCAAAGTGCCCAGCCAAACCCTAATACTAAAATTAACCACAAAACCCCAATACTAAAATGAACCCCCTAAACCCTAATACTAACCCCGAACCCTAATACTTACCCCCTAAACCCTAATACTAACCCCTGACCCCTTATACTAACCCCCGAACCCCAATACTAAAATTAACCCCCTAAACCCTAATACTAAAATTAACCCCGAATCCTAAAAACTAATTCTAACGCCCTAAACCCCAATTCTAACCACCCTAAACCCCAATACTAAAATTCTAATTCCAAACCTCTATCTTCTAACTCTAACACATTAAAACTTACCTTTAGCGATGAAATGTCCAGCAATGAAATCTCCCGCGACGAGCTGTCGTGTGGTGAAGTGACGGCGGTGAAGCGGCTGCGCGGATGCAGCCGCGATGAAGTGTCCCATCCCCAGGATCACATGGTGTGACGGAACCCACATGTAGATGTTCCGGGTGCCTGGAACTCATTCCTTTCCAGTTTATACCATGCGGCCTGTGCACAATGCAGAGCACTGTTCATAAGTGGCAGTAATAGTGGGGCAGGACTTCCCCAGAAAACCCATGACTGATGGTAACTATGCAAAAGACAGTAATATCAAGGTTGTGTGTACAGGAGCAGCTCATTCAACAGGTGACATCAATAAAACATGTGAGCCACTGTAGTCTCTGCCACGGGAACACACGCCTGCTCACCCTGTTAATAATGAGTATTTCTGGGTTAAATTTTCCTTCTGGCTTTGAGGCCACATGGAGTCACCACAGACACATATCTCCTATTTTATGCATTTGTTTGGGTTGACTTAGTGCCTTTAAGAGAAACATGTGTTTTAAATCTCTCCTGTTTATCACCTGGTGGCTTGATATGCAAATTACACATTTTCTAATTTCCAATAGTTGTAGTCTAAATACTATCAGCAAAAGAGTGCCAATTATTATTACAGACCGTATACATTTGCAGGCTATTCCATACAAGAGTTATTTTAACAAGTAGATAACTTATGACAAGTTCATTTTTAAAAAAAAAAAAAAAATTCCAGGTCCAAATGAAAAACAGAAGCCAATATTTATTTGGCAAGTCAAAAAAAAATGAGAACTAATAATCGATGAACTAAACAACACTCACTATGGAGATAACTATACATTCGCTTTGTGTAAGTCAAATAAATAAAAAATCTACGGTAAAATGAAATGACAAACTAGCTGTAATTTGAAACATTTCTAATATTAATTATCTAGAATCCTCTGGTTCTGCAAATTATAATGTGTCATATAATTAAGAGATGTCAGCATAACATGACATAGAATACTCAAATAATGGGATCATTCGTCATGAAATATAACCCTGTAGCCAAGAGCTGGATGGTAAAAATTAAGAAAATTTGTAATTAAGAAGAAAAAAAAACAGGAGTGTGCAGGGTCTTTTAAAATGTTTTTTATTTTTTCAAATTATTAATAATGTTAGAAAAGCTCGGGGGGGGGGGGGGGGGGGGGGAGATAATGAAATAAAAAGGCCCACAAAAATAAAATACAGATAGTGTAGAGAAAGCTAGATCTGTGATACAGACAGAAAAGAAAGAAATGTAGAAATGTATTATTATTATTATGAAATGATTTGTCCGGTGAAACCACAACCTACAAATTAGGAATCCTTGGAATTTAAGGGACAACTGGCCGCAAAAAAACAAATTATTTTTAATTGAAAGATTGCATTAAGTGTAGGCATATTAAATAGAAATGCTTTAGTCAAAGATAACATATAAAGTACAGTATTGAGTCCTCTGCGCCTGCACAGCTCTATTAGAGTGTAGACATTTTGTTTTAGAATTTTGGGTCAGATTTGACCAAAGATGTCTGCCCCCCTCATCAAGCTACTCAGGCAAAGATGGCTCAGTAATATGCTTTATTTAGATTCTTTTTCCATTTCCAGAAACCATCTCTATCAAAAATGCCTACACTTGATGCAATCTTTCAGCTAACCATAACTTGGTCTGGAATAATTATTAAAATAATAAAAATTGTATTACAAATACATTTATTTGAATGTGTATAAATATTCTGGTTTAACATTAACATTTCTGGAATAGTCTTTTTATGCTGGGAAAAAAATTTGCACAGAAAAAAAAAAAAAAGTTATTGAGTATAACAAATTGCTGAATTCTAAAACTTTACGGTGGAAAAAAAAACAAACAAACTTCCCAGTTCTAATTTTTCTTTTTTCATTTTCACTCTTAAATTAAGATGAGCAGTAGCTTGTAGCACGTCAAACAACATCTTCTTAAAATTCTCTCCTATATTTTTTTTTATTTTTAAAAACAGACATTTGGAATCAAGGCGTTTAAGAATGTTTCAAAGTTACAGTCCCAGACGAAAAAAAAATTGATGTGTCAGTTTAGAAGAGAAGAAAAAAAATATTTTCAACTGTGAATACAAATGTAATAGTTTAGCACCATTTCCCCATAGGGAAAACTAAAGTGGAATATGTTTCTAATAAAGAAAGTAAAAAGAAAAAAAAAAGACAAGAAAAAAAAAAAAAAATAAGAGACTCAAACATTTCAGGTTAAAAAAAAAAAATACGCAGAAAGTCATTTTATTGCGATCCTACAGATTCCAAATCAGTGTAAGGGGAAATATAGTGTTCCCTTCACAATTATAAGGACACTTGAGCCTTAAGGATATGAGGTGTTATGGCTGAAAACTTCATGTGAATACAAAATAAGATTGTTAAAAAATTTGCTCTTATGGCATAATTGGAAGAAAATTAGGCCGCAGAGAATTGGGGGGATTTTGGAGGAGGGAAAGAAACAAATTCAGATATATATTTTTTTAAATGTAGGTAGAAAGGGCCAGTGTCACCTAATTCTGAACAGGGAGCTGGATTTCAAGACAATCATTTGATTATCTGAAAACAAAATTAACCTCCGACCTTTGACTCGGGCAGATTAAAAGTCAAAGCCAAATTAACCTGTTTAAAATGAAATGAGTTTCTCGGTGCTGGTGGGAGTTGGTGACCTCGACTACCTTAAAAATAAGGCGTTTCCAGGATTTTTCGACATAAAAAAAAGGTCTGAAAGTAAATCTGTGCTGTGTTTTCAATAGTGCATTAAAATAATATTTTAGAAGACGGTCCTCATTTTTTTTTTTTTTTTTGCAGTACAAGGGTTAATAATGATCACACAGCTCGCGGGAATTCTCCAAACGCTAGGTCGTTTCGCTAACATGCAAGTTTCAAGAGAGGCCTTGACACATCAATGAGAATATTAAAGTGGTATATTTGGACTTCCTTAGTTATGCAGTCAGTCCCCAGGCAGTGAGATGCGGGACTTGCCAATCTTGGTTAGCGCTGCATTCCCACTTCGTAAGCTATATTAGAGGCGAAATGAAGGGAAAGCATTCATTGTAAAATGCCTTGCCAATTTCAGAAAGATGCATTCATCCTGGAAGGGGAATGGATGCCTGTACATAACCACACACAGGACAGAACAGATATGTTAACAACCTACCAGAAATTTTTTTTTTTGTTTGTTTTTTTTTAATTGCTAAAAAAAAAATAAAAGATTCTAATAATTATTTTGTAAAAAAGAGAATTGTAAACTTTGAAAAAACAAATTTCAATTAAAATTTTTAAAAACATTTGGGGAAGCAGACCGTATTCAATTTCAATACATTTATTCGTACTGCACCCATTCTTTAAGTAGCAATTGGTACAGGGAATTATAAGACACAATTAGAAAGACAGGACCAGAACCAATATTTAACTTTTTGTGCTGGTTTATGATTTAAAAAGGTAGAATCGATCCAGATTCGTACTGAGTGACAAAAGA
Organism: Pelodytes ibericus; assembly: GCA_036172795.1. Classification (NCBI taxonomy): domain Eukaryota; kingdom Metazoa; phylum Chordata; class Amphibia; order Anura; family Pelodytidae; genus Pelodytes; species Pelodytes ibericus. The sequence continues at coordinate 22,068,383 of CM069857.1, read as the reverse complement.
TAAAGAGAACGGAGCAAAAATGATATAACTGAAAACACAATAACAGGATGATTAATATGTGATTAGAAACTATAGTCAAATAGTCTGGAAACAAATACGATGGTATTCCAGAACTCCTTAAATGTACTTACATATACTTATTTAAAAAAAAGTTAGATACATTACAACACACACAAACACGATCTTATGTTTTACAATCTACTTAGCAATATTTGTGGCCTATTATTCCAATTTTACCATTGTTGTAGAACAGTATTTTTGAAGGAATAAAACAGATATGGCTGCTGGTAAAGCTCGGAAGAAAGAGATCAGACAGATGGGATGTGATAGAAACATTTAAATAGATAAAGAGAATCAACACAATGAAGATACAGAGTATATTGAAAGAAGAAAAACTACCACAACAAGCGCTTAAATTCTCTTAAATTAGAGAGGTAAAGGTTTTAAAAGTAATATCAGGAAGTATTACTTTTACGGAGAGGGTAGTGGATGCATGGGATAGCCTTCCAGCGGAAGTGGTAGCGGTTTTACAGTGAAGGAGTTTAAGCTTGCGTGAGATAGGCATAATGCTATCCTAGATATAGGATAAGGCCAGACACTAAAAAAAGTAGTCAGATTTTTTTGTCAGTAATTGGGCAGACTAGGTGGGCTGAATGCTTCTTAATTGCCGGAACATTCCATGTTTCTATACTTGTATGTCCTGTGCACAGTGGGGTATACCCCCAAAATGTATTTCTTTTTTGTGTGTTCGTTAAATTCTTAAATGTTGTCACTGATCTTTCCATCGCATAGTGATACATTTTAAACATGATCATACACCAGCAACATTAGATATTAAATGCACTAAGCTAAAAAAAAAAAAAATAATAATAATAATACTATGAATACATTCATTTGTTGGTATGATGCAGAAAGAGTACTTACACAAACACACATATACCATACTACTATCTCACCAGGAATCCAATTTTGAAACAAGTGCAGAATATAAATTCTCCTCTATGGTATAGAATTGAATACATTTATTATGTTTCTTATTTTACATTTAAGCATGCGTTGGGGTAAGTAGAAGACCATCCTGAGCATATGATAAAGCCTGGGTGCAAAAAAGTATATGAGGATTTTACAGCAGGGAGTAATCTAGGCAGACGAGATGGGCCCAGTGGTTCTTATCCGATAACACATTCAATGTTTCTATATTTACAGAGCTCAGTCATTTAAATTTCTACTCTGCAGGTGCTTTACTTTTAAAGTGGCCATTTGCATTTTTATTGTAAGTATAGTGACCGCATCCATTTCTCTATTTCTTTATTCTTAACATTTGGTTTTGTTGTCTTATTCTCTTTCTTAGTATTTGCAAGTAATTTTAGAAGTGTCCACAGCCAGTATTAATCACACAGGTATATTTAACATAGGCGGCCCTTTTTTCAGGACACTAAACTCTAGACAAGGGTTAAACGCCAGCAAGAAAAATTCCCTAAGTATTTTTGAGACAACGAATTTAAAAAAAACAACACATTTTTATTTGGTAGCAGTGGTCCGGGACCGCTTTCTGAGCAAAATTTTGGAGTTCTTCTCTAAGCAACGGGAATTTGCTCTTTGGTTGTTTAAAGCAACCGTGTCTTTCCTTTTCTGTCCATTCCTGTTCTCCGATCTTCACTGGCCGTCGGCCTACACCCAATTTCTTAAAACATCTTAACGTTACAGAAGCCCAATTCGTCGACAATGACAAATTGCTGCTTTCAGAGAGAAACCAATTAGGAGCTAGTCATCAGTTCTGTGTCCAGTTATACTGATGTGTCAAACAGTAAAAGGACAGACAACTATATAAAAATTTTTTTTTTTTTTTTTTTAAAAAGGTACATCGTTTAGGCCACCGCTACCGGCTAGATCCGTGCAAAGTCTTTGCTCGTAGATGTACGGCGAAGAATAAGTTGCCTACCGCCGTTGGTACAAACATCATCTATATTATTATAAGCTACATATATACAAATCAGGCCAAGAGAGAAGCAAAAAGTGGGATGGAACTAATTTAATGGCTGGATGACCTCACAGCAGAATAAACAGCCGGATCCTAATAAGGCTCTTTGTGTATATATTCCTACCACGCCTAGTAACATGCCAGTCAAGGCTCTGAACGAAACAACAGGTGGAAGCCATTAGGCCTGTCATAAAAGTTTGAAAAATTGATTCTTGGTCGGAGCTGACTAAATTGATTTTGACAGGGTTGTCCTAAAGATTCAGAAAGGAGAGGAGGAGGGAGGGAAGGGAGGGCAGGTCCAGAGCTATAGTTTAATTTCGAATCCCCTGATTATTCATTAGATCTCCAGATGGCGTGTGTTGATGTTTTACATATTAATACATATGTTGTGTTATTGTTGGCATCTCTCGACTTGTTCTGTGGTTAGGATCTGCATCGGAGCCTAAGTATCTGTATTAGCATTTAAGGAAGAAAAGGGGGGAAAAGGGGGACGGGGGTGGGAGAAAAGACTCAGACTTTTCATGCTCAAGAATCAGGATTATAGCTCCTGTGAAGAATACATTAGGTGTTAGTTTACTGAGTCTCTGTGTTTCATGGATACCTGCTATATCTATATATTTATATTATTAGCTCTGTTTGGGATGGCAATATATTAACGTTACTAGGTTTCATATGTTTAATTAAAAGGACTCCATTTATAAACAATCTTTATACCATGAATGTAAGGCGTAAAAAAAAAAAAAAAAATGATTTGAACATAAGTGTTAGCAGATTTGCACGCCAATGTACATATTAAAATAAAAATATATCCTTGCTGGAGACCCAATACAAGGTGGCGAATAAATGGTACGACTAGCAAGGATGCATCAGCACGACCCCAAAATTTGCTGGAGATGTTGAGTGGAGGAAGGCTCGTACCAACATATATAGTGGTACTGCAAAAAAAAGTAACTATAATATGTGATTTTGCATTCAACTTTTTAAAACAGGAAGAGGAAAGGGAGGGGGAAGAAAGGAAAAGAAAAAGAGGGAAAAAAAAGGTCCACCAGCTAAGTTTGTCTTTGAAAATGTATTTCTATTTTTTTATAAGTTTGATCATTATGTACCGAGAAAACGATAATGGATAAGAATTCCTCTGGTATGCTTATATGTAATAGAAAATAAACTAAATTAAATATATATATATGTTTTCAAGTCGTCGGTGGAGTCTCCTGCTTATGACATCACCTGTGCCTTGATATGCAAATTACACATTTCCCAATGAAAATAGTTAATTTGTATCGTCGTATAAAAAAAAACATGTTCCCTATATCTATGGATTTGCTTGAAACTCTGATAACACAAAGTATAGATCATTCTTGAGCTGGCAGTGCGAGTTTTCGCCAATGATATTAGTTAACCATCTACCACTCGCTAACACATTACAGCGCGAACTTGAAGTATTGGCAGGTAAGAAGCTGCTGAGTCAATGGGAGATTGTTGGATATACTGAGACAACTAAAGCTGGATAAACAGGTACTTTGAATGCTTCTTAAATTTCTGTAGTAGACTGATTTCTATACTTGGGTCAGTGGCATAACATGCCAGTACAGCAAAGACAACCACTTGTAAATTCATTTATTTCCTCATTTTATACCCAACACCGTATAAAATATCCTGGATGGCTCCTGCATCAGGGATATCATTCATATCATGGATGGCTCCTGCATCAGGGATATCATTCATATCATGGATGGCTCCTGCATCAGGGATATCATTCATATCATGGATGGCTCCTGCATCAGGGATATCATTCATATCCTGGATGGCTCCTGCATCAGGGATATCATTCATATCATGGATGGCTCCTGCATCAGGGATATCATTCATATCATGGATGGCTCCTGCATCAGGGATATCATTCATATCCTGGATGGCTCCTGCATCAGGGATATCATTCATATCCTGGATGGCTCCTGCATCAGGGATATCATTCATATCATGGATGGCTCCTGCATCAGGGATATCATTCATATCATGGATGGCTCCTGCATCAGGGATATCATTCATATCATGGATGGCTCCTGCATCAGGGATATCATTCATATCATGGATGGCTCCTGCATCAGGGATATCATTCATATCCTGGATGGCTCCTGCATCAGGGATATCATTCATATCATGGATGGCTCCTGCATCAGGGATATCATTCATATCATGGATGGCTCCTGCATCAGGGATATCATTCATATCATGGATGGCTCCTGCATCAGGGATATCATTCATATCCTGGATGGCTCCTGCATCAGGGATATCATTCATATCCTGGATGGCTCCTGCATCAGGGATATCATTCATATCCTGGATGGCTCCTGCATCAGGGATATCATTCATATCATGGATGGCTCCTGCATCAGGGATATCATTCATATCCTGGATGGCTCCTGCATCAGGGATATCATTCATATCCTGGATGGCTCCTGCATCAGGGATATCATTCATATCCTGGATGGCTCCTGCATCAGGGATATCATTCATATCCTGGATGGCTCCTGCATCAGGGATATCATTCATATCCTGGATGGCTCCTGCATCAGGGATATCATTCATATCCTGGATGGCTCCTGCATCAGGGATATCATTCATATCATGGATGGCACCTGCATCAGGGATATCATTCATATCATGGATGGCTCCTGCATCAGGGATATCATTCATATCATGGATGGCTCCTGCATCAGGGATATCATTCATATCACGGATGGCTCCTGCATCAGGGATATCATTCTTTTTTTTTCATACCCAAATCCACTGTTACAGGTGTAACTCTGCACATGATGGACCAGGGCACCCCAGTGGGCAAGAAGAATTGAACAAGGAAACTGCATGACCAGTAAAACTACATGACCAGTTGAGTGTCAGGGACTTGGAATATAGAAAAGGTTAAACGGACACTACCACTTACATTAGATGTAACTAGATTACCTGTGCATTTAAAACAAAACCATATATAACACATATGCCACTGTTTTTTTCTCTATATATTTGAATTAATGCAATATAAAAATAAAAATAAGAGCAGTGGCGTACCTACCACTGGTGCAGGGGTCGCAGCTGCCACTCCAGGGGCCCGGCCGCCCTGCGACCCCTGCACACAAAAATAAATGTTAAAAAAAAAAAAATGTGCGGGCAAACGGAGCAGCTGCCCAGGGCCCATTAATTCTTGGGGCCCAAGGCAGCTGCCCGTGTGATTGTCTCACATGGAGACAGTCAATATCGGGCAGTAGCAAGACCCAGTTTTTCGTCACAGCCACTGGAAACGTCACTTCCGGTGGCTGTATTTCATGCACGCAGCACGCATCTTAAACAGGATCAAAGACATATCCGAGGAGCCTTTTTTTTCATTGGCTTTTGTGAGTGTAACCACCCACCATACACTGATTCCTGTATATCCAGAGTTGCACTATTGTGGTTTTTTTTTTTTAATCTTTTTCCCTACACGTACATGCTTCCTGTTTTTGGAGCATTGTAAACTACATGTATTATATTAAAATGTATCGGTGTTTTAGCTAACAAGTTAAGCGTACGCGTGTTAAAATTCAAGTTCATTTGCCCTCCAAGCAATACACTGTTGCAACACGAATAAGCACTAGAATTTGGGCACTTACCCATCCAAGAGGTTAAAAGTTGAAGTGGTGACTTCAGCAAAGAGCACGGTTTTCCCCAATTTGTCTGTATGAAGGTTCTCCCGGTAGATTTCCAGGTTGAAGCCCTCAAATGTGACATCTTCTGGCTCGGTGACGAGAGGGGCAAGAGATGCGCTTACTTCCATCTCAGAAGGAGGGGACGGACATACTTTCAAGGACATCTTGCTAGACTTTATTAATCCATCTTTATCTGTTCTAGAATGAATCCAGTCAAGGAGCACAGGGAGCGAGTTCTGTAAGGAGAGAAAGTTCCATGAAAAATTAGCTATGCTACTGCTACGATAACGCAAGATACGCCCGCCGGGATTGTATTCCCTGATGTTTGTGAACATTTTAATATTACGTAGTTAAGTTATTTTTGTCTGTCCAGGTTTACAGCTGGGGTTCCCAGATCAGCCAGTTTTGTCGTTTTTTTTTTAATGTTTTTTTGTTTTGTTTTTTTTGCTGGACTCGTATAACTTTTACATGCATGTGTACTAAGGTACATGTAATAAAAAATATAAATAAATTAAACGTTTTTTTTTTTTTTTTTTTAGTGGCCCTTTAAACTATGACATGTCTGATAAAATACAATTTAGCCCATTACATTCTTTGCTTCATTTGCCGTCATTAATTCCTCCCGTTATTTATCTTCCTGCCTTGAATCATACATAACGCACATGTACATTCAATGTTCAGTGATACATTTCTTATCTACACCAGCTTCACAATTACAGCATAAGTGATTACATAATAAATTCAACCAAAAAAATAAAGATCAGAATAAAAAAAAAATGTAACACATTAAATTGCCCCCCCCACCTCGCCATTAAATTTATTAAAGAATTCATGTTTTATTAGCCTAATAAATTTCTTGAGGCGGTCACGCTCCCGGTGGTGTGGCTTGTGTTTACACCCCTCGACATATATATATTTCAACATCCAGCAAGCTGTACGGTACGGGTATAAGGTTACAGAGGATTTTCTCCTGGTGTCTGCGTAAAACCAGGTTGATCGACGAGCACAGTGATGAAGTATGAAGTCTAGCGGCACGAGACACGGTGTGGAGTGATGTAATGCAATTGAGGATGATGCGCTTCTACGTGCCGGGACCCATAATAGACCTGAAAACCATGACTCTTTAGTAAGCACCAAGAGCTATCTGCATGCAATTTACACTTTCATGGATAGTAAAGCCAGGTATCCCCCCCTGGCAGTCAACTGAGTATCTGTATCACATCACATTAGGACCTGCCAGAGCTCTATCAAGTGGAGCTTTATCTACTCTGTAGCAGAACTCAATCCTGTATTGTGTATCTAACCCTTGATTTGATTTTGGCAGTGCTGTAATATCAGATGAGATCATCCTGTAATGCAAAAAAAAGGGCCAAAAATATAACTCAGTTATCAAGCTGGAGAAAAAAAATGCCTTTTTTTCGTATAGATATTGCAAATAAATTACTTTGGTTTGCAGGGCCCAATACACGAATGTAATTAAAGTATCTGGAAGAATTTGGAGGAAGGCTTTACATTCCATCCAAATCCCCCCCCCCCCCCCCCCAAAAAAAAAATTTTAAGTTGGAAATTTTTAGTTTATTTCCAACTTACTTGTAAGGTAAAACAAATGCTTTCTGCACTCCAAAATGGCGGGGAAAATATGACCTAGATTCCGATTAAGACAGTATGAGATCATAGTTGCTGTTGCTAAGAGGACAATCCTGTTTGTTTGTACCGTTAAATTTGGGGCTGTCCTGGTGCTACACAAGCATCGCCAACTGCGCAAGAAATGAGAGCCAGACTCACGGTACATGGATTAGGTAGGTCGAAGCTCAATCTTGCGGGATCATGCATGGTCGTGTAACACCACGATCTTTGGTCAGAACCCCCTTTTTTTGATCCTTGGGTGTTGACAGGTACGTGGGACCTGTATAACTTTACAAATATGCATGGGCTTCAAAGACAGCCTACTACAGAGTGTGGGAAGAACAGATTTCAATGCTGAGCCAAGAGATAGCTAAATATTTAATGTATAAAAAAAACTTTCAGTGTGGGGGAAGGACCTCCGCCAAACAGCGGCAGAGATTGGCGGCACCGGAGCAATGAGTGCCAGCAACACCAAAAAGTACATAACCAACAGAGCGGACTCCCATGATTTGTTAGGAGACTGCTTAATATAGAGGAACACACACACGGCTCCATTATTTGGTGTTAACTGCGTCATGTTTGTACATGACCCCCATTGAAGCACCCAAATCCCCCTGTCCCTCTTTCCTCCGCTTTGCTTCTCTTTTGTGGAAGCTCAGAATTTTGTTTGTGTTAAACCAAAATCTCCAGACCAATAAAACTCACAATGAAGTGTTTAAAGTGACACTCCCACCACAACAATGAAAAGTTTTTTTATATAATTTTTTATTGTTGATTTCAGATAGGTCTTTTGTTTTTGTTATGTGACTGTATTTAATAAAATAAGTAACTAAACAAATGTCACTGGGCACCGCCATTTTGTGAAATATAGTGTTTTTGACCTTATAGCACCAGTGTCTCACTTTGGGGCTGGGGACACAGAATGCAGTCTATAAGTCAGAATTCTGACCATAGACTTGCATTGTATGGGAGGGTAATGTAACTATTACATCACAAGGGGGCGGAGTTATGATCCCGTTTGATCAGGTCAATCTCCTCTCTCTGTGGGGAAAAGGAAAATGTCGGTGCGCTAAGCTAGTTACAGGCTCAAATAATATAAATGTAAAAATTATGCTTACTAAACAGGTGTGAGCATGCAGCAAAAACAGTGTGATTGGCTGTACAATGTATACAAAAAACAAAAACTGTCGGTGCTTCTCAACCTAATAAAGTTGGCAACAAATATATAAATATAAATGAGAGGTTTTGGTTCTATGAATTGGCCAAAGCATAATCAAGCTCACCCGCCACGTCAAGGCACACTCTCAATAGGGTGAGAACCTACTCTCACCTCCTATCTAGTGGGCACACAAAGCAGTAATACTGCTACCAAAACCTATTTAAATGTGTTGGAAGAGGTGCAATTAAACCTCCTCCCAATTAACCCTATAACAGCAAGCTGCAACCAGACAATGAGGAGACAACAACCTCAAATATGTGCAAGCAGGGAAAAGGAAAATGTCGGTGCGCTAAGCTAGTTACAGGCTCAAATAATATAAATGTAAAAATGATGCTTACCAAACAGGTGTGAGCATGCTGCAAAAACAGTGTGATTGGCTGTACAATGTATACAAAAAACAAAAACTGTCAGCGCTTCTCAACCTAATAAAGTTGGCAACAAATATATAAATATAAATGAGAGGTTTTGGTTATATGAAGACCTCTCTCTGTGTTGGAAGGCAGGTAAAAAAAAAGTTGTACACAACCACCTAGTCCTGCCCACTATGATAAACAGGAGCCAGTGAGAGAGCAGGGGGGTATCTTCTGACACCATCATGCAGGCTTTGGCCACAGTTGTAAAGTCAGTCTGGCTGGAAGATTTTGGACGAAGTAGCATCATGGGAAATATTCACAAAATGGAGGCAGGAGATAAAAACCTAATTTTATTTTTCCTTTTATATGCAATTAATTCAATCATTTTGAATGTTTGATTTAAATGACCAGGTTATTAAGTTACATCTTATGTAAGTGGTAAAACAGAAGTTAATGTGTTTTTATACTAATTTGTGTAAATAAAATACTTAATTCTTGTACTACATGACTTATCAATTTACATAAACAGAAACCAACTGGCCACAAAGTCGCTGAAAACGTTCAGATAAATCACCACCCACAGCCACTCCTACAAAAATAAAAATGTCCCTCTTTAGACATTTAAAACGTTGGGTGGTAAGATATATATGTATGTTGCATTAACAAATTACGTTTTTAATTTAAGTTGCAAAGTTGACAGAAAGCCTTTTAGTATGGAAAAATAGGATTCATGCTTCCGCAAATACATACAACCGAAATCAAGTGCAACATGTGTGTCTTCTTCAGGAGGTTACGAAATGTCACTAGAGATAACGGTGCAAAGGGAAGAACAGTATGAAGCCGTTATATGAATAAACTGCTGGGCTTGGCATGCGTTAACTGCTTGTCTCCCTATTCACAGTTATTTGCAACTATAAAGAAATGATTGATGACCACTGGCTAGCTCCAGTAAAACAACATAAAAGATAAGATTAGCAAGGCACTGACTACAGTTGATTGAAGAGAGAAAAAAAACGAATATATTGAAGCTTTTGTTGTGATCAATGTCTGACGAGCTGGGGTGAACAACAGGTAGACAGCCCTCCAGCTAAAATTCAACTTAAAAAAAGTTATTAATAATAATAATTATTAATAATAATAAGTATCATTGTTCAATGCAAAGTAGTAAAAAAAAACAAAAATATTTAATCTGCAAGTTGTGGGTGTTTAGTTCACAGTTAAAAGTTAACCTGTCAAAATGTTCACTTCACTGGTAACAGCGATCAAGACACTATTATTCCCTATTCTTAGATTTATTTCGTTTTTCTGGCACTCTAATAGAAGGAATCCTTTAGAATGTAATGTAGCAAAAGTGAGTGATTGCCACACAAGGCACAGCCAAGCAGAGCTCTGCAGTGACAAAATAATCCCTCTTTTTTTAAAATTTACATTCAGACCCAGCTGGTGGGGGTAAATTTAATAAGACAAATCTCAAAATACCTGGAGCTACATCCCCATGTGTCAAATATTTTGCATTAAAAAAAAAAAAAAATAGAATAAGATTTTTTGTAAAATTCCCCTTATTATTATTATTTTATTTTCTATATATATATATATTTTTTTTTTTTATCATGAAGAGTCTGACTGTGTTACCATTTCCAGAAGCTCTAGATAAAAATCAATGGACTATTTACACAGGTGGAGTCATGTGACTCCACATTAACAGGACTCCGGCATTGGATGACCTCGAAGGCACACAAGGAGTTTTAAGATATTCCACCAAACCAAACACAAACATTATTGTTGATCCACTTTTCCTCCAATATTCTGAAGAGTTCTCCGGCCACATGGGTGGCTTCCACCATTGGCATTCATACGATAACAACCTCATGCAATTTATTAACAAGCTACGAATCCTGAAAAAACATTGAAGCCTTTAGAGATTTCGGCATTCCAGTGCACGGGCATGTATAAAAAAATAAAAAAAAAAAAATAAATGAAAAGTTTACCCGAGACTAGAAACGAATATACAAAAACAGTGAAATGATATTATAATTATTATAAATATTTAGAATTTGGTTTCACCATCTACAAAGACATAGCTTATTAACGGTAAGACATATATATCCCTATGCGTTTAGTTTATGAATTTTAAAATAAGTCACCAAATTTTAGATATTTCCTTAAATTTGCCCTTCTATTATTTTTATTTCACAGATTAGTATTACAAATATATGTAATTACACTATAATTGTATTCCATTGTTGTATTCCAAAATTGGTTTGTGTGTGCTATATTTAAAATAAAGTCTATAAAATGTAATTAAAAAAATATTTTTAGAGCTTTTATACAACTATGCAGTTAGTAACTTTGGCTAAACATGGCAGTTGGTAGATGGATTATGTTTACAATTTTGGCAGTTTATTTTACACGTAGAGCACCTACAATTGCACTTTTACTCTTTGATATTCTTTTTGTTACAAAAATGTTTTGTTAGCAAATTGCTAAAACCAGTTAGAAAAAAAATTGCAGAATTTTGTCAACCCTAACTTGAAAAAAATGTCACCCTACTAAATATAGAAAATTAAATAAATGTGTTCACACGGTTTGGAATCATTTTAAGACTCAAATAAAATTATTTTCCATGGATTTGTGGCATGTCTAACAAAAAAAATCAAAATTTACAGGCACTCTCTTTCTTGAATGACTTTCTTTTTATTAAACATTCTAAAAAATATTTCAGATTTGAAGGCGGGGCTTAAGTGAATGTGTGGCACACGATTAATAAATGACAAAATAGCTCGTTTTTAGAAGTATGTTCTTAAGCAAAGTAGATGATAAGTTTTTTTTACAATACTGTAAATGTAGAGAATAAGAAAAAATGCTCTGCACAATTACCGTACAAGCAAAAGCATGGATTAGTAGAATATTAATCTCCGCCATGTATGTCTGTACTTTCTCGTGTCTCTCAAACCATCTTGTGGTTTGGTATGCTAATGAGCTAGTTTCCATGCAGAATGTGTAATTTGTATATCAAGCCACAAGATGATGTCATCAACAAGAGACATCACAAAAATCGAAAGTGGCATTTAAAAAATATTTTTCTCTATGAGAAACTGCTACAGTGAAAGTAACCTGTTTTGTGAAATATGTGCATATTTGAGTATTTCTATTTGTTTAACTGCCTGCAACAATAAAATATGAATTTAAAAAATATTTTTTTTTTTTTCTCTCTTAATCCATGCATTTGCTGGCAATTCAGCTAGCACACTGTATAATTTTCTACATTGCCCATAGGAACAATGCTTAGGCGATAATGTCCTTTTGACTCCCCATCACGCAGGACCATGTGCTCCTTGCTAGACCAGATGACAGATCTCAAGCAGTGTGTCTTCTACCTCACTACTTATGAAATTTATTGGATTTTTAATATCTAAGACCGGTCTATGATCGATGTTCTTGAATTGACGTATACCTAACTACACAGATAATAAAGTCTGATAAAATTCAACTCACATTATTCTTAACCAAACAAAATTTGGAAGAAAAAAAAAAAAACTATTTGTGCTACATATCAAAAGTCTTATTCAAATGTAGCATAGTGAAGAGTTTCTTTATTGTTGAAAAAATAAATGCTGTTTATTTAGTTGGTTAATCAAGTGACTTGTGACTGCTTCCTCTCTGCCTGAGCTCCAGCTTGATCTCAATGTATGACTTTACTAACTCAAATGTTCTACACAGAAACCTGGGAGATGAGATGGAAAAGGACCGGGCAACTTTCTAACAGTACATTGGTTTCCATGGTGATTGGTCCAGTAAAAAAAAAAAAAAAAAAAAAAAAACCTTTATCACACACACAATTGCTTTCTATTTATATACCAACAAGCCCCCCCCCCCCCCCCCCCATCGTACCCCCCACAAAAAGTGATGTTGCTTATTGCTACAGCAGCTCTCACAGATACATGTTGATTGAATTACCTTAGTTTAGTAAAAGTGCTAATTGATCTAAATAAACCAGACTACTTGTATAATAAAAGTAAAAGAAATGCAACTGATCTAAAACAGCTTGGCAATAATTCTGGTTACACTTCACGTTAATAGTTTGATAAACATCCACGGCATTGTCTCTTTAATCCACGTGACCTAGGGGAGTAACACGGGTTCAGTAGGATCTACGTCTCTTCTATAAGGGAAATTAAGCAGATCTAATGGCTTGCACGTGTTTATCTGTCCATTTCCCTGCCATCAATGAAGATTAAACTGAAGCTAATGGGTTTCTTGAAACATTCTGGAAAAAAACTTAAACTAATCTGTTTCACCTCCATAAATCAGTCCACAATACAGGAATTAAAGAGTAATAGAATTAGGACTGTTTCCATGGCAACCTATCGTTACCTATTTCCTTTTCCTGTCGGAGGTCACTGAATTTAGAGGGCCCGAATAAATTCTTTTTTATTGTAAAACTACAGGAGAACTGTGAATATTTTGTCACCGGGACGTATATTTATCTCTCTTAGCTCCTGAGGGGATTCTGTCAATCTATACATTGCTTATATTATGAACGTAGAGATTTTTAAAAAATGATGAAAATTGATCTATACACTGTGTTGGAAGAATTGCAAGCAAACGCTTAGGAGAAATAAATGTTTTAAATGTGTCTGTGGTGTGCTCCAAAGCGAGGCCCTACTCAGCCTCGTTTTGATATGTCCTCATCATATCTCATATATAAGCACGTAAATATTCATTAAAAAAATTGTGTATATATATATATATATATATATATATATATATATATATATATAAAAGATATTATATGCCTTTATCCCCTAAAGAAGGTGAGTATATTTAAAAGAAGAAAAACTACCACAACAAGAGGTCTTAAATTAGAGGGGGAAATATTTAAGGGAGTATTACTTTACTGAAAGGGTAGTGGATGTATGGAATAACCTTCCAGCGGAAGTGGTAAACACACTGAAGGAGTTTAAGCATACGTGGGATAGGCACAAGGCTATACTAGATATAAGATAGGGAACTGGGGACTAATAAAAGTATTTAGAACATTGGGCAGACTAGATGGGCTGAATGGTTCTTATCTGCCGACACATTCTATGTTTCTAAAACACAGATTGTGCGTAATTGAGTTTGTAATACCCCTTAAATTCTGCACTAGGCACTGTGTAAATTATTAGCGCTATTTAAACATATATGTGATGTAATAGAAGTGCACTGACCACAGAAGAGGCTTGGCTTATGTAATGAAAGTCATAAACACTTTACATAAAACATTATCTTAACCCAGAGGTGGGCAACCTTTGGCACTCCAGATGTTGTGGACTACATCTCCCATAATGCTCTTACAGCCGTAATGCTGGCAAAGCATCAAAGGAAATGTAGTCCATAACATCTGGAGTGCCGAAGGTTGCTACCCCTGGTTTAAGATAATGTTTTATGTAATGTGGCCAAAGCATACCGCTGTCCAAAACACGTCTTCCTAGTACAGTGCTAGTGGGGGAAAAAGAGGTAACAAGTAGATTTAAAGCAATAGCATTTACTGGCTCACAGTCTGATTGCAAGCTTTCAAGACCAAGTTTGATAAAATTATGACCTACAAAAAAAAGAGATCTGGTGAAATGTTGAATCCGGTCTTCACAGCGTCAACCAACAGTGACCTCTAGTGGCCAGATTCAGAAAAAATAATAATCCCTTCAATCAACAGAAAGAATAGAAAGGACTGTGACTTAATTATGCGATAGGAATTAACTATGGACAGTGCAATATAGGCGCTACTATTTTCCCTCATACAAAACATATAAAAAAAAATGTAAAAATGTGTTTTTCTTTTACAACCAAGAGTTTTACCACTTTAATACAACATGTACATTTAAATAAAGAAGTGTTTCATTATCTTCCATTTAAATCAATTACAAATTGTTATTACAGCAAAAAGTACCATATTTGCTCAGATATAAGACGACCCTGATTATAAGACGGACCCCCCAAACTTTGGATATTCATAAAGGGAAAAAAATAAAAAGCCTGAATATAAGACTACCCTATAGGAAAAAAGTGATACTAGCAAATATTAATTCACATGGAAACTGTTTTTTATTTTTTTCATATTTAATAAAAATGATAGAAAATAATGCATTACTTATCTTTATTTCCTTTTATTTCCCAAACTGTTATTTGCCAATGCATCCCCCCAACACAACCATATGCCCACCCGTCTTAGCCAGTGCATCACCCTACACAACCAGACTGAGCCAATACTGCCCCCCACACCGCCATCTGCCCTCCCCCAGATTTAGCCAATGCCCCCGCCTCATAGCTTTCTGCCCTCCCCCAGATTTAGCCAATGCTGCCCCCTCATAGCTTTCTGCCCTCCCCCAGATTTAGCCAATGCTGCCCCCCCTCATAGCTTTCTGCCCTCCCCCAGATTTAGCCAATGCTGCCCCCTCATAGCTTTCTGCCCTCCCTCAGATTTAGCCAATGCTGCCCCCCCTCATAGCTTTCTGCCCTCCCCCAGATTTAGCCAATGCTGCCCCCCTCATAGCTTTCTGCCCTCCCCCAGATTTAGCCAATGCTGCCCCCTCATAGCTTTCTGCCCTCCCTCAGATTTAGCCAATGCTGCCCCCCCCTCATAGCTTTCTGCCCTCCCCCAGATTTAGCCAATGCTGCCCCCCCCTCATAGCTTTCTGCCCTCCCTCAGATGTAGCCAATGCTGCCCCCTCATAGCTTTCTGCCCTCCCCCAGATGTAGCCAATGCTGCCCCCCTCATAGCTTTCTGCCCTCCCCCAGATGTAGCCAATGCTGCCCCCCCCATAGCTTTCTGCCCTCCCCCAGATTTAGCCAATGCTGCCCCCCCTCATAGCTTTCTGCCCTCCCCCAGATTTAGCAAATGCTGCCCCCTCATAGTTTTTTGCCCTCCCTCAGATTTAGCCAATGCTGCCCCCCCCTCATAGCTTTCTGCCCTCCCCCAGATTTAGCCAATGCTGCCCCCCTCATAGCTTTCTGCCCTCCCCCAGATTTAGCCAATGCTGCCCCCTCATAGCTTTCTGCCCTCCCTCAGATTTAGCCAATGCTGCCCCCTCATAGCTTTCTGCCCTCCCTCAGATTTAGCCAATGCTGCCCCCCCTCATAGCTTTCTGCCCTCCCCCAGATTTAGCCAATGTTGCCCCCCCATAGCTTTCTGCCCTCCCCCAGATTTAGCCAATGTTGCCCTCCCCAAAGCCATCTGCTCCCTCCCCCCCCCGAAACTGAGTCAGTGCTACCACCCACACAGCCATCTGTCCCCCCCAAGCTTAGTCAGTGCTACCACCCACACAGCCATCTGTCCCCCCCAAGCTTAGTCAGTGCTACCACCCACACAGCCATCTGTCCCCCCCAAGCTTAGTCAGTGCTACCACCCACACAGCCATCTGTCCCCCCCAAGCTTAGTCAGTGCTACCACCCACACAGCCACCTGTCCCCCCCCCAAGCTTAGTCAGTGCTACCACCCACACAGCCACCTGTCCCCCCCAAGCTTAGTCAGTGCTTCCACCCACACAGCCATCTGTCCCCCCCAAGCTTAGCCAATGCTACCACCCACACAGCCATCTGTCCCCCCCAAGCTTAGCCAATGCTACCACCCACACAGCCATCTGTCCCTCCCAAGCTTAGCCAATGCTACCACCCACACAGCCATCTGTCCCTCCCAAGCTTAGCCAATGCTACCACCCACACAGCCATCTGTCCCTCCCAAGCTTAGCCAATGCTACCACCCACACAGCCATCTGTCCCCCCCAAGCTTAGCCAATGCTACCACCCACACAGCCATCTGTCCCTCCCAAGCTTAGCCAATGCTACCACCCACACAGCCATCTGTCCCTCCCAAGCTTAGCCAATGCTACCACCCACACAGCCATCTGTCCCTCCCAAGCTTAGCCAATGCTACCACCCACACAGCCATCTGTCCCTCCCAAGCTTAGCCAATGCTACCACCCACACAGCCATCTGTCCCTCCCAAGCTTAGCCAATGATGCTTTGATAGATTTGGAAGTATTTACATTTTAGACCTAAACCTTGTTCACAAAGCAGAATAAAAAAAAAGATGAAAATGTATCTATCCACCATGTTAGCGGAACTACAGGCAAATTCATGAATTAAAAGAGAAATGTTTATTAAATGTGTCTGTGGCATCTCTTTCATATGACATCACTTTGTGGCTTGATATCCAAGTTCTATCTTTTCAATGGGAAATATGTCATTTGCCACAAACTGATGACATAAACAAGAGATGCTACGGACGGATTTTAAACATTTGCATGTAATTCTGCCAACGTAATTGGTAAATAATTTGTTATTTTGTTTATTCTCTACAATCACAGTTTGTACAGTGTTTAGGTGACTGGGGGCCTTCAGTAAAGTGTCTTGTTGATTTAAACCTGTTCGTTTTTTTGTATAACATTTTTATACAGCAGGGCTCGGCAAACCCTTGGCGCCAAATTAAGCCTGGCGCCGGTACCCTCATGTTCCCCTTGCCGCTGCCATTTGTTTCTTTTGTTGTTTTTTTTGCAGCGCGAGGCGGGAGAGTCTGTGCGGATTGCACAGACAGCAAGCGTGTGTGAGTGCTGGGCGTCGTCACGTGACATCCTGTCAAGAGACAACACCCAGCACACACAAGTTAAGAAAGGGGAAAAAAACAACCTATGTATGTGTGAGGTGTATGTATGTGTGAGGTGTATGTATGTGTGAGGTGTGTGTGTATGTGTGAGGTGTGTGTATGTGTGAGGTGTGTGTATGTGTGAGGTGTGTGTATGTGTGAGGTGTGTGTATGTGTGAGGTGTATGTATGTGTGAGGTGTGTGTATGTGTGAGGTGTATGTATGTGTGAGGTGTGTGTATGTGTGAGGCGTGTGTATGTGTGTATGTGTGAGGTGTGTGTATGTGTGTATGTGTGAGGTGTGTGTATGTGTGTATGTGTGAGGTGTGTGTATGTGTGAGGTGTATGGATGTGTGAGGTGTGTGTATGTGTGAGGTGTGTGTATGTGTGTATGTGTGAGGTGTGTGTATGTGTGAGGTGTGTGTATGTGTGTATGTATGTGTGAGGTGTGTGTATGTGTGAGGTGTATGTATGTGTGAGGTGTATGTATGTGTGAGGTGTGTGTATGTGTGAGGTGTGTGTATGTGTGAGGTGTGTGTGTATGTGTGAGGTGTGTGTATGTGTGAGGTGTGTGTATGTGTGAGGTGTGTGTATGTGTGAGGTGTATGTATGTGTGAGGTGTGTGTATGTGTGAGGTGTGTATGTGTATGTGTGAGGTGTATGTGTATGTGTGAGGTGTGTATGTGTATGTGTGAGGTGTATGTATGTGTGAGGTGTGTATGTGTGAGGTGTGTATGTGTGAGGTGTGTATGTGTATGTGTGAGGTGTGTGTATGTGTATGTGTGAGGTGTGTGTATGTGTGAGGTGTATGTATGTGTGAGGTGTGTGTATGTGTGAGGTGTGTGTATGTGTGAGGTGTGTGTATGTGTGAGGTGTGTGTATGTGTGAGGTGTGTGTATGTGTGAGGTGTGTGTATGTGTGTATGTGTGAGGTGTATGTATGTGTGAGGTGTATGTATGTGTGAGGTGTGTGTATGTGTGAGGTGTATGTATGTGTGAGGTGTGTATGTGTGAGGTGTGTATGTGTATGTGTGAGGTGTATGTATGTGTGAGGTGTGTATGTGTGAGGTGTGTATGTGTGAGGTGTGTGTATGTGTGAGGTGTATGTATGTGTGAGGTGTGTGTATGTGTGAGGTGTGTGTATGTGTGAGGTGTATGGATGTGTGAATGTGTGAGGTGTATGGATGTGTGAGGTGTGTGTATGTGTGAGGTGTATGTATGTGTGAGGTGTGTGTATGTGTGAGGTGTGTGTATGTGTGAGGTGTGTGTATGTGTGAGGTGTGTGTATGTGTGAGGTGTGTGTATGTGTGAGGTGTGTGTATGTGTGAGGTGTATGGATGTGTGAGGTGTGTGTATGTGTGAGGTGTGTGTATGTGTGAGGTGTATGTATGTGTGAGGTGTATGTATGTGTGAGGTGTGTGTATGTGTGAGGTGTATGTATGTGTGAGGTGTATGGATGTGTGTATGTGTGAGGTGTGTGTATGTGTGAGGTGTGTGTATGTGTGAGGTGTATGGATGTGTGAGGTGTATGGATGTGTGAGGTGTGTGTATGTGTGAGGTGTATGGATGTGTGAGGTGTGTGTATGTGTGAGGTGTGTGTATGTGTGAGGTGTGTGTATGTGTGAGGTGTATGGATGTGTGAGGTGTATGGATGTGTGAGGTGTGTGTATGTGTGAGGTGTATGGATGTGTGAGGTGTGTGTATGTGTGAGGTGTGTGTATGTGTGTATGTGTGAGGTGTGTGTATGTGTGAGGTGTGTGTATGTGTGA
Organism: Pelodytes ibericus; assembly: GCA_036172795.1. NCBI lineage: Eukaryota > Metazoa > Chordata > Amphibia > Anura > Pelodytidae > Pelodytes > Pelodytes ibericus. Next base: position 22,049,134 of record CM069857.1, on the reverse strand, counting down.
GGTGTGTGTATGTGTGAGGTGTGTGTATGTGTGAGGTGTGTGTATGTGTGTATGTGTGAGGTGTGTGTATGTGTGAGGTGTATGTATGTGTGAGGTGTATGTATGTGTGAGGTGTATGTATGTGTGAGGTGTATGTATGTGTGAGGTGTATATATGTGTGAGGTGTGTGTATGTGTGAGGTGTGTGTATGTGTGAGGTGTGTGTATGTGTGAGGTGTGTGTATGTATGTGTGAGGTGTATGTATGTGTAAGGTGTGTGTATGTGTGAGGTGTGTGTATGTGTGAGGTGTGTGTATGTGTGAGGTGTGTGTATGTGTAAGGTGTATGGGAAGTAGGTGTGTGTGTGTATATGTTAAGTGGGGGGGTGTATATATGTGAAGTGGGGGGGTGTATATATGTGAAGAGGGGGGTGTATATATGTGAAGTGTGTATATGTGAAGTGATGTGGGTTGGTGTGTGTGTGTGTATATGTGAAGTGGGTTGGTGTGTGTGTGGTGTATATGTGAAGTGGGTTGTTGTGTGTGTGTGTGGTGTATATGTGAAGTGGGTTGTTGTGTGTGTGTGTGGTGTATACAGTCTGAACAGCAGCAGGTAGCGGGGAGAGACAGCAACACAGTTTAGTAGATAAGCAAATCCTAACTATAGATGTCGGGCCAAATACACCTCATATCATACATGGGAAACATACATAGCATAATACTTTATGTATGTATATGAAAAAAAAATACAACATTTATTTTAAATTACACTTGCTCGCCAACATTTGACAGGTCCTGGCTTGTATATCATCTCTAGAGTATTCCAGTGAACGAACCCCAAAAAAATGGGCCCGACACTCCGCAAACGTAAAAACCAATAAAAGGAGAGACCCGGGGAGGCTTTTGAATGTTTTTCTTTTTTTTCCTGCTTATATACTAAACTGTGTTGCTGTCTCTCTCTGCTACTACAGGTTGAGTATCCGCTATCCAAAATGCTGGAGATCAGAAGTATTCTGGATAAGGGATCATTTCAGATAACAGATCATTTCACCAATAAGATCTATTAAATCCTCTCAGCTCTCATGGAATACAGTAATATCAATGTAAATACTGTAGAGAGCTAATAAATCTCTGTTGCTGTGCCTGTAGCTGTGATCTGAGGCATCGCTGGGAACCTGCCGTTGGCGTGTCAGGTCTGCACACGTGTCATTGTATTACCCTTTGTGGGCGTGGGGGAATCCGAGCATGCATGGAAAGGCTATATCACAGCTTATAGGGGATGGACGCTGTATAAACTGTTGTGCGCTGGCATTCTGACAGGTGTGTGCGGAATTTTCAAAATCTAAAAAATGGTTGGATACCGTATCGTTTTTGGTTAACGGATGTCTGGATAAGGGATACTCATCCTGTACTATTGTGTGGGATCTGAGGAGTCCCTGAAGAGTACACCGAGGATAGTTTATCTCCGTGTTTTTTGTCCGCAAGGTGCGGCCCTGTAAATATGTACATTTATTTGAAAAAGGTAAGATTCAAGTGGTTTTTGTATCACAGCTAAAAGTCCCCAAAATATACTTTGACAACGCTATTCTTCAAATTTCCCGTAAGTAAAAGAAAATTAATGCTGCCTGAAAAATATGCATTTGTGAAGCTGCTGGACCACTTTAGGAAAAACAAATAAGCTGGCGCTGTGGGCGTGGAAGCTGCTGGAAGGCATTGCTGAATAGGTCGGCCCCAGCATGACCTGACTATAGTCCGCTGCTCTGGCCATCTTCATGGATTCATTCACTTCTGCACAAACCTGTTTTACTGCATGTGGCTTGACCCCAATGTTAAGTCTATGGAGGTAGTGGAAAGGGCGGTAATTTTTTTTTGGGAAGAAAAGGTGGCAACCCTACATGCGCCACGGGGGGGGGGGGGGGGGGAGAGCACTGGTTATTCAAGGGTTAATACGGAGCCGTCAAGGTGGCCTCCGCAGGTTCTGCTTTAATAGCTGGATGATCAAGGTCATTGGGTCACCTAACATTTGTTTACATTATTCTCGGGGTCAAAGATCTCGCTCTGTAGTCTTACGCGTTCTCCTGTGACGGTAATCGTGGAAAGTTTGCAATGTATGGGGCTTCCTGCTCATGAGTGTTTCACAGCCTTAAACCTCAATTTCTTATAAATATGTAATTTAGTTATTTTTTTTAAGTAAATTCCAACAATGTGGTGGCACTAGGACCTGTGGGTGCCAATATTCTATTATACTTTTTATATATATATATATATATATATATATATTTTTTTTTTTTTTTATATACTTGATTTATATATATATATATATATATATATATATATATATATATATATATATTCATTTTATATTTTATTCATTACTAGGTGTAAATATAAATTTATGGGATCATAAGTCCATAACAAATATAATATAATATATATATATAAACCAACAATCCACCATATATATTATTCTTTTTTTATTTACTTTTTCATTGACCATACACATTGAAGTACACATATAAATATGTTTGTTTCATGTTGAAAAAAATTGTATATGTGATTAGCATATTTTGCAAACGCTATTGCAAATCAGTTGATATAGCTGAATTAAATAATTATATGGATATATATATATATATATTTGATATGGAATTAATATTATCCCATAAATTAGATATAATGTGTATTGTTTGTCCATATGTATATTTTCATCTACTAATAAATAATATATAACATTTTATATAATTATTTAACTAAGCCACAAGAACAGCATTGCAATAGTGTTTGAAAAATACTCAAAATATACCCATTTTGCAATATATATATATTTGTGTAAGGGCCAATATAGCCGTATATGGAGTAGGTTCAAGTGAGAACGTAAGATAGTACGAACGAGCAAAGTCGGTTGTGGTGTGCCGATACCGACGATACGGTAGGCCTGTAAATAAAGAGGGCCCGCCAAGAAGAAATAAAATAAGATAGAATTGAAAAAGGAAAGTGTTGAAAAAGAGGAGTGGGTGGGAGGGTCATTCAGACGCTGACCTGACCGGTGTGAAGACAGGTAAGGTGTACCTTATATAGGGGAGTGGATTAATTCCAGCCCCTTCCACAAATACAGGCCAAACGGCCTTAACACTTGTGTAAGGGCCAATATAGCCGTATATGGAGTAGGTTCAAGTGAGAACGTAAGATAGTACGAACGAGCAAAGTCGGTTGTGGTGTGCCGATACCGACGATACGGTAGGCCTGTAAATAAAGAGGGCAAAAATAGAATAATCAAAGATTTAATACAGTCAACAATTCATACAATTATCCAGACATTTCTTTAAACGCCTTTCTTAATTCTTGGGTAGGTTTAGGTATGTAGGCTGTGTAGGCGGATGACTTCCACCGTCCTAATGACTTAATGATATGCACCGGTATGTTTGCGCTGGAAGCTGTGGAAGCCGCCCCTATGCGGAAGGAGTGACCTGAGTAGAGTGAAGGGTCAAGACCTAGCCTGGTTAACAGTGATCTAACGTAGCGCATGAAAGTAGTAGTAGTGAGTACAGAGCCTTTGAGTGAAAATAGGTATAACAATGGTGTTGATGAGATAAGTGAAAGGTAGGAATCCAGCGTTGTTACTGGACACCATTTGGTGTGGGTAGGAAAATAGGTGATCTCCACAGGAGGTGCGTGTTGGCTTGTTTTGGACTGAGGTAAAGACAGTATGTAGTGATCCATGTGTTTACGTAGGTGTGTGCGTAGCAGACATCTGTCGTTTTGAGTGGTGGTGACAGTAGTGAATTCCCGTGGCCTGAGGAACCCGTAGAAAGCTATGTACATAGCTGCTTTGATGGTTGCGTTGGTGGTAGAGTGGAAAGGGTTGGAGTCTAACAGGTCGGATAATAATTGGAAGAGGGTGTTATCTATAGGTAATCTCTGTGGAAGCGGTGGAGGAACGGATTTCTGAATACCTCTAAGTATATTCTTTACCTGATAAGATGACATGAAACTATGTGTATTGGGTTGTAGAGTGAGCATATGATGTTGAATGCCTGTCAGATATAATTTGATTGTGTTGTAAGATAAGTGTAATGTAAGGTGGCAAAAAGAAGCAAAGGCTATAATAGATGTCATGACAAAAGGATGCGTTATGTCGTGGTCGGATAGGAATCTAGTGAAGAGTGTGAAGGCTCTGTTGTATGCTTTGTGAGTGTTGGATGATAGTGCAAGTTTGGACAGAACCCTGCTATGATGCATAATTCTCTCTAGTCCATGGTTAGCTGCTGGAACGGAGGGGCGGCTGTGGCTGAAATAGCAGCTGACGGGAGTGCTTGCTGAAAAGCCTGAAAATCGAAACGAGACAGACTGTCAGCTGCTACATTAGAAATGCCTGGTATATAAAAGCAGACCAAGTAAAAATTGTGACTTGCAGCCAACCACGTGAGCTTCCTGAGAAATCTCATAATTGTTAGGGACGATGAGCGGCCTTTGTTAATGATGTGACATGTTGCTTGGTTGTCTGTGTGGCAACGGACCGATAAGCCAGACCATGAATGTCCCCACGCCACGGCAGCTGCTACAATGGGATAGATCTCAAAAAGAGCTGAGGTCGTAAAAAAACCTTCCAAGTCATAGACTTCTTCAGGCCACTTACCCCAAAGCCATTCGGTCCCAAAGATTGCTGCGAAACCCGTGGTAGACGCCGCGTCAGACCATATTGTTGGAGATGTGTCAGTCAACTCTGGTAGGAACAAGCTTTTACCATTCCAGTTGGTCAAGAATTCTCTCCACATATATAGGTCTGCCGTGGCATGTTCATCCAAGGATAGTCTATGGTTGTCGTGTTTGAAACGTGGAAAAAGACAGAGAAGTCTGGATATGAAAGCCCGCCCCTGAGGAATGATGCGCATGGCAAAGTTCAATGAACCCATGAGTGATTGTAGTTCCTTGCGGTCGCAATTACCCAGCAATATGTAACGGTTAATACTGTTAAGGATATTTGTAATTTTCTCTTGTGGTAAACTAGCTTGCATGGCGGCAGAGTCAAGTTGTATACCCAGGAATGTAATAATCGTATCGGGGCCTTCAGTTTTCTTGGTGGATACAGGGACTCCAAGGTGGTCAAACAAACCAATAGTTGCTTTGAGACTCCTGGGGGGAAGGGAGTTTGCTTCAATAAGCAAGAAATCATCCAGATAATGGATGACTATGGGGCATCTAGACACATTAAGCAATAACCAGCAAAGTGTTTCGGCAAAAATGTCGAAGATTTTGGGGCTACTTTTGGACCCAAAAGTTAAGCGGGAGAAAAAGTAATAGTTATCTGCCCATATAATGCCATGTAAGTGCCATAGTGTGGGATGGATAGGTAGTAGTTTGAAGGCATTGGTAATGTCTGTCTTACTTAGCCATGCACCGATCCCCGCTCGCATAATGGCTGTAATAGCATGGCATATTGTAGGGAAAATTCTTCGGAGGGAATAAGAGAGTTCAGACTCGGTGTAAATGAGGTATGAGGGGCCGACAGATCTATAATGAGTCTTTGTTTAAGAGAAGTTTTCCCTGTGACTATCCCTATGGGATTTGTGCGCCATGCCGTGAAAGGAGGGGTTCTGAAAGGTCCGAACAAGAACCCTTCCGCCAGTTCTTGGGCTAGGAGTTTGTCTACGGCTGCTGGGTTTTGTAGTGCTGATTGTAAATTAGGGCATTCCAGTTGGCCCGTGGGCATATGTATGATGCCTGTATGAAACCCTTCAGAGAAACCAGAAATGAGAAAATGTACCATATGTCTGGAAGGGTGATTGGTTAAAAGTGCTGCCAAGGCATGGATGTTAACAGACGTAAGGTATGGTTTAGGGAACATTTTATTCGGACACATTATATGCGCATGTGCCCTGAAACAATGTGAACAAATATGCAACAACCTACATGCACTAAAGCTACATGTGCCCACATTGAAATTATTGCACACTTGTGATTTACCAAAGTAAATGATAGGACGACCTAGTTTGTCTCTGGTGCTTCTCTCCGTCCTACCCGCGTAACTTGTGCTAGGGGACTGATGGGGGTCGGCTGCCGCGTGAGAACAAAAATTGGTGGTGTGAGTGGTAGAAGAGCAGGATGCACAAGCCGGCGTTTTGAGACCAGCGAAGTGTCTACAGAACAGCTCTGTATCAAGTCTGCTCCAGTTGATACGGGTACCATA
>CM069857.1:21887970-22037970 GCA_036172795.1 Pelodytes ibericus | reverse complement strand
GTAAATGACAGAGAGAAGAAGGACAGGGCTATAAGTCTAAAATTGGCAACAATATATGGATAATAACTTACAAAAGTAAAACAAAACCCTGAGTAAAGATATTCAAAAAATCTATAATAAGATGAACTTTTTTCAAAGCTCTTCCCATCATATGGTCTGGACCACAGACACCAGCCAGCATCTTCCATCTCTCGCCATCTCGATGGTATAATGACAAGGCATCACTGCCATAGCACAGGTATGCTTCCTTCGCAGATCTGTGCTTCCTTCCCATATAATGGGGTTATCCAAATAAAGCTACAGAAGAAGCTGTAAATCTTGAAGGTCTCAGTTGCGAGAGGGCTAAGGAAAGTTTTCAGGGGTTTACTTTTGTTACAGCAAACCTTTCCAGAACTATTTCTGGTAAATAAATGTAGATGGTGGGGCATTCCATGCACAGGACATCTCTGAACCATATAACAGAGGGAATTCTGGGTAGGCAAAGCCATTTTAGTGGCGAATAACAGAGGGAATTCTGGGTAGGCAAAGCCATTTTAGTGGCGAAAAACAGAGGGAATTCTGGGTAGACAAAGCCATTTTAGTGGCGAGTTGTTAGCTCTCAGAAAGGACGTGGGACCGTATACCAGAATATAAACATATGACAATTTTAATAATACTTATAAAACACAATGTTATCCAATTTATAAAATCAGCCAGTAGGAGATGCTTATTTTTTTTATGTAGTTATGAAGTTCCCAGTAGGACGCCCAACGCGTTTTGCCAGAAGCGTCTTCAGGGACGCACTAGGGAACTTAGCATCGGGTCCTTGTTTGTAGATTTGCACGGAAGCGCACTTTAGTATCTTTATTGTTCCCATGTAAGCCGTTTTAGAGGGTCTGTCAAAGGGGTCTTGTCAATGTGTTATTGAGCAGCCACTTCATAGAAAATAACAGTTTTAAAAGGAATTATAAACCCGCAATTTAACAAAAATAATAGGTAAGTGATTATGTACACATACATAATTATATTCCAAAACCCTATCCTGTATATAAAATGTCACAATAGTTGTTGGCACATGTGCAGTCAAGAATTTAAATTGAAAGATTGCATCAAGTGTAGGCAATTTAACAAGAAATGCTTTAAAAGAAAGAATACAAATAAAAACACCTTATTGAGCCCTCTGTGCCTGTATAGGTCTATCACCTGATAGAGTTATACAGGCATAGAATAAGGTACTCTATTTGTATTCTTTCATTAAAGCATTTCTATCTAAAATGCCCTCACTTGATGCAATTGTTCAGTTACACATAACTTAAATAATAATAATAAAATAAATAAAGCAGGACTTTTTAATTTTGACTGACAAAGCCCCTACATGCCATTTCAGTGGATTCAAGATGCTAAAATTGAGAAATGCTCTGTATAACATATGCCAGTTCTGGGGTGCTGTCCAAACAATAGTTTTTGCAGCCTGACCAGCTTCTGGGCGTGCACCCCCCTCACTCATATGTTTTCCAGTGAAATTGTATAAATTATAGTTAAAGACAGATTGTCAGAGAGATGCAGTTCCATGTAAGTGAGATAGGACTCACCAAGTTTGGAGTACTTGGAGTAGTGGTGGGCTGAGCAAATTATAGCCAAATATTTTGACTAAACCTCCAATATTTTTTCATCTGAGTTAGGTACTTTTAAAATGAAAGTAATTAAATTTAACATTTTTAAAGTTATTTAAAAAATAACTAAGATAATATGTTGTATGGATGCACACTGAATTTATGTATCGACATTGAGAAATGGTCTCAGAACAGATTCCTATACAGAGTCACAAACGTGACAGAATATTATAATTAGAATTTTTTTATGTAATTTTTTTTTTTATTTTAATTTTCCATTACGACAAAAAAAAAAAAAAGCACATCTGTGAAAACAATAACAAAAAGTGTTAACGAGCGGCCCGACTCTTTTGACACCTTCGACAAAAGGCCTTCTTGTCATTCTTCACATCCGCAAGACTTTCACCCAATTACCATCCGGTACCACGAATGGGAAATGTTAAAGACTGTATCAATTAGGTCCATAAAAAGAATACATTTACTCTTGTTTTCAAGCGTATAAGTATATATTGCTCCCACAGTAGAAATTAATTCTTGCAGATTTGTCACCGACCCAACTGAAACGATTCACATCGATGATCGTATAACGGCTTTAGAGACTAAATAAATCCCCTTTTTCAGGTGCAATGGTTTTAATACTACTCTGTGTAAACCAACGAGTTAGGTCATAGTCTCCATTTTTTTATTGCTATACAACATTAAACGTAGGCCACATAGTCTAATAAACTAGGATTATTGGTTTATTTAAAAGATAAACTGAAGTAAATAAAGTTTAAAAAAAATGAGTATAAGAATAGGAGTTACTGAAGAATTAAGAGTTGTGGTGAATATTATTAACTAAAAGCTAAAATTTAATTATATTAAAAAAAAATGATTTAAATGAAATGCAAAAATCTTTATATTTATAAATATTAACGTCTTCTGTCCATCTTAATTTATATATTTTTTGTAAAATTTTAAAATGTTGGTTTTCACAAATTTATGTATATTTGTTTTATTTTACTTTCTGTTATACATTTGTTTTTGTAATTTATTGGTTTGTTAAGTGAGAATAATATTGTAATAATGTTTGTGTTTTGAGGTAAAATGTAAAAAAAAAAAAAAAAAAAGATTTAATAGTAAAAAAAAAAAAAAAAAAAAATGTAAAAAAAAACCCATACACATACATAGGCTGGAAAAGGATCCAAGTTCATAGGTTCTTCGTTGGCATAAGAATTTTTTTTTTTTTTTTTTTTACCGTCTCGCCATCTGTTCACGAGTTTAAGAGGAATATATAAGCCAATCCCTTTCCTTGCTAAGAACCTTTCACTTGTGGTATTAAATGTAGTCTTCCTCATCCTGTTTTACAGGTTCACTTTTCATGGGGAACAGTTATAGGTCCCCGGAGACCCTAACTTGCTTAACAATTATTTTATTTTAAAACATTTTTGGTAGCCAAGAACGGCATAATTACAAGGAACCTGGGAATAACCAAAGTGGAAGAAAAAAAATAAAAAAAATAAACCCTTCTCTCTGATGATTTGATACACAATAAATTTCCTTCGTAGACCTTAAACTAGACAAATGTTAATCAATGTTTTAACGGTCTCTATGAAACCGTAATGGGCCAACATTTTCCTGCACAGCCGGTTTATAAGGGAGCGGAGGACGTGGCACCGAATGATGGTAACAAAGTAACAAGGAATAAGGTTACAAAGAATATAGCACTGTATAACAAACTGCTCAAGAAGTCAGAATCGTAAAGAGGAAAATCTCAAATGATCCAACGTAGGAACGAATGGGCAACGTTTAAAGTGAACTTGTGCTGCAGATAGGTATTAAAAGATTTAATTTGACTTGACTACGTGCAGGTTTAATGATGTTCTTTCCCGAGGTGATCGTCCAACTTCTCCAAAATGGCCGCTGAATTTGGAAATATGGCGTCCGAAGAGGATGTGCACATATCTGATCTCTCCAAAAGGTGACATCATGTTGCAAAATGGCAAGTGTGCAGAATTCTAAGGATTGTGGCATAGTGACATCATATGATATTAGCCCCATACAGCATCAGCCTGACCAGGGTGTACAGGGTGCAATACAGACAGTGTATGGTTTAACAGTATATAGTTAGCCAGATACAGACATGGTTGAGTATAGTCACCCCATTGTCTGTTAACTGAGATGAAGAGACAGATGTCAGTTGTGAAATACAGTTCTCATGATGCTTACGGAGTATTATGGAAAATGTCATCCACAGCAACATGGATGGGACCATAAAAATAAAGAAAATGGCAGCTTGCGCTTTTGTAAAGTCCTCTACCTTGTTCATATTTAACCCCTATTATCGCACATATAGTTAACCCTCTCTGACCTCTAGTCAAGCCATATTAAACCCTGTGCTAGCCATATATCTTTAATTATCAGACACGCCTCTATCACTGGCAGCCAATCACAGCGGGGGCTTGCCCACTCATCTGATCGGGATCTGCAGAGTGTGGGGGTCTATAGTGCAGAGAGAGTATCTCATTCTTGCATGGGATCTAGTGAAGACCTGACCTGCTGCCTGCTTCCTATGGAAGTATGGAAGATGCAGGTCAGATGATAAACTGGCGTTTACTATGAGAAGTACATTACATTACCATTTATTTATTTAGGGCCAACCATTTACGTATCGCTAGATACAGAGTATAGAAGGGAACTACATACTGAGTAAGACAAACTAGAACAGACCGGTACGTGAGTTAGAGAGCCAAGCTCGCAGAGTTTGCAATCTAGAGGGGTACATGAGACACGTAAGGGAGTGAAGAGGTCAGAGGTCAGAGGGAAGGAAGTTGTAGTAACAGTAATGTAGATGGTTGGCACTAGCTGGGTTTGGCCAAAGATTACTTGCATGTGTTCCAGCGGGGTGGGATTAGCTAGAGGTAAAGTTACTGGTATTCTAGTTGGATGGGTAGTAAGCTCTTTTAAAGAGATGAGTTTTGAGGGTCTTTTTAAACTTTGAAAAGGAGGGAGAGAGCTGGATGCTCTGCGGAAGGGAGTTCCAGAGAGAGGGGGCAGCTCAGGTGAAATATTGGAGGCGCAAGTGGGAAGAGGTGATGAGGTTGGACAAGAGCTTTGGTCCCATTGAGGAGCGTTGAGGTCTTGCAGGGAAGTATCGGTTAACGAGGGAGGCAATGTACGGAGGGGCCGAGGAGTGGAGTCCTTTGTAGGTTAAAGACAGAGTTTTACATTTTATCCTAGAGCAGACAGGGAGTCAGTGGAGGGTGTTGCAGAGGGGAGCCGCTGAATCAGACCGACGAGCGAGAAAGATGAGTCTGGCAGCTGTGTTTTGGATAGATTTCAGGGGAGAAAGACGAGCCAGAGGTAGTCCAGTCAGGAGGCTGTTACAGTAGTCCAGGTGAGAGATCACAGGTGAGTGCACTAGGATTTGGGCATTCTCTGCACTGAGGAACACGCAAATGTGTGCGATGTTACTTAGGTGTAGACAACAGGATATGGGGAACAAAGGAGAGAGCAGAGTCAAAAATGACCCCATGACATCGGACACGGTCAACTGGTACGATTGAAGCATTTTCAACGGTTACTGTGAAGCCAGGTGAAGGAACAGAGTTTTAGGGAGTAAAGATGATCAGCTCCATTTTGGAAAGATTAATTTTCAGGTAGCGATCCGACATCCAAGTGGAGATGGACAACAGACACTCAACTACACGTGCATCTGCATTCAGGTGGTATTGGAAGCCAAAAGAGTTCGCCCAGAGAGGTGGTGTACAGGGAAAACAATAGCTGGCCAAGGACAGAGAGCAGGACAGGCGACGGTATCGCTCCAGCGAGCGACACTGAATACTTCACACTAGGAACAACTAACGTTCTTTGGGTTGTTCGTGTACACATGCTCCCTCTAGTGGTCACAATAGTTTAGTGTTGCTAAAACTTTACAATAACAATTATTTATACAGCTCCAACAATGTACTGTTTAAAGGAGAGATGTACAGACACAAAGTAGGGAAAGTCCTTTACATTAGCTTACAATCTACATTCTTTAAGATATATACACTAATTATGTGACGTATAGAGATTCTCTATTATAACTTACCTACAGAAAAGGAGTGAAGCTGTCTAACCATTATGGATTATCAGTAGGGGGCTCTGGAGATGTATATAAAGCTACTGGGAGACACGTTTGTTTCCCCTTATTTTTAATGGTCACAGAATGTTTTCCGGTGGTTCCTGGTACATATCATAACCAGCGTGCTATAACTTGGCTGGTGGTCAAAGCATGGCGATGGCTCTCCTTAGCACTGCAGATGTTTGACAACTACATATCCCATGATACTTACGGCTGACCAAGCATCATAGGACAGGGCTTGACAAATTTAATTTAGTTTTAGGAGACATCTAAAAAATTTAGGAGCCAGACAACGGCACATCACAATATCATAAACGCACGGAGACAGTCACATACACAGCCAGTTACATTCACACATACGTACACAGCCAGTTACATTCACACATACGTACACAGCCAGTTACATTCACACATACGTACACAGCCAGTTACATTCACACATACGTACACACACACACACACACACAACCAGTTACATTCACACATACGTACACACACACACGCCACATACACACACGCCACATACACTCACACACGCCACATACACATAACACATACACAGCCAGTTACATTCACACACGCCACACACACAGCCAGTTACATTCACACACGCCACATACACAGCCAGTTACATTCACACACGCCACATACACAGCCAGTTACATTCACACACGCCACATACACAGCCAGTTACATTCACACACGCCACATACACAGCCAGTTACATTCACACACGCCACATACACAGCCAGTTACATTCACACACGCCACATACACAGCCAGTTACATTCACACACGCCACATACACAGCCAGTTACATTCACACACCACATACACAACCAGTTACATTCACACATGCATACACACCACATACACAGCCAGTTACATTCACACACACCACATACACAACCAGTTACATTCACACATACATACACACACACCACATACATAGCCAGTTAAATTCACACATACATACACACACAACATACACAGCCAGTTCCATTCACAGACACCGCATACACAGCCAGTTACATTCACACATACATACACACACACCACATACACAGCCAGTTACATTCACACACCACATACACAACCAGTTACATTCACACATACATACACAGCCAGTTACATTCACACACACCACATACACAACCAGTTACATTCACACATACATACACACACACCACATACATAGCCAGTTACATTCACACATACACACACACACAACATACACAGCCAGTTACATTCACAGACACCGCATACACAGCCAGTTACATTCACACATACATACACACACACCACATACACAGCCAGTTACATTCACACACGCCACATACACAGCCAGTTACATTCACACACGCCACATACACAGCCAGTTACATTCACACACGCCACATACACAACCAGTTACATTCACACATGCATACACACCACATACACAGCCAGTTACATTCACACACACCACATACACAACCAGTTACATTCACACATACATACACACACACCACATACACAGCCAGTTACATTCACACACACCGCATACACAGCCAGTTACATTCACACATACATACACACACACCACATACACAACCAGTTACATTCACACATGCATACACAGCCAGTTACATTCACACACACCACATACACAACCAGTTACATTCACACACACCACATACACAACCAGTTACATTCATACATACATACACACACACCACATACATAGCCAGTTACATTCACACATACATACACACACACCACATACACAACCAGTTACATTCACACACACCACATACACAACCAGTTACATTCACACACACCACATACACAGCCAGTTACATTCACACACACCACATACACAGCCAGTTACATTCACACACACCACATACACAACCAGTTACATTCACACACACCACATACACAGCCAGTTACATTCACACATACATACACACACACCACATACACAGCCAGTTACATTCACACACACCGCATACACAGCCAGTTACATTCACACACACCGCATACACAGCCAGTTACATTCACACATACATACACACACACAACCAGCGGTACAAAGAACAAAAATGTATTTCTTACGGTGTCCTCCCTCCCTGCTGCTTACCTCATTGTAGGGGAGGGGGACATTTATGCTGGAGCCGGATCTTCTTTAGGTGTTGTCACGTGACAATCGGCACTACAGCGTGTTGCGCGAGGGGGTGGAGCTTACAGTCGGTGTGATCCGCACAGACTTTCCCCCCTCACGCTGCGGTGAAAGTAAAAGAAAAAAAAACAACAAATGGCAGCGGCGAGGGCTCCCTGTGACAAACAGCACCCGGGCGCCGTACCACACTGACGAGGCCAATAGAGGCCATAAGGTACATCTGTGGTTGCTGTATTCTTCGTGCAGAGGAGACCTGCCAGGGTATTTGGATCTGGACTGCCCTTATGGGTGGGACCAGCCTGATATGCTAATGAGGAGGTTTCCTCTGTAATGGTGCAAGCGAGCAAAAAAAGGCGATTCCTCTCCCGAGTAGGTTACATCCTATAGGGCCGGTTTTTTCTGCTTTTGCCTCGCTTAGAGGGATCCCACATCTTCGTTTTTTATCTTCTTCACATAGACAGGGCACCCCTTACTTCCAGGCGCTAAGTACGGGAAGGGAAAGGTAGTGGGGACAGGAGCAGGTGTGAAGAAATTATGGTTATGGGGTATGGGCCAAGCATCTTCGGCGCTATCAACACAAAGTCCTCTGCTCCTGGATAGACAATATGATGTATAAATAATGGTGCTGTTTTTAGATCCAGTCCAGGTTCCCTTTACTGATTTCTGCTCCTGCGTCTCTAGGGTCTGTATAAAAGGTTTTATTATCAATGTGAGACTTTTTTCTGCAGTGCAGATAAAACCAGACGATGATTGGCGGTGAATCGTGGAGTACCAATGGCGATTTTTTTTTTCTATACGTGTCATGCCACACAATACGTATTAGATCCATTTTCTATTTTGGCGCAAACTCGGGCAACAGAGTTGTTTTTCCGGCGGTAATCATTTAATAAATACGGACGGGCGTTAATTATCGCCTGATACTCTAGTGACCCATCCTAAATTGATACATAACCCCCTATAGGTCCAATAAGTATATAGGCTAGCGGAATTAATCAATGCATTACACTGCCTTACACCCTCTCAGCACAGAATCTATAGGAAGACAGGGGTAAACGCTCTGACTGGGTGTCATATTATGTAACCAGTGTAGTGAAAGAAAGTTAAACGCCACTGGAAATTAAAAGGTGTATTTCCCCACAATGCATTGTAAGACCTATTGGAGAAAAGGGCTGTGAATATAGCAAAGTGCAAACAGTCTGACTAGAACAATGTCTAGATGACAAGTTATTCTCTTTTAAGAAACAACTCACGTATTGACAAGGGACATGTTAAAAAGGACCCCACAAAAAAAAATTCAGTTCTCTGCCAGCAGAGGTCACTCAAGTACAACCAATGTATTGGCGGCCTGAACAATCATTAACACGAATTTGCAGGTGAATGCAGCCGCCACATCTACCAAAGAAACTTAAAGAGGCTGTCACCTAAATACTGTGTATATTACGAATGCAGAGCATGAGCAGTTATCAAAAGAGATCTAGCAGAATTGCAAGTATATGCACCAATTAAGACAGAAAAGTATTTTAAAAGCGTCTTTTATGACATCAGCTTGTGGCTTGAGATGCAAATTTCCCACTGAAATCACTCAAAGGACAACTGCAGCGATAAATAAAAAATGTCTGTTTGATAATTTAGACCAAAATAATAAAATTGTAAAAACTTTAATGTAAAGATATAACAAATTACATTTTTTTTCCCTCTTCCTTGCTCTAAAACTACCTTGCTGGGCTCAGTCATCTTTAAAACATTTTCATTCGGATCTGAGCGAAGATGTGCGTCCCCGTTTGCCACTGCCATTTTGTGCATGCGCTGCGGCCATTTTGTGCATTCAATAAAACACATTTGGGTATTTCTTAAGTGGAGCATAAGTAATTAACTAGATCAAGAGCAGTTTTCTATTTTCAATGACTTATGTATAACAATATATACATCTTTTTTATTCAGCTTATATAGAAATTATTATATAAAATATATACAGATATTTGAATTCATTAGATAATTATTTATATGTGGACTCCCTTTTAGTCAAAAACACAGATGTGTTTATATTTAAAAATTATGACATATTTGTTTAAATATTTTTTAATGTGCTTATACATGTATAAAAAAAAAAATATTAATTTGGGTGCATTGCTAACATATTGTCCTATGGGGGCAATGAGACGTCCTGACGTGCTATATGGGTGCAATGTCAAATGAATGTGCAATATGGGTGCAATGGAAAGTGTGTGTCACAACGCATGCGTGAAGCTCCAATTATAAATGGGGAAGCGCACCCGAGTTCTATACATTCGAAGCAACAAGCGGGTGGGAGAGGGAGAAGTTGCCTTCTGTTCTATATTTACCGTATTTTTCGCCTCATAAGACGCACCTGACCATAAGACGCACCCAGTTTTTAGAGGAGGAAAACAAGAAAAAAAAACTCAATATGCCAGGATTTAGCCATTCAATATGCCAGGCTTTTGCCCCTCACAATGCCAGGATTTTGCCCCTCACTATGCCAGGATTTTTCCCCTCACTATGCCAGGATTTAGCCATTCAATATGCCAGGATTATGCCCCCCCACTATGCCAGGATTTTGCCCCTCACTATGTTAGGCTTTAGCCACTCACTATGCCAGGCTTTTGCCCCTCACTATGCCAGGATTTTGCCCCTCACTGTGCCAGGATTTTGCCCCTCACTGTGCCAGGATTTTGCCCCTCACTGTGCCAGGATTTTGCCCCTCACTGTGCCAGGATTTTGCCCCTCACTGTGCCAGGCTTTAGCCACTCATTATGCCAGGCTTTAGCCCCACTATGCCAGTCTTTTGCCCCTCACAATGCCAGGATTTAGCCACTCATTATGCCAGGCTTTAGCCCCACTATGCCAGTCTTTTGCCCCTCACAATGCCAGGATTTAGCCACTCATTATGCCAGGCTTTAGCCCCACTATGCCAGTCTTTTGCCCCTCACAATGCCAGGATTTTCCCCCTCACAATGCCAGGATTTTGCCCCTTATTATGCCAGGATTTGCTCGTTTGTGCCACCCTCCTCCCCCCTTTATTGGTATTTACCTCCATGCTGCTCTCTGTCGTTTCCGCCGTGCAGTCTAACCTTCTGCACGGAGGAAGGAAGCTCTGGTCCCGATTTTTTTTCTTCTTAACTTTATTGAAGCAGCGTGACTTCAATGAAGTTAAGAAGAAGAAAAACGACAGAGAGCAGCAACAAGCAGGTAAGTACTACATTCGCTCCATAAGACGCACAGACATTCCCCCTCACTTTTGAGGAGGAAAAAAGTGTGTCTTATGAGGCGAAAAAAACGGTACATTAAAGCTTTACTATGTTAACAGACATTATGTAGGTATAAGTTTTTTTTTATCAATAAGCTTCGAAGGACAACTTCTGGCAAAAGAAAATATGTTTAATTAAAAGATTGCATCAAGTGTATATGTTTTAAATAAAAATGCTTTTATGAAAGAAAGAAAATAAATAAAAGTACCTTACTGAGCCCACTTTGCTTGTATAGCTCTATCAAGGAGCAGACATGTTGGGTCCAATAAAGGAAGATCCGACCCAAAATTCTAAACAACATGTCCGCCCCCTGATATTACTTTATGGAGCAAAGAGGGCTTAATAAGGTACTTTATTTATATTCTTCCATTAAATAATTATTTTAATGCCTATATTTGATGCAATAATTCAATTAAACACGGCTTATTTTATGCCTTTAATTTACATATGAAGCTCATGACATGAACAGGAGACATCATTTTCTAATCTCTTCATTCACACTATATATAAACATATTTAGGCGACAGAGTCCCTTTTATCATTTTTGTACGGTGCTCTCTAGGTGTGGGCTTCTGTCTGTTTAAAAGCGGCTTTTGGGGCTTTAGTCCCACTTTAAAAGACAAAAATGTACTCACCCGTTCTCCAGCCAGTAGGTAAACGGGTTTTAGAGAAGGTGGGCTGCTCAATTCACACTCCAGACCAAGATTGACCAGGATCTGTGACAGCACCTCATGCCTTTTGGGGTTGCTCAATTTGAGAGAGTCAAATGTTGTTTTATTATGACCTGTGAGTAGCTCTGGCGCTACTTCCAACTTAACCTGCATTAAACGATAAACAACAGTTACAAAACAAGCAAAACATCCCATGAAATATCAGAAAAAACACACACAAAAAATAAATGTTACATAATAGAAAACATGGTGGCACACTGTGCTTAACGCTGTACTTTAACATGCCTCTCATGTCCTTATTTCTTCCCCAAATCCCTCTATACTCCTCTAGTGTCCATTATGTTCTAGGATACTTCACATTTTAGATGTGTGTATAAGAGATCCAAAGCAATAAAACTAACCATATAATGCATCTTAAATGCCATTAAACCTGTCAGTTACTATATACTAGTTTTATATAAATAAATGCATTATCCTTGCTCTAAATGGCTTACCAAATTAAAAACGCACCACCCATAGGAACACCTTCCGCCCCTCCCCCCCAAAACAAAAGTGTGCCTCTTTGGCCATTTCAAAATGTTGGAAGGTATGCTTTAACCGTGGATGTACTGACTACCCCTTCAAACACATCAGATAGCAGACAAAGACAAAGGGAATCTATTTAATGTCATCACTTATTAGGTCGTTTTATCTCACATTTGTCAACTGCACTCTGTGGGGGTCTATTCACTAAAAAAAAGGTAAGTTGCAGGTCAGAAGAAGTGAGTTGAGGCGAGTTGAACATTTCGTACCACCATTTTAACTACACATTGTGCAGGTGTAAGCTTGGTTAGTTCCCCAGCTAAGCAAACTCACCAGAATGGTCCCTGCACAATGTATAGCTTAATTATGGAGATGAAAAGTTTTTAGTGAATAGACCCCTAAGGTATTCAATTTTGAACAGAGCCCAATACCTTTCACAGGTTTCTACCCAGAGCTGAACGTTTGCTTAATATAATTTTTTAGTTTTTCTTCCCCTTTAAATTAGCATTATAGTACTGTGGTCTAGTATTTCTTATTTGGGGGGCACCTCCTAAATTATTAATTGATTACTGTTGCCTGCTGGGCTCAGGCTTGGAGAGCTGCACCAAATTATACTTTATCTTTACTACTTTTTATTATTTTTTTGTGTGTGCTACCTCTCACACGCTATTATGAAACAAGTTCTACTCCTCATCCTAGTATTGTAGGTAGAACATGTATATCTAGAGCATAAAGAGACAGCCAGTACCTGACAGAGAATGGCTTCTCCACCGTTGTCACCGTATGTTTGCCGAACCATCAACGTGTCCCTTTGGTCATTATTCAGATAACCCCATGTCTCCGTGTTCTTGTGGTTTCCGCCACAGACTTCCTCGAACACTTTGCCACTGGCCATGACATCAAAATTTATTTGGGTACAGTTGGGCTTCATGAAAACAAGGTCTTGAATGGAGCCTTGTAGCCCCTCTTTATGCTTTACCACGACGTCCCCGAAAGTAAAGGAAGAGGAGAGTCCCAAAATCTTTCCTCCTTTGGAGAGATACTTTAAGAAATGTTCATGGATGTCAATAGAAATTGTGTCTTCTGCTGCTACGACCAATAGCAAGCAGTTGTCCATCCATGGAGCTTGACCAACTTGGTCATTAGAAATGGCGTAGACAACGTACCTACATGGATCAAAACATTGAAGGAGAACTTCCTTCACGGATTGAAAATAGTCCCCAGGTTTGGAGCCGCTGTATATAAGCACATTAGGAGGCTTTCCACTCACATTTAGCTTGGGGTTTTCCTTTGGCCAACTCTGCTCCAGATCGTCTTCTAGGCTGATGAATTCGTCAGGGAGGTCGGGAATGTTTTCCGCCGAGGCAAACCTGACGGACTCTATGGTGCGATTCTCCAATTCCAAGCATTCATGGCAGCTGGAGAGGTGAAGATGGCCATGTCCTCCGGTGGCTTCGTCTTTCTTGAGGGGATCCGTCTCTTTACTTAAGCTAGAACCTTCTTTGTCCGTGTCTGGAGTTACCATCTCAGTGCTTTCGCTCACCCCCATTTCTGGATTCGATGTATGCTTCACTGTTGAGTCCTTCAGATGCACAGCTGAGAATACAATTAAAAGTAAGCGTTAAAAGAGAACTTTAATACATAAATTAACTTGAGGTTAATAAAACTGAATACCTGTTAATCATATTGCTTTGTATGAGCTGCATGTTCATTGGCCAAGCTAGACAGGCCAATGACTGTCCATATATTTGTCAGTGAATCTTATCTTCCTAGAAACTGGTTCTCTAGCTGTTGTTGGACTATATCTCCCATATTTCCCAGCGTAACAGAAAAGCAAATAATCTGGAAAATTTTCGCTATCCGAAGGGCCATAATTGGAAGTCCATGTGGGTTAAAGCTTTTGTATTTGTGAAGAATGCAGTGATCTTACATTGTAACTACCTCTAAAATACGGAGAGTGAGTCAATCACTGAGATCTCATACTTTGTATATTGAATATAACGTTTTGGGGGGTTTTTCATTTCATTAGCTTTTTTGTCACAGAATTATTCTCTCTAATAAAAGGAGATTCAACTTATATAACCAGTAGTAGGGAGCTAGGAGGAAACAAATAGGAAGTAAATATTTATATCCCAGTTAGATTAATATCGCTCCATCATTATATATTATATATCATTATATAGTGAAATCATAATATACCTATTTAAGATAACTTTTCTTATTAGGAAATAAAGTTTGTTTATTTCTTCTTCATATAGATTCTTTCTCCCTCCATGTCTGATTGTTTATAAATTCACATTTTTATGTAATGTCTTTGTCATATCAATCATTTTAGAATATGTTTGTATTATGTCACTATTTATATATTTAGTTTTTTTGTTTGTTTGTTTAATGTTTTTAACAGTCCACATTTGTATCCATTTTTCCTCTCCGTAACACACACCGGAGTCGGTTGGCCATTAGATTATTGCGGATTTGCCTTGCACACTGCTGTGTTTTATCAGAATGGTATGAATTTCATCATGTTAAAATTCTTCTTACTGCATGAAGAGTGCCGTCTCTGCTCTGTTTCGTCCAAAAAGATAGGCGTGCAGCTCCCCAGTGTCACCTTTGTCCACGCTCTGCTCCCCTGTGTCAGCCCTGTCCCAGATCAGCTCCCCAGTGTCACTTTGTCCATGCTCTGTTCCCGTGTCACCCCTGTCCCAGTTCAGCTCCCCAGTGTCACCTTTGTCCATGCTCTGCTCCCGTGTCACCCCTGTCCCAGTTCAGCTCCCCAGTGTCACCTTTGTCCATGCTCTGTTCCCGTGTCACCCCTGTCCCAGTTCAGCTCCCCAGTGTCACCTTTGTCCATGCTCTGCTCCCGTGTCACCCCTGTCCCAGTTCAGCTCCCCAGTGTCACCTTTGTCCATGCTCTGCTCCCGTGTCACCCCTGTCCCAGTTCAGCTCCCCAGTGTGACCTTTGTCCATGCTCTGTTCCCATGTCAGCCCTGTCCCAGTTCAGCTCCCCGGTGTCACCTGTCCCCGCTCAGCAACCCACTAAACGTGTAGTGTTGGTCTGCAACTCACATGTTATTTGGGAATGTGGTCCTCTGGTGTAAAAAAGGTGGGAACCAAAGATCTAAGCAATGACGTACATTTGCAATGTTTTCTATACAGGCCTTGCGTCACAATTTTTTTTCTGGTGTGCTTCGTTTACGCAGACAAGCAGCCATGAAGGGACCACTGTCAGCAAAAAGTGAAGTTTTTTTGAAAGATGGCATCATGTTTAGGCATTTTAAATAGACATGCTTTAATATAAGAATTCAAACAAAGTAGGTTATTGGTCCCTCTGGAGTTCTTGTTATTTATAGGCCTGCGTAGGAACAGAGAAGTAACTTTCACAGATAGATGAAGGCTGGGACAAGAGACCACACAATAGATTCAGAGAGAGGAAGACACAAAAGCTAATGTAGAGAATACATGGAATAGCTTTCCAGCAGATGTGCTCCAGACCAATGCAGAAATGCAATTCAAGCGTAGCTACTGTAACAAGGCTACTATGCAGAAAATTTAGGTTTCTGAATAGATCAGGAAATCAGACAGACAGTGTCGGCCACAAGAGGATTGTCTCGGGTTTTTATTTTAGAAGTAGAAATTGAGGGCCCTAGTATGAGAATAAAAAATGCCATGGATACATTTTTTTTTTTTCATTTTTTTTATATAAAAATTAAAAAAGGTTTTTTAACTTATTTTTTTCAAAAAGGTGTACAGAATTAAAAATATAATAAAAATTTGAAAATATTAAAAAAAGGGGGAAAACAAATGTGGTTAATTTGTACTTTGCCGAATAATAATAACTCTAATAATAAAAACTAGCATTTATATAGCTCCTTTCTCCCTATTGGACTTTTTAGTGCACGCTCTCTGAATTAATCGAATCGGCAGCTGAATAATAGATATTATTACCCAGTTGAAGCTACTCATTTATCAAGCTCCGAAGGATGACGGACTGTGATGACCGTGCCGAGAGTCTAACCTGTGACCTTGAAGTTTCAACAGGCTCTGTATTCAGAGTAAACCATTAAAACTCTGGTTCAGATATTTTCTTATGCGTTTTTAGAGGATGTCCTGGTCACGTCTGTCCTGGTCACGTCTCCCTCCTTCCATTGGTAAGATTTACTCATAGATTTCGGCAACCAAAATCATTTTGAACTTATTCAAGTGGTTTGTCAGAGAAAAGTGAATGTGTCCCACATATAAATAAGAGAGATTATGGAGGGGAGCGTCATCGACTTCCGCTTTCAGTTTTATTACAATAAATATCTAGCCTATCAGTCTCAGTGTCGATGTCTCTATATCATCTAGAGATCTAAGAAAGCCACCTCTGGCTTCGAAGGCAACCTAACAGCTGTGTAGTCTTCAACAAATGTAAAACTATACTTCCAGAGATTGCTGGATACTTGGCACTTTCCTTAGTTCGTATCAAGTACTGGTTGGAGCAGAAGCCAAGAGCTTTCTTTTGTTTCAGTATCTTGGTTTATTATTATTTTTTTCAAATTTTAAGTACGCAAAATATTAAATAGGTTCGCCTGAGCACATATTTGGTGGATCTGCAAACATTAGTGGAATTCAGAATTGCAAGCATCGGAACAATATTAGATGGCGCAACTCTTCGAGGGTCTTTCGAGGGTCTCCTTTACCGTTCCGAATCCAGATGGAAAGGTCAAGATCCGGATTTAAAAAAGCGATTGCAGAGGTGTGTTTCAGGAGACTGGCTCGAGAGCAGGTAAGCTCTTGCTGTATATTTCAATATATAGATTAGTAGATGGAAGTAACATTGGTGTGTTGAGGGTTTTTTTTTGGGCCTCTTGCTATAGCACCTGGAAAAAGTTGGGTGTCCACCAAGTCGAGCCAAGATCTCATGTTGGAAAAGTCCTAGTATTGCGCATATTGAGCCAACTTTGTGGCTGGGTAATAGCTTCTTTAGAGATGCAAGCCCAGTCTGCCTCCTCTGCTAGGGCGATACAAGGTTTTATTATTATTTCTCCCGTGGATGAGATAATTCAGATTCTTCTGGGCCTCTTGAATGAAGGCACCAGGGATCCTGATAGTTAGAGATAGAAATATTTTGAGCAATTTGGGCAGGATGTTCATTTTGACAGATACTATGTGACCAAGACATGAAAATTCCAGTTTTCTCCAGTCCCCAAAATTTCCATATGTCATAACCATTTAGCTGCAAGACAATAGACATTTCTACGGCAAGTTCCAGTATGCTTGTAGTTTGTCAGTCAAACTTGTATCAGGTCCAAATAGGTTTTTCTAACTCCACATCTAGGAAACGGCATGTACTTTCAATGATACATGTCAGCTTACTCTCTGACTGCCATGCTTCCCTGAGAGTTTCTCGCTTCATGAGAGTGAGAGTGGGTGAGTGTGAGTGACAGAGAGTGTGAGAGAGAGTGTGAGAGTGAGTGAAAGGAGGAGGAGGACGGAAGCCAGGAGCAAAAGGAGAGAAAGAAACAAAAGATAGACAAGCTATACCAGGGTTGTATGGAGAAGATTCTTACAGGTTATCTTCTGTGGCAGAAATCCATTATCCATCTGCAGCCGGTCTTCCATGAAGGCTATGCCGAGCTCACTGAAGTTATCAATGCTGGCCTCTGAAAGCAGCTTAAAGGAGTCTCCAAGACAGAGAGCCAGAGGCAAACAATACTCAGACAGTTTACAAATCTAAAGAAGGAGAGAAGGGAGAGGGCCATTATTGCTCTATCATAGTATTTACCCAGGAAAGGTATCTTGAGATAAAAAAAAAAAAAAAAACATTCTCTTGTTTTCAAATACGTCCTGGAAACGTATTGCCCAACATACAGGGGGTATATTACTTTTACCCAATTTAACGGTACATATTTTACCAACTTCAGTAGCATGACATGGCAAGAATTGAACCAACAACACTGATGATTTGATAGATCCTAGACTTGGCATTAGTCGACTGAGCTCTCTCACCACTAATAAATATATGTAATGTTACCATTTTATACCTCCAAAAAACACAGTCAATATGATATTTTGGGGGGACTTTTTAAAAATATGTATTTAAAACTTTGTTTTTTTTACTGAATGAAATGTGGCTATTTAGAAACATAGAAACATAGAATGTGTCGGCAGATAAGAACCATCCAGCCCATCTAGTCTGCCCAATTTTTTTTCGAGTACTTTTATTAGTCCCCCGTTCCCGGTCTTATAGCTAGGATAGCCTTGTGTCTATCCCACGCATGCTTAAACTCCTTGACTGTGTTTACCTCTACCACTTCTGCTGGAAGGCTATTCCATACATCCACTACCCTCTCAGTAAAGTAATACTTCCTGATATTACTTTTAAATCGTTGCCCCTCTAATTTAAGACTATGTCCTCTAGTTGTGGTAGTTTTTCTTCTTTTAAATATACTCTCTTCCTTTACTGTGTTGATTCCCTTTATGTATTTAAATGTTTCTATCATATCCCCCCTGTTACGTCTTTCCTCCAAGCTATACATGTTAAGATGCTTTAACCTTTCCTGGTAAGTTTTATCCTTCAACCCATGAACCAGTTTAGTAGCCCTTCTCTGAACTCTCTCCAAAGTATCAATATCCTTTTGGAGATACGGTCTCCAGTACTGCGTACAATACTCCAAGTGAGGTCTCACCAGTGCTCTGTACAATAGCATGAACACTTCCCTCTTCCTACTGCTAATACCTCTCCCTATGCAACCAAGCATTCTGTTAATACCTCTCCCTATACAACCAAGTATTCTGTTAATAGATAACACTATTTAATGTGTTATCATTTCCCATCATAGCCCAAATTACCCAACTTCGTGGAGCTCATTTTGTTGGAATCAGAAGGATGAACGACTAAGTTGACCCCGACCAGGAATTGAATCTGCAGCCCGAGTAATGAAACGATGGTGGATTAGCCCACTAATCTCTCCAGCATGGCATTATTTATCTTCAATCAAATGAATGTACCAAAAACTCTTGATACTCAGAGGAGGTTTCTCGACGCTACGATGTATAAACAAACCAAGTGGAAAGACAGGCTTCTCCAGAGAAAAATTGTTCCCCTGATCAAGTTCCCAGTGTCGGGCAGAAGATCTGCACCCAAGTGCATCCTCCGTGGCCAATAATGTCAGGACATAAGTTGTAGCACAACCAAAAACAAGGCCGAGGTAATGTGATCAAAGCAGTGTCATGTCGCATTGAAGGCCAGGTACAAGAGAGGAGTCTCAGTCAGTCATCCCAATTGTAAACAAGGACAATCTCTTCCTGTGACTGGATGGGAACATGAGCAGGTAGCCAATGCTTCAGGATCAAAGGAGAGGAAGTCGGGTCTTGCACTAAACAAGAGGATTTCCCACAGCAGAGAGCGTGCAAAAGCCCATTGTGTCCAGGGAATCGAAGCTTTTCTTTTTGGTCGGCTGGCTCACTATAGGCAGGGGATGCTTTGTCCCACAAGTGTAATAAATACAATGCAGGCAACCCCAAGGCATGGAAAACTAGATAAACTACAGAACAGGCCTAATGACAAAGGCTGTATCCCAAAACTACTGCCAGCAAGATGTGCTCACACTATTCGGTCAAACACAAACCTGCAGCAAGATTCTGTAACAGGGGCATCCAACGAACTGCCCACCTGAGAGCAAGGTGCGTCAGCGCTGTATTCAGGGCAAGGCAAACAAAGCAAGTGCCTCGGGGGGCACTTGCCTGTGGGGAGGCTAAAAATGCCAGATACAAAGATCTTCCCTCACCAGCCACCTCCCAGCATGCAGAAAGCTTGGGGCATGTCCTGGGGTGCTGGGGTTAGTCCCGGGTGTGTAATGTGGGTGCTGGGGCATGCGCTGGGTCTGCAATGTAGGTGACAGGTTATGACCTGCACTGCTGGGGTAAGTCCCGGGTCTGAAAAAAGGGTGATGGGGCATATCCTGGGTGTGCAATGTGGGTGCTGGGGGATGTACTGGATGTGCAATGTGGGTGCTGGATCATATCCTAGTTATGCAATGTGGGTATGTGGGTGCTGGAGCATGTCCGGGGTGAGCAGTGTGGGGCGATGGGGAGCGTCCGGGGTGTGCAGTGGGGGGCGATGGGGCACGTCTCTGGTGTGCAGTGGGGGGCATGCCCCATCACCAAAATACAACATGTTCCATCAAATGCAAGAAAAAAACCAAGAATGACCAAACCTAGAGGTCAATACTATGGAGCCAGTATACATTTTATTATGTTCATTACTTATCATCATGTGTGCATTTACTGGCCAGTAACCACAATCTGAATTCTAATTTTATTCCAAATACAGAATACCATAAATGGGTATTTCAACAAATCTTACTATTTGGTTGTTGTTGTTTTTTTAATTCAAGCTTTATTACAACAAAAACCTCATGGCAAAACTGTCAAGTACCATAACAATTAAAGACACATCATTCGTGCGTGTCATGTCACTGTCAAACCCAGCTACTCCCCCATTGTTTACGATGAGTGTACAGCTGTATGCTCAGAATCTTCAAAATTGGTCCAGTAGGTGGAGCATGCAATTTTTTGATGCAAAAACATAGAGCTTGCTCAGCACATCATGCGCCATCAAACCAAACAAAACATTTAACTTAATGAACCTTAAAACAGCAAGTACCAATAAAAACAATAATATTGTAAATATCTAAAACAGGGCTTCTCAACCAGGGTGGGGAAGTGGTACTGATCTCTGTACAAACAATGTACAACTCTACAGATTGTACATAATCTATAGGATAGGACGCTTTATTGCTCGGCACTGGTTAAATTGAAAATAAAGACAAATATTTCACTTTAAAAAAAAAGTTGAGTACCACACAAGTAAAATAATAATAACTGCACCGGAGAGACCGAACTTGTAAAGTTTGAACCAAGGTTTACACAACATACACAGTGTAAGCAGGGCTCACCTTCTTGGAGGGGTTTGATGTTGAAGATAAGGTTTCTCTGGGTAATGATACACTCTCAGTTATAAAAGCTATGCTCCCCACTCCCAGATCAGTATCAGTGGATGATCCAAGCAGCAGTCTCCACTTATTTAAATCTTCAAAGAGCTGAAAGACAGATTGAGTTTGGGAGAGTCAGCTTTTCAATGCAATATAATGAGTGCAGATGACAAAGGAGATTCTCTGGTTATCTGGCTTTGCACCTCTGTACTGGGCATTTGTTACAAGGGGTCCATGTATACAGTGGATATAGAGGCAAAAAAGTGATTATTGTTAAACTTTTTTGCATATGCCGACCCAGAATCCCTTGCAGTGGTGGCAGACTATCAATCCCAGCAATTACTACGTACTATACAATCATGGCATTGGATGCGATGAAGCTATGGATCTTATACGGTCTACTCAATAAAAGAGAGAATTGCAGGGAATTGTAAACTTTAGCCAAAGTAGACGAATTGGAATAGATTTTTATTTTAATTTTATTCAATTGTACAAAGTTCAATAAAGTAAAAATTGTAATTATAATAGCATCACAAAGCAACAACTAGTTTTTCTTTGTATAAAAGACAGGTAGCTGAGTGGAAACAGAGGGAAGGAGAAGGGAGGGGGTGGAACAGCTTGAATAGCGCTGTGCGGTGTTAGATTAACCAAAGATAAATCTATAGAGCAGAATCCAACTGGCTTTAGAAATTGAATAGACCTTAACCAACATGGCCTGCCCAAGTAGAAGGCCAAAATCCAAGGATTATCGCCCCCCGTTATTCACGAATATTCTGGCCACTAGAGCGTCGAAATGTAAGGAAATAAAAAAGGCGCAATCACTATTATACAGATGAAATGGCGACTGCGACTTTTTGTTCTTTTTTATCTCGCCAGCACTTTTGCGTGGGCAACATATTATACATAAACCCCAGTGCGTCGGAGGCCTCTACATTTAACATGGCGCTTCCAGAGAGGCTGCCATCTTATACCTACGACGACGAGTGGAAGGGGTTAATATAGACTTCAAATGTTAGTACCTGGGAACCCTCAATGAGGAAGACTTTACTTCCCACCTTCAGGCTGAACTTATCGTCCCTTGTGGGTTGAGGTCCACTAAGGCTCTTTATCCCCGCATGCTGGGATCCCTGAGTACAGAAGGTGAAGGAGCTGGTCCTGTGGAGCTTGCGGACCCAACGCCTGATCAGTAAAGGATAACTGGCCCGGATGTGCAGCCACATGTACACATAGCAGAGGGTAATAAGCATGGCTCTCGCAGGCCAGTCGGATGGGTGGAGGGCGCCTCAGTGCCCCTCTGTCTGGAGGTGTGACATGGGTGATATGTGGATCATAGGCACCTGGTGGGCACAGGATCCTGTTAGACACAGCGCAGCATCACACAGCAACTCTAGAGGAAGAAGGGGGGAAAAAACAATATTACTTTAAAATGTCCGACACCTGGAAACAGGAATTATATGTCATTTACTTAAGGTCAAGGTCAAATTTTGAAAGAAAAAAACCTGCATCACCTATGAGTAAAAACTTGTAATGCGAAACGCGCGATCTTCGGTCCTGATGCAGATTTGCCCAATGTTTTAACCTATATTTGTAACAAGTTTACGTCAAAAACAGTTATTTTTATGCCTTTAACGCTATCAGAATACTGAGCCACAATTGACCGCAGTTCAACAATAAACTCGGATTTGTACTATTCCCACAGTTTGTGGTTAAGAGAGTACACCCCAGTGTAAGATTACTTTTTATGCTTTGTAGGTGCCAGTGTTTTCTATATAAGCCATGCTTACGTTATAGAAAACGTATTATTATTATTTTTTTTTTTTACATATTTAATTTACTGGATCTTTAAATTGTGTCTGAACTACAAAAAAACAGGCATTATTAGCGGAGTTGGAAAGATTCTCTGATTTTTTTTGTTCACTTTTAGCAAATAGACTCCATGGTGTCAACAGAAAATCACCTATACATTGTTTTGGCCACTTTGCTAGCACATGCATATATTAAAAATGATCCTACACTGTAATAAAAGAGACACATAACATCTCTAGAATTTTGCGAGCACAGCATATAGATATCATTGTATTAGACACTGATGGGGTACTTGCAGCATAAATCTGGAATAAAAATTCAACTTTCAATAGGAAATGTCAAATAATATTAAGGCACAAGGTGATGTCATACATAGGAAACACTACAGGCACATATAACATACGCTTCTTCTCGTAATCTCTGTACAGTTCTGCTAAAACAAACTATCATCTTCTTAATCATTTTGGATTATTCTCTATTACACCAGTGCCAAAGCTATTATAGCAGTCCCAAATCAATTTACTTGTTTGATCCATTATTATTATAATGGTTTGATCCATTATTATATTGGTCTCCCTGTTAAATCCATTATTATTATGATAATGGTTTGATACATTATTATATTGGTCTCCCTGTTAAATCCATTATTATTATGATAATGGTTTGATACATTATTATATTGGTCTACCTGTTAAATCCATTATTATTATTATAATGGTTTGATACATTATTATATTGGTCTCCCTGTTAAATCCATTATTATTATAATGGTTTGATCCATCATTATATTGGTCTCCCTGTTAAATCCATTATTATTATGATAATGGTTTGATCCATCATTATATTGGTCTCCCTGTTAATGGGTGATGCCAATTCCCTGCATGCAGCACCCAAGTATTATACTATTTAATTTAGTTCTTATACCAATTAGTCTGCTAATGGGCAATGTATGCTTCCCAGACTGCTTCCATTTATCTGTTATAATGGGTTAATTCAGTATAATGCTGGCTCCTCTACTAAATGATATCCAGCACCTATGCGTTATTGTAATGTATTATTATTATAATTATTATATCAGTCCCACTGCTTATAGGCAATGCCAATGACTTGCACACTGGAGTATTCCATAGGTTCATTCACTATCCTGCTTGCACACTGGAGTATCCCATAGGTTCATTCACTATCCTGCTTGCACACTGGAGTATTCCATAGGTTCATTCACTATCCTGCTTGCACACTGGAGTATCCCATAGGTTCATTCACTATCCTGCTTGCACACTGGAGTATTCCATAGGTTCATTCACTATCCTGCTTGCACACTGGAGTATTCCATAGGTTCATTCACTATCCGGCTTGCACACTGGAGTATCCCATAGGTTCATTCACTATCCTGCTTACACACTGGAGTATTCCATAGGTTCATTCACTATCCTGCTTGCACACTGGAGTATTCCATAGGTTCATTCACTACCCTGCTTGCACACTGGAGTATTCCATAGGTTCATTCACTACCCTGCTTGCACACTGGAGTATCCCATAGGTTCATTCACTATCCTGCTTGCACACTGGAGTATTCCATAGGTTCATTCACTATCCTGCTTGCACACTGGAGTATTCCATAGGTTCATTCACTATCCTGCTTGCACACTGGAGTATCCCATAGGTTCATTCACTATCCTGCTTGCACACTGGAGTATTCCATAGGTTCATTCACTATCCTGCTTGCACACTGGAGTATTCCATAGGTTCATTCACTATCCGGCTTGCACACTGGAGTATCCCATAGGTTCATTCACTATCCTGCTTACACACTGGAGTATTCCATAGGTTCATTCACTATCCTGCTTGCACACTGGAGTATTCCATAGGTTCATTCACTACCCTGCTTGCACACTGGAGTATTCCATAGGTTCATTCACTATCCTGCTTGCACACTGGAGTATTCCATAGGTTCATTCACTATCCTGCTTACACACTGGAGTATTCCATAGGTTCATTTACTATCCTGCTTGCACACTGGAGTATTCCATAGGTTCATTCACTACCCTGCTTGCACACTGGAGTATTCCATAGGTTCATTCACTACCCTGCTTGCACACTGGAGTATTCCATAGGTTCATTCACTATCCTGCTTGCACACTGTTCCTGGTTACTTGTTATCATGAATTACAATCCACTGTCACCCTGCTCCCACAGTGCTATATACATTAACCCCACAGTGTAACTCACATCGGATCCCAGGGTATGAGAGGCATCTGAGCTTGCAAAAGTGAAAGCAAACCCCCAACTTGTGACACACTGTCATCCAACCATCCCAGGACTTCAACAGGGCAGTCCATTAGCCAATCGCCGGCTGTCTCACTAACACAAATCCCTCCTGCTTGTTTGTTATCTGACTGGTGATTGGTGAGAAACTGACAACTGGAGACCAGTGCCTGGTGATTGGTGGAGCGGGCCTTGCAGTATTCCTCCTATAGAATGATGAACTACACTTCCCATGATGCTTATCTATCGCCTGGCAGGGCGAGGATCATGGGTAGCATAGTTCAACAACAGCTAGAGCGTCACAGCGTCTGAATTAGATGATGTCTGACATAGAGAGCAAAGCTAACTCGTGATTGGACATTGCATTGTTTGGCAGTCTGCATGGGTTGTGGAATCTACTACATACTTATTATTCACACACAGTTACACTGAGTAATTCGCCCTGTAAATACTGCATATAAATATATACTGACTTCCTTTATGTGGGACAGTTCAGGACCATAGTTGCCAACATCGGCCATGTTTCCAGGGACACATATCTGTTCCACATGCTGCAGAAAGAGCAGGCAAAGTGCAGCCCGGCAGTATGTAGGATGGATATACGCACAGACACCATCCAATTAATTAATCAGGGTGGAGATCTCATAGGACCTACCATGATTAATTGGATTCTGTCTGTGTATATCCATCCTACATACTGCACTTTGCATGCTCTTTCTGCAGCATGTGGAACAAATATGTGTTCTTGAAAACATGGCCGATGTTGGCAACTATGCAGGACTGTTCAGGTTTGAGACCCTTGCCCTGAAGTAGGGGTGCCACCTTTTCTTCTGAAAAATACCGGCTTTGCTACCGTCTCCATAGACTTAAAAATACCGGCCAGGTGGCAACCCTACCCTGAAGGCACTGAAGGGGAAAAAAGGATCTGCACTATTTTGGTAGGATGGCCACCCTAGCTCTACCTCTGTCTCACTGTTAGTGGGATTGTAAAGTGCAATCCTGCAGTCCTGATTTCATTATCTGGATTCTGAGACGCTGGAGAATGCGCATGCACAGATGTGTGCGCTTGTGCAGTAGCGCTGACAATTTGAGTGACAGTGGTAGAGCTGACGCACCGTGTCCTGATTTGTCAGGGGCAGCAATTGGGAGGTATGCGATCATTGTGTGCATGCACATTAAAGGGACACTACCACTTACATAAGCTGTAACTAGATAACCTGGTCGGTTAAAACAAACACATATATAAATCATATGCCATTGTTTGTTTGTTTTTATGATTGGATTAATTGCATATAAAAAATTTTTTTTAAAAAAGGTGTTTATCGCCTGGCTCCATGGTGTGAATATTTCCCAGGATGCAGCATCATCCAAAATCTTCCAGCTATTCTCACTTTACCACTGTGGCCAAAGCCTGCATGATGATGTCATAAGATACTCCCCTGCTCTCTTACTGGCTCCTCTGTATCATAGTGGGCAGGACTAGGTAGCAACTGTGCATGTGTTTAATCAGGGTGTGGATGCTGGGTGTTACTTAGCTGTACATGCCCCCTAAGTGCCACTGTCCCGATGTTCAGAACAAGTGAAAATGGATACTGTGCATGCCCTCCTTGCCCTGGCAATATTGGGAGCTATAGTTGTGCATGTTAAAGAGGGACTAAATCCCCCCCAAAAAAAAAATATATATGAAAGGCTATTTATCCCTGTTTTATATAACTTTTTGTGTTTCTGAAAGATGATTTTGTGAAGTTGCTGCTTCATTGAGATGGTCTGCCGACTGACTCCTAGTGGTGCGTCTGTGTGTCAATCATGAAAGATAGGAGGAGGAGGAGGAACACGTGTATGAAAATACGAACATGTAGGCGAATGCTCAAATAAACAACTAGGAAGTATGACACTGTAGCAGGAGGGAGACAGACACAAGATGTCTGCACTGTAGCATAAAAAGGAGCACAAAATATGCTGAAGCATTGTAGCTAGGTTGTTTGTTCCAGCAAATTAGGATAAAAGGTAAGTATTTGGGGACGCCTTTTATATAGCAACTTTTTATTTTTAGGGTTTAATCCCTTTAATGGAGCCCTATATGCGCAGCTTGCTGACACACCCCATATGAAGACATTCCCCTGATGTTCCAAATTGAAACAATGAAAAGTAGAGCGATATTACTCTGCTGTGGCAGGTTTGAGGGCCAGTGATCATTTTGGAACTTTGCATTATAGACATTGTAGCACACTTGCCATACCACATCATGGTTTAAAGTAAAAATTAAACTAGATCTTAAGATCTGGTACAAAAAAAAGATATCATGTTAAGGGAAAATCAATATACCAATTAGAAATCTGTACCTTATACAAACTGTAGCTATCAATATACGTTGATGGTTCTTATCTGCTGACACATTCTAGGTTTCTATAAGTGAATGCATTTGGCGGAACCAACTACATAGCTTGTATTATAGATATTTAGAGGGGCATGTACTAAAAAAACGCAAATATATTTTATGTGCAAAACTATTTTTGCGCTTTGCTCCTATTGCAATGTACTAAATAGTACATTCGAGCAAAATGCGAATAAAAACAGGCAGTTTTGCAAATATTTTTTCTACCTCTTTTGATAGCACTTGCTAAAAGCTGGTGTAATTTTCACATACAAATTAGAATTATTTTTCACAAAATATTCCCAAAACTTTTTAGCGTGCGCAAATCTAATCGCAATTTATTAGCGCAACTGGAAAAATGCACGCTAAATAAAAATAAACGGAAGAGGTGCAAATCAGGGAAAACAAGCACAAAATGTTACAAATAGTCACAAATTGCTCCTTTCTCATGTTTTACCTAATTTTTTCCCCACTGCACTTGTTTAGTACATGACCCCCTTAATTAGTTTTAAAAAAGTAGTGACTCAGTTAAGTAGTTAACTGAGTCAGTTTTATGCCATATTAAGGGGAAAAACCAACAAAGCCTTATTTATTTTTTACACATTTGTATCCATTATGTTATTAAATTGTCACAAAGAGATGTTGCGGGGAAAAAAAAAACCT
Organism: Pelodytes ibericus; assembly: GCA_036172795.1. NCBI lineage: Eukaryota > Metazoa > Chordata > Amphibia > Anura > Pelodytidae > Pelodytes > Pelodytes ibericus. The sequence continues at coordinate 22,009,570 of CM069857.1, read as the reverse complement.
CTTTGTATAATTTGCGAAAAGTTACTCAAAAATAAAATGAAAATTCCGACTTAGCGGCTACACTCCCGGAGTATATTTCGGCATTTATTTCCTGAGACCTTAACACAGCATTGACAGACGGATTAACCTGTAATATCAATAGTAGGGGGGAAGGGTGAGGATTGAGCTCATTATCCAGATAGCATTCTCCATAGAGAGATAAGGACTTTGATAACTGGAACTGAACCCTGAGGTCCTAGCTTCTGCCGTGTGGAAAGAGGGGGGGGGGGGGGGGGGTCCTAGCTGTTGATAAACAGACAGTGCTGATGGGATACCATCCTGTCACTAGCTGAATTGAGAGGTGGCATCAGTCTTCGAACTGTCATCTGACTCGGTGGGACCGTGTAGACTCCAAACTTTCTTCAGAGACTCTGGAAAATCTATAAACTTTTCCTTTGTTACATCCACCCGGTATTTTACATGAAATAGTATCTATTATGGGCATGTTGGCCATATCGTTGGCCATAACAGGGAACGGGGGACTAATAAAAGTACTCAAAAAAAAAAATTGGGCAGACTAGATGGATCGAATGGTTCTTATCTGCCGACACATTCTATGTTTCTATGTTTCTATTGTGATGTCATAAACATTATGCATTTGCTAGAAATTCTGCTAACGAAATTATTTTATGATTATTTTTTTATTCTCTATATTCGCATACAAAGTGTTTAATTTGCATATCAAGCTGCAGGTGGTGTCATAAATGGGAAACATCACTTAAAAACACATTTGTCTCCTAATTTATTGCATTTCTACAATGTACTGATTTTTTTTTTTTTAACATGGTTTAGATGGCAAAGTCCACTTGTAATGTAAGAAACAGTCCTTTTATTTAAGGCACAGGAATCCCATATAGAAACATAGAAACATATAATGTGTCGGCAGATAAGAACCATTCGGTCCATCTAGTCTGCCCCCAATTTTTTTTGAGTACTTTTATTAGTCCCCCGTTCCCGGTAATCCTCGTTAGTTGAGAATTAAATAAACTCGAATTATTCTAGATTTCAACACAATTGCAGAAGATTGTAAGTGAGAGTCAGGTAGACACAGGATCCTGATATATTTCGGGATCGGTGATCAATTAAAAATGAAAAGGCCCATCAGTTATTGGAGGATATATTTACTGACAAACAGAGAAAGCAGGTGGAGGTTTCTCTCAAACAGTTTGGTTTTGCAGATAACTTTGTATTGCAGATAACAGGATATACAACTTTCCAAACAGGAGTCAAAGGAAATGATCCTTCTCCCAAATGTCTTCATCAGTGTTTATGTCATAACATCCCATCCAGCCTTGATGTTTAGGGATTATGCAGTGTTTTTTCCCCCTCCTGGTGGGCAGGAAAACCCTCCAGGTTTATAAATCTGGTAATTATCGGCTCAGTTAAGCCATTTAAAGGAACTGTATCACCTAAACATTGCTTTTTACTGTGCATGTAGAGCATTAAAAAAAATGATAATTATCTATACATTGTATTAGCAAAACTGCAAGTAAATTCCATAAATTAGCACAACAAAATCTTTTAAATGTGTCCGTGGAGTCACCTGCTTATGACATCACTTGTGGCCTGGTGTAAAGTGGGTCCCTCCGCATAATCCTTTTCTTTTTTCCTTCACATGCTTTATCCAAATAAACTGATTTTCAGTGGGAAATGTGTCATTTGCATACCGTGCCACAGGTGATGTCATAAGCAGGAGACTCCACAGACTCCTTTAAAACACATTTTTCTCCTAATTTAGGCATTTGCCTGCAGTTTTGCTAACACAATGTATAGATCAATTTCAATCCTTTTTTTTTATGCTCTTCATGTACAGTAAAAACAGTCTTCAAGTGATACCGTCCCTTTTTTATATATAGCATAGTTGTAATGACATGGCGGAGTACACATTTTCCATTAACTTAGTTAATTTGCATATGACTTCTCAGGGTGATGTCATAAACAGGAGACACGCCAGGCACATGTAATTGTTTCACTTGCTCTATGCATTTGCTGTCAATTCAACTAATCCAGTGGGTGTTAATTCTAAAAGTCAGTTGTGACCCTACGTTCTAAAACTGGAGCAGTCACCAGGGAAACCCATGAAAGGTTCCAGCTGTTTTGACCACTTTTAAAACTTTGCCACGGAATAGAGTTTTAAAAATCACCCCTTAATGTGTAGATCCTGTCCTTATTCCAAACAATGATTAGGTGGCAGACGACTTTGAATGCCCCTTGAATTTTAATACCCAGCAGTACTGTTTGTAGATGTATTTGTAGGGCTACTAAACTGGTACATGGGTTGAAGGATAAAACTTACCAGGAAAGGTTAAAGCATCTTAACATGTATAGCTTGGAGGAAAGACGTAACAGGGGGGATATGATAGAAACATTTAAATACATAAAGGGAATCAACACAGTAATGGAAGAGAGTATATTTCAAAGAAGAAAAACTACCACAACTAGAGGACATAGTCTTAAATTAGAGGGGCAACAATTTAAAAGTAATATCAGTAAGTATTACTTTCCTGAGAGGGTAGTGGATGTATGGAATAGCCTTCCAGTGGGAGTGGTAGAGGTAAACACAGTAAAGGAGTTTAAGCATGTGTGGGATAGACACAAGGCTATCCTAGATATAAGACCGGAAACGGGGGACTAATAAAAGTATTTAGAAAATTGGGCAGACTAGATGGACCGAATGGTTCTTATCTGCCGACACATTCTATGTTTCTATTTCATGGGTATTAAATTAATCTGAGCCTTTCACTCACATTCAGTTGGGTATTTGTGCTCAATCTTCAGGTTCAAGGATTACTGCAAATAAAGTATAATTAATTTACTGGCCCGGTGAAATTATATCACTGTAAAATCCGAGGATATCTGCAATGTACAAATAAGTGCATACAACATATATTTAACACACGTACAACACAGAGAAAATAAACAATGGGGGTAATGGATAAATAGTGGCGCTTTTTTTGTGTTTAATCCTGATTCCTCAGGTTTCTGCTCTTGTGTGATATGTATAAAATGGTCAGAATGGGTTTTATACATTAAACAAAGGGGACTTCAACTTTTTAGTCTCACTTTTTGTTCAGTGCAGATATTAGGAGTGGTGGAGATTTGTAGTCTGATCAAGTGATCTAAAATATTTAGAGACTTTTTTTATATATATATATATACATTGTTTGCGACAGAATCCCTAAACAATAATTAGATCATTTTTTATTTTATTTTGGCGCACAGTTGTGAGAATTATGGCGCCTTTGTACATTATACATAACACCTTTATGGATAAACCCCAATGTGTCCTTTGTCAGAAGACAAAAAGAGGTCTGATTAAATCCTGTACAATAACACGGCTATTACCGTATATATGCCTATTGTCTGTATACAGTCTTCACACAGTAAAATAGAAAAATCACTCTATTGTAGCCTCACAATTCTTTTTGTGCATCATCTATGGGTACAGCTGGGTTTGTGACACAGGAGCAAGAGCCTTGTTTAGGAAAAAAAAAACACATCACAAAAGTCTCTGAGCTCAAACAAATCCCTCAAAGCCATTGTCTTTTTAGAAAAGCAAGAACAATTAGGTTTAGCAAAGCAGGTTTTTCTCATTAATGGCACAATATGAGGGGAAACGTGTACAGCTGTTCAAAAAGAAATGCTTTAAATGGTCTGCAAGCGGTCGGCTCTCTAATATAAGCACAATACGACGTAACAGACATGTCTGCCCGCACAATGGAGTAGGTTATCTATATGTGTGAAGAAGGATCCGACAGTATATTTGGAACCAAAAAATATGTTTTGGATAAGTGCTGCTTGATGTAAAGTAAAGAAGAAAAAAAATAAATGAGGATCTACTCAATATACACCGATCTGGCCCAAAATTACTGAAATTCGGCTACTCAATCTCGCCGATTTCGAGATCGAATTGGCTACTTGAGCCGTTCGTAGACTGAAACACCGGAAGCATTCGGATCGGGACAATTTCCCCTATACAAAGTGTACATTTTCGGTTACCCGATGTGCTCTGATCACCCTCGAACACAATCCGAATTCGCGTAGAATACGGGAAATTGGCTCCGTGTCAGTTGTCCAGATTTTCGTTGGAGACTTGAACAGAAAAGTGTAGGAGAATTAAAGTAAACATATTTTAAACACAAAAAAAAATCATATATAATTTGATCTATTAATGTTTGCTATTCTAATAGTATATTTACATTAAAATATAAGCATTTCTGATTTTAGTGATCAGATTCGAGATCACTCCGGTGATCAAGTGATATTCCGATCTGATTTTTGGCTGGATTAATCGGAGCTACCGGAGTAAACCCAATTGATCTTTCATCAGTTTTCCTCTCAGCACTTCTTATCTCCTAAAACCTGCAAAGTGTTAATGATTTATTCCTGTTGCCATAGTAACAGTCCTGCCTATCTCCCCAAGCCCTCTTTACTAGAGGTCACAGAATTTAGAATTCTGAAAAATGATTATCAGTGTAAGACTACATGACAACTGTCAATTTCTTTAAATTAAAAATAAGTGCAGTTCGCCCACATTTTTAAAACATATAGTAAATAAGCTGTGTGCAATTTTTCTTTTAAAGAACTAAGCTTTTTTTTTTACTCAGTTTTTTTAACAGTGAGTCAATAATGAACTTAATTAAACTTTTTATTTGTTTTTTTTTTTGAGGGGGGAGCGACTTATTTTACGCTTTATTTGCTTGATAGAGACCCCAGCCCCCTCCTACTTTCATTTCTTACCCCTTGGCTCAGTTTTGTCGTCGACACAAACGATCCAAGGGGCCGAGTGTGGCATCCGAATTGCATTCTTGACGCAACCTGTGTCGCGAATACAATTCGGTAAGGTGCCCGTACTGTGCGCCCGTGGGCGATCGCGGCTTTTAAATGAAAGCAGAATCAATGTGAACAATGTTTACCATGATTCTGCGGTGGAAGAAGCCTGTACCGCGCATGCGCAATCGCACACAGTTTACCAGTCAGGTATCTTCCGAATTTCATTGGCGAATTGTCAGCAATGCAATTCGGATGTAACATTCATAGAGTCACTAGCATATTAATAATTGACTTCATGTTGAAAATCAAAGTTTAGTTGTCCTCTAAGTCTACTTTTTGTTCTACCGTATGATTGACAGGTGATTTGTTATGATATATTTCACAATAAGATTTTTGTACTCACTGGGGGGTGATGTAAGGAAGTTACTTTATGTATTTGCACCTGTTTGTTAGTATAAAACTGTGCAAAGGCATTTTATATTTATGTGGGAAATTAGTCATCTTGCCAACTGTGTGTCGCAATGGGAGGAGCCTAAAGGGGCAGAGTTATATGAAGTCACATGACATCACACAGCTTTGAGCTACAGGCCACTCGATACATTATACTGTTTGGAGCTCATTTACTTGTATTGAGACTGTGTATATCTCTCAGACATGCACAGTTTGAACTCAGTGCTGCCACCGCACAGTGCAATATTTATGCCGGGACTGACCCGAATTTGACGGGACAGGACCCAAAGAACAAGACTATGGCGGGAAATTCGGGACTGTTAGCAACTATGGCTATGGTTAGTTTTGGCTCATAAAAAATAATCTGAATGGAGCACTGACTGTTTCTTGTGGAGCATGGTTCCTTACTAACAAAGATACATCATGCGTGATTACTGAAACACACAGGACAAGCGGCAAAAAATGAAGTTCTGTTTAATTGAAAGGTGGCTTCAGGTGTAGGCATTTTATATAGAAAGTCTTTAATGGAAGACTACAAATAAAGCACCTTACTGAGCCCTCTTTGTTCTGTAGAACTATCTGGGGGCGGACTTGTTGTTTAGAATCTTGGGTCAGATAAAGAAAGTTCTGACCAAATATGTCCGCCCCCTTATAGTGCGATACTAGATTTTGTTGCCGACAGTTGACTTTTAAGATTGTGCGATTAGCTACTTTTACTTTTTACTTACATTTAAAAATTGCACCAGCATCAGCATATAAAAAAATCTGCAAGTGTTGGATGACATTACTGCTCCCCAATTTCCCTCCATCCAATTCTTGCTTTAATGTTGGCAGTGTGTATAAAGCCAGCCAGAGCCCTTTTATAGATAATCGATTTTAGCAGGCGGGTATGCTCCATATGTGCTAGGTGTGCAGCCGCGCTGTATATGTCTGGGGTTTGTCTGCTCTGAACAGAGACAGACAGACGGCTGCTGCCAATTTAGCAACAGAGTCACTCACTTTAATTGCCAATTCGACCAGCACGAAAAGTAGATGAAAATTCGAGTGACTGACTCTCTCGAATTTGGCAGATGCCGTCGGCCCCTCAGATGTATCTGTCTGTTTGCAGCACACAAACCCCTGGAAATACACGAGATACATCGTGCCCCTGAGTGAAGGGCATGCTCCGGACTGGCAGCACCCCTACCTGTCACTGAGGGGCATGATCATCCGCCCCTGGATTTTAGTCCCTTTTTTTGGACCTCATCTTCTGTGAATTACACACATGCTCATTCAATAGCATGCTTTCTAAAGGAATATAAGTATCTTCCAGTCTCAAGGGAGTGCTGGCAAGGGGGGCAAGAGTGCAATTGCCCCTCTCCCTCTGCTCTCTAATCTCTCTAGAAGGGCTAGGGCTGCACAATGCCCCAGTCTAGAACACTTTCGATCTTTCTATGCAATTGTCCTGTCTGGCGATAAATCTCTATACTTTATCTTCCAACAATACTGTCTTTCCTATCTATGTGTGTCTATCTCTGATGTTCTCAGGTGGGCTGATGAAGTGGCACCAAGGAAAACTATGCTGTGTGGACATGGACAACCACAGGAGTGACAGCTCCCGAGGACTACAATTCCCAGCACTGACTACCATTCCCAGCATTGACTACAATTCCCAGCATTGACTACAATTCCCAGCATTGCTGCTGTGCCTGCTGTCCATGTTCTCCAATAGGTGATCTGACAGATTCTAGACCTCCCTGCTGCTCAGTCCCCTCCCAGATGTCCTGGAGGGATGGAGGTGGTCTGTTTTGGGCTGTGCCCTCCCTTTTACCTGTAGTTTTGTTTACTCTAGATGAGAGCTGTGGAGATAAAGGAGCAGACTTCCTCCAACTGCTGGCAGTCTGATCACAGCAAACTGGAATACACACACACACAATCCAGACACCATGGAGAGTGCCCACTACAAGCTCAAGGCTACCATAAGCCACATGTGCCCCTGCTCCAGAGTCAATGGCAATATAGGTGCAGTGCATCCTGGAGAGCCAGAGAGGTAAGCAAGGGGTTAAACTTGCTAGCTTTATTTCTTGTCTGGTGATGGTTAACATTTGGCACAGTTACTGCTCTGTAATGAATTACTCACCCCGCTGTCTTTTTAAAATGTTAAACCCCATTTTGCACATTCTGTTGAGCGTTGGGTTGAGTGCAAGCTCTTTGGCCAAGTTAACCCATGTATTCCTGTTTCAGACGCATCTGCAATGCTGTGCTGCTACAATAGGAATTTACTGACATTATTTTAATGGCAGGCTATCAGTAATGTTACAATTTGGGGGTTATACATGTAAGGAACATGTTAAAACCTATGGGATATATTGTTTGCAGGTAATCGGAATTATTTCTGCCTCTGGGATGGAATCTGAGTAAGGTTCACATAATAATTAATCTATCAGGTGGCTGCACCCATTCCTTTGAAGTGTAATGAAATAGTATAGAACTAGCAGGTGTTGTACAAATAGTAGTTAATATTACACCTCCCAGAGCTGCCCAATAATGCATTTTTCAAATCACATTGATTTAATGAGCTATTGATTGAACTGTTAGGATGTTTAAGTAAATAGACTTGTTTAAATCTCTATTGAGCAATGTGGAATGTTTAAGGGTTGGAATATATCTATATTTACTACAAAGTACAAGTAAATCCCCTTCTCTCTATACACCAGGGACATCAAACATATTGCTAATGGTGCAGAACATGATAGGGATTAGGTATGTAGCTTGGTCCTGGGGCAAAGTACTAACACCAGAACATTTTGTTCCTTTACCATGGTGATTGTAGCCCCTACACTGTATACATTATCCCTTTCATGTCTGCAGCTACATATATGCCAGAGACGTGTATAATGTCCTGTGTAAAATGTGATGTAAAAATGTAAAAAGAACAATAATTAGATTTGTATTTTTTTTATTAACTAAAACAACTACATAAAGCAAAATAAATGTAAACATTACATCCATATACATTCTTTTCCACTATAGGGTCTACTCAGTTATTATATTAAATATAAAGCTCTGCTTTGTAAAGAGAGAATTGTGGGGAATTGAGATGGTAATTTCCATGGTTGGAAATGAATAAGAATCAGATTCCCCACAAAATAATTATTGGTACAGTGAAAATATTGACATTGATAAGGTTTTTTTTTTTATTTTAAAACAAGAAGCTGGTTAGTATAATGGTTATATTAAATAAGTACAGTTAAAAATACAAAATCCCTCTGTGTATGTATAGTGATTTTTTGCTTAGCTTTGTTCTTTTTGTTTTTAGATTTTTACGTGTCAATTACCTGCTTCAGAGTAATTAATTAAAATATCAAAGTACTAGCATCGTTTAGTCCTCTACATTTGAAAAAAAAGGCTAGGTTACAATAATTGTCTCGGATAAAAAAAAAAGTTTTTTTTTTGAAAGTGTGAATCTCAGAAATACAAATACATTCATTTGTGAGAAATACATCACACTCTCATAGTGTGAGAGTCTACTCAATAATTAATTTTTCCAACCTCACTACCTTGACCTAAAGTTTGAAATTCCTGTCGCAGTTCTCTTTATTGAGTAGACCCTTTAAACAAGATACATACAATTCCAGTGATGCCAGATTTACAATATTTTAACATATTAAATATAGATTTTTTTTTTGTGTGTGTGTGTTAATAATAATTAATATAATAAAATGTCAGTCACTGGTCCCCATTCAAACCCTTTCCTTATCTTTCTTTGTTTGTGTTTTAGCTGTCCTGCATTTTGGAGACCCTGGGAACTAGATATTCAGAGTTCGGTAAGTCTTAAAATTTCTCAGTAAAAGAATTAAATAAAAACACAAACATTAGATTTTTTTTCTTCTTCTGGACATTTAAAAAAAAAAATCCTATACTAAAACACTGGCTAGGCATAATAGGAGTTACCTGCAGTCTGCTGTAATGGCAGTATCACTAGTTGGTCAGTATGGGAGGATGTCTGTCTGTGCCAAGGACTTATAACTTGACCAAACATTGAGTTTAAAGTGATCCATTATTTGGTGGAAGATCCTCAGGATTCAGATCCCAGGTGCTGAAAAAACAGACACAGGAATAGACAGATTTACAGGACGAAATGTAACTGAAATGCTAAGAAACAGAAACGGCAACGGCTGCTGATTACTCCTTACAAACCCACGCACAGTGTTTATCAAAGAACAAGTTTACTGTGATTAGGCCCCAAGTATTTACACTATCTACAACACAGACCTACTTTGTTACAGCGCAGTTATCCTTGGGATTCCTGAGGGGAACGTTACAATTTCCAAACAGCATCTTAATTTCTCTGTGATCAGAGACATCGCTTATACTGAGAAGATAGAGGATACATAATGATCTATACATTGTGTTAGCTAAATCGCACGAAAATGTATAAAATAAGAGAAAAACAAATTGTCTCCTGCTTATGACATCACCTGTGGCTTGATATGCTAATGAACTATTTTTTCAATGTAGAATCAATGTTAAAGGGACAGAGTTCCTTTTTAAGATGCATACCGTATATACTCGAGTATAAGCCGAGTTTTTCAGCACAATTTTTGTGCTGAAAAATGCCCCCCTCGGCTTATAATCGAGTCGGTGGGGAAAAAAAAAATAATCTAAAACTTACCTCGTTCCTGCTCTGTCCCCCGGTGCTCTGAAGCTGCGTGGCTGTTTTTTTTTAAACAAACTTTATTGACCGCGCGGCTGGAGGGAAGCTCACAACGCTTCCCTCACAGCCACGCAGCTTCAGAGCACCGGGGGACAGAGCAGGAACGAGGTAAGTGCTGGGGTCTGGGGGAGGAGGGTGGCATAACGAGCATACTAAGGGGCAATATCCTGGCATATTGGGGGCAATATCCTGGCATATTGGGGCAATATCCTGGCATATTGGGGGCAATATCCTGGCATATTGGGGGCAATATCCTGGCATATTGGGGGAAATATCCTGGCATATTGGGGGCAATATCCTGGCATATTGGGGGCAATATCCTGGCATATTGGGGGAAATATCCTGGCATATTGGGGCAATATCCTGGCATATTGGGGCAATATCCTGGCATATTGGGGGCAATATCCTGGCATATTGGGGGCAATATCCTGGCATATTGGGGCAATATCCTGGCATTTTAAATGGCATATTGGGGGCAATATTTACCAGTAGCTGCCTCATTTTCCACCCTAGGCTTATACTCGAGTCAATATTTTTTCCCAGTTCTTTGTGGTAAAATTAGGTGCCTCGGCTTATATTCGGGTCGGCTTATACTCGAGTATATACGGTATGTGGTTTACATTTGAAACTTGTATCTTTTCAGTTCGGTGAAACAAACGGTGATCACAGAGCATCCGGATCCAAAGAAGCACACGGGTTTCAGCATCCTGTACGGTAAGTTGGATGTATGCTTTCTATTTGTGTGTGTGGGGGGGGGGGGGGGGGGGATTTTTTCCCCAGTTATCACACTATACATGTGTTATAATATATTCTTCTCTTACTCCATAAGGTTGTTCATGCCCAAATCCAAGACCAGTGAATACGTTCAGCAAATGGGGGTCACTGTCTTAGCCAATTTTCCTGTCCAGGCCACCATCCACTTTTACAACGATGACTCTGACTCCGAAGATGAGGAAGAAGAGGAAGATTACGACATGGACTTTTATGGCCAATATCAAGATTCTGATCATAACCTGCATAAAGCTTTTGGAAGCCCAATGGTTGAGGACTCCATGTGTTCGTCAAGTGTGTCTCTTCCTCAAGAGAAGCCAAGTTAGCCCCCAAGAGAACTATTACTGTGAATTTTTTTTTTTAAATGTATTTGTCACGAATGAGAAGATCAATGGAAGTTCACACCAAGATAGCCTCCTGGAGCACAGGTTTGTGACTGCGGTGTGAACTATTTGCAGATCTGAAGGACATCTTCTCGGAAATGTGCTGGTGGACAATGGAGCAAGCTCTTCGAAAGCCTAACGATCAAGTATTTCAAGTACGACATGTGGCAAGTGTCATTTCAGTTTGTATGATGATGTGAAAGCAAAGACAAGTAGGATCCCTCCTCATTAGCCCCAGACTCGGGGGCGTGCTTGGTGGAAAGCTAACAAAGAATTGCCTGAAAGGTTCAAATTCATACATGTGCTAAATTATTATAAGGGAGTGAAAACCATAACAAAAAAAAAACAATTCAAAGGATCAATAGGTCGAAAATTAAACCCTACAAAATTCCCCACCTCACTCGCCTCTCAAAAGGATGCAACCGTGAAAAATACTTATACCCTGTTCTAACTTAAGCCCAGTCTAAATGTTTGATTAAAAAATAGTTTTTTTCAACAATGTAGATGTCAAATTTCATAAAAATTATAAAAAAAAAATTATTTATGGATTTACAAGACGCTTGTGGTTAGATAGGTTATTCTCTTTTACCCTTGCTAAAAGAGCATGGTCGTATTTTATATTTATTATTAAGGTTTACATCAGTTTAGAACAGTTATGAATGAGTCAGAGAAATGGGTTGGCAAGTCTTTCACTCAGTGTATCATCAAAGAGCTCTTGGTTATTATAGGGCTGTTGTATTAGACAGTGCATAAAACAGGGGAAGACATTATTGATGGGAATTTCATCCAAAATTTTAAGGACAACTGTTGGTGAAAAAAACAAAACAAATAGTAAGTTGTGTTTGAAATATTACATCAAGTGTAGGCATTTTAAATTAAAATTATTAAATGAAAGAATTCAAATAAAGCACATTACTAAATTCTCTTTGATTGTAAAGCTCTATCATGAGGCAGACATATTTTTCAGAATCTTGGGATAAATGAAGGAAGATGTGACCCATTTGACCCAAGATGTCTGCCCCCTGACAGAGCTATTCAAGCAAAGAGGGCTCAATAAGATGCCTTTTTTATTTGCCTTTAATAGAGAGTTTGTATTTAAAATAACTACACTTGGTGCAATCTTTCAGTTAGATATAACTTATTTTGGGCCACCAGTTGTCCTTTAAGTTAATTCACAATTGGTGTAAAACTGCCACAAATTATTATGGAAGCTCTCCGGCTAATCATGACGTAATGGCCTTAAACCAATTTCCTGTTATACATTTATGGGGAGAAAGAATGGGCAATCTTTCTATGTATTGTTAGAACTTGCACTCTTTGTGTTCTTTTTTATTTGTCTGTAAAAATTCTGTATATAACAAGTTTTATTGAAAAATGCAGTCAACTCACTGCAACTTCTGTTTCTATTTACTTTTGTAACTTTGTTAATAAAATATTTTTTTGTTTTAAAGTGATCAGTCTTTCTGTCAAATTCAGAATAAAAATCTGAGGAAAATGAGGGGCTATCGATGTGATGTGTCGGGTACATACAGAAGTTATAGAAAACATAGTAGAAATATTTGTTTTAAATTAACCATTTAATGCTAGAAACTATCAATACTGAAACCAAACGGGGCTTTAGTTTCCACTCCTCCCACTCTTCTACTTCTTGTCGTATTTTGTTTTCTTGGGCAACCTGGCCATTTTAGCATTTACTTTTTAAAGAGCCAATAATCTTTTATGTTATAAAAGTACAAGATAAAATTACACTTGCCCTAGTATGATACTTATTTCAAGATACATGCAATTGTATCTTCTTAGTAGCTACTAGCTTCTATGTTTCGTGGAACCTGGCCACTGATTGGCTACTGCAGATCTGCTCTCCCTTTGCTAAGAGACATATCCCCCCGGCTGCCCCTAGATTGGAAGCTTGCAAGCAGGGTTTTCGACCTCATGTATCAGTCTGTCCATGTTCATCTAACATAGTAAGTAGTCCCCCCTCTATGCTCTGTACCAAACACTACATACATTTTTGGGGTCTATATAAATAAATATTAATGGAATAAAAACCAATGTAAACCCCATTGTGTATTCCCCATCTACAATGCCCATCAATAATGCATCATCTATCACTGTCTTTTGTCCTGCCTTTTCCAAAACCTTACATGTCGCCTTTCCCCCCCACTCCGTCTAGATTGTATGTTTGCACGCAGGGCTCGCCCTACCAGCTTAGATGGTAGCTCCCCCTCCACCCCACCTCCTTCCAAGCTCTGTACCGATCTTGTTGGTGCTATGTAAATAAAAATTAAAATTCCACTACAAAAATATAAATGGCCCTAGAAAAAAGCATAAAGTCTCACTGACATGCAGGTTATTCTCTGACCCGTAGCCATGATGCTGTTACCACAGGTTTAGTGTAGCGAGAGACCTCCATTTTTAGCGGAGAAGACCCCGAGCAGGTCTGCTCTGTTGGTGGCAGGTGGCAGGTTCTCTGCAGATTGGCAGATATGTTCAACCTGGGCACAGTATCCAGGATGGGAAGCTTTTAGTACTGATGGGACACAGTATCCAGGATGGGAAGCTTTTGGTACTAATGGGACACAGTATCCAGGATGGGAAGCTTTTAGTACTGATGGGACACAGTATCCAGGATGGGAAGCTTTTAGTACTGATGGGACACAGTATCCAGGTTGGGAAGCTTTTAGTACTGATGGGACACAGTATCCAGGATGGGAAGCTTTTAGTACTGATGGGACACAGTATCCAGGATGGGAAGCTTTTGTTACTAATGGGACACAGTATCCAGGATGGGAAGCTTTTAGTACTGATGGGACACAGTATCCAGGATGGGAAGCTTTTAGTACTGATGGGACACAGTATCCAGGATGGGAAGCTTTTGTTACTAATGGGACACAGTATCCAGGATGGGAAGCTTTTAGTACTGATGGGACACAGTATCCAGGATGGGAAGCTTTTGGTACTAATGGGACACAGTATCCAGGATGGGAAGCTTTTGGTACTAATGGGACACAGTATTCAGGATAGGAAGCATTTAGTACTGATGGGACACAGTATCCAGGTTGGGAAGCTTTTAGTACTGATGGGACACAGTATCCTGGATGGGAAGCTTTTAGTACTGATGGGACACAGTATCCAGGATGGGAAGCTTTTGGTACTAATAGGACACAGTATCCAGGATGGGAAGCTTTTGGTACTAATAGGACACAGTATCCAGGTTGGGAAGCTTTTAGTACTGATGGGACACAGTATCCTGGATGGGAAGCTTTTGGTACTAATAGGACACAGTATCCAGGATGGGAAGCTTTTGGTACTAATAGGACACAGTATCCAGGATGGGAAGCTTTTAGTACTGATGGGACACAGTATCCAGGATGGGAAGCTTTTAGTACTGATGGGACACAGTATCCAGGATGGGAAGCTTTTGGTACTAATGGGACACAGTATCCAGGATGGGAAGCTTTTGGTACTGATGGGACACAGTATCCAGGATGGGAAGCTTTTGGTACTAATGGGACACAGTATCCAGGATGAGAAGCTTTTAGTACTGATGGGACACAGTATCCAGGATGGGAAGCTTTTGGTACTAATGGGACACAGTATCCAGGATGGGAAGCTTTTGGTACTGATGGGATTGTTTTGCACAGAGAGGGAGAGAAAAATATGGGAGACCAGTGAATTTATTTCCCAGTGGAATTGTATATATTACTAATGCTTTTGCAAGCTCTGGATTGCTGCAGTGGACTTACTTCAAACTACAAACATTTGATACCTTCATGGACCTGGCATGTGTCAAATGGCTTTATGCCCCCCCCCCCTCCCCACTTTACCATGGATCAGAGATGTTCTGACTGAACTGATTTTATCTGTTGTACAACTGTCTGATTTATTGCTGAGTAAATTGTTCAATACCCTGTGTTTTTCTATACTTTCTAAAAAAAAAAAATAATAAGCTTTTAACTGTGTTATTTGATTAGACATTTTATTTTAGCCTTATTAATGACTGAGGGAAGGACCCAGCAACTTGGGCTTCAAAGCTTGCAGTTAAATTCTCAAGGGTCCACTCAGGGTCTACTTTGAGATGAGAATTTAAGGCCATAGAAGCTGAGTTTGACTAATTCTCCCATTCAGCTTCATTAAAGAAAATGTCCAACTCGGATACTTTGGCCTAGAGTTTAAAATTCCCGTTTCAGTTCACTTCCATACTCTCTTTATTGAGTAGACCCTTCTGTTAGTCAATAAATGGCATCATTTTAACTCTACTTTTTAACTTCTACATTTTTTCCACGAATAAGACGGTACTACCTTTTTTAAATACTTGAAAGTAATGCTGTTTGTTGTTTGTCATTATTGGAAAATGCATTATGGGATTAATGGCTGAGGGTTTTGGAGATTTGGAGTCAGTGGCCTCTTTGTAATCATCTAAGACATATAGAGTCGGAAGGTTCCCTAACTGACATGGAAGAGTTAATGATGGATGGTATGTTGGTACCTGTGGGGAATAAAATAAGATGTAAGTATTTACCAGTTTGTAAGCAGACATAGAGCGGTTTATGGCTGAGGATGGTGACATGTGGAACCAGATGGATGGCTGTGGAGGGGACGGTGGTGAGATGTGGAGCCAGTTGTTAGTAGCCATGGGGTGATGTCAGGTGCATGTGCTTGGGCAGTGTGTAAGCAGGCATTGAGGGGTTAATGGCTGAGGGTGGTGAGATCTGGAGCCAGTTGTTAGTGGCTGTTCGGTAGTGTAAGGTGCATGTGTTTGGGCAGTGTGTAAGCAGACAATGAGGGGTTAGTGGCTGAGGGTGGTGAGCTGTGGAGCCAGTCAGGCCCGCCATCAGGGGGCCTGACAAAAAAAAAATTCTCTATTAAGCCGGTCCGCGACTGTGATGGAAGCGTTGTGCGCTCCCCTCCAGCTGCGCAGCTTCAATAAAATTTGTTAAAAAAAAAAATGCAACTGGCATTACTCTGGTCGCATTTTTTTTTTAACAAACTTTATTGAAGCCGCGCGGCTGGAGGGGAGCGCACAACGCTTCCCTCACAGCTGCGGACCTGTAGAGCACCGGGAGACAGCAGCAAGGAGGTAAGTACTGAGGAAGGGGGGAGGAGGGTGGTATATAACGAGCATACTGAGGGGCAAAATCCTGGCATATTAATTGGCAAAATCCTGGCATATTGAGGGGCAAAATCCTGGCATATTAATTGGCAAAATCCTGGCATATTGAGGGGCAAAATCCTGGCATATTGAGGGGCAAAATCCTGGCATATTGAGGGGCAAAATCCTGGCATATTGAGGGGTTAAATCCTGGCATATTGAGGGTTTAAATCCTGGCATATTAACTGGCATAATCCTGGCATATTGAGGGGCAAAATCCTGGCATATTAATTGGCAAAATTCTGGCATATTCAGGGGCAAAATCCTGGCATATTAATTGGCAAAATCCTGGCATATTAAATGGGAAAAGAATGGCATATTGAGGGCCAAAATCCTGGCATTTTAAATGGCAAAATACCGGCATATTGAGGGGTTAAATCATGTCATATTGATCGGCAAAATCCTGGCATACTAATTGGCAAAATAATGGCATTTTGAGGGGTTAAATCCTGGCATATTAATTGGCAAAATACTGGCATATTGAGGGGCAAAATCCTGGCATATTGACCAACTGCTCCCAACCACTCTCCATATTAAATAAGACCGGGATAACATGCTTGTGAGGGTAGGTGGGGCGAGTGGGAGATATTGTCGGGGGGGGGGGGGGGCAGAAAATGGGCCCTGAAATTCCTGGTGGCTATGGGGGTAGAGTAAGGTGTACGTGCTTGGGCAGTGCGAAAGCAGGCATTGAGGGGTTAAGGGGGGGGTGTGTGGAGCCTGTTGTATGGCTATGGGGGTAGTGTAATGTGCATGTGTTTGGGCAGTGTGAACGCAGGCATTGATGGGTTAATGGCTGAGGGTGGGGAGATGTGGAGCCAGTTGTTCGTGGCTGTATGGGGAGTGTAAGGTGCATGTGTTTGGGAATTGTGTAAGCAGGCATTGAGGGGTTAATGTCTGAGGGTGGGGAGATGTGGAGCCAGTTGTTCGTGGCTGTATGGGGAGTGTAAGGTGCATGTGTTTGGGAATTGTGTAAGCAGGCATTGAGGGGTTAATGTCTGAGGGTGGGGAGATGTGGAGCCAGTTGTTCGTGGCTGTATGGGGAGTGTAAGGTGCATGTGTTTGGGAATTGTGTAAGCAGGCATTGAGGGGTTAATGTCTGAGGGCGGGGAGATGTGGAGCCAGTTGTTAGTGAGTTGGTTCAGGTTGGCTGTTTACTCAGTCACCATGGGAAAGGAAACGTGGGGTGTACAGGCTGCAGGAACCCAGGATATGAGCAGTCACTGTGACCGCACAGTGTCTGTCAACTTTTCCATCACAAACTCAGCTGGGATTAAAAAATATATCTAAATATAATATAAATGATTCTGTGTAAAGATCATTCCTGGGAATCCGCAAGAACATTCCATTGACTGCACCTCTTTTAGCACTCTGCCCGACAACTGACCTTCAACCATAACCGCCATACAACTGAACTTTAACCATAACCGCCATACAACTGAACAAAACCACCATAAAACTGAACGAAACCGCCATGCAACTGAACAAAACCGCCATACAACTGAACAAAACTGCCATACAACTGAACAAAACCACCATGCAACTGAACGAAACCGCCATGCAACTGAACGAAACCGCCATGCAACTGAACAAAACCGCCATACAACTGAACAAAACCGCCATGCAACTGAACAAAACCGCCATGCAACTGAACAAAATCGCCATACAACTGAACAAAACCACCATGCAACTGAACAAAACCACCATGCAACTGAACGAAACCGCCATGCAACTGAACAAAACCGCCATGCAACTGAACAAAACCGCCATGCAACTGAACGAAACCGCCATGCAACTGAACAAAACCACCATGCAACTGAACAAAACCGCCATACAACTGAACAAAACCACCATGCAACTGAACGAAACCGCCATGCAACTGAACAAAACTGCCATGCAACTGAACAAAACCACCATGCAACTGAACGAAACCGCCATGCAACTGAACAAAACCGCCAAACAACTAACTAAATGAAACCACCATGCAACTAACTGAATGAAACCGCCATACAACTAACTGAACGAAACCGCCATGCAACTGAACGAAACAGCCATACAACTGGACGAAACCTCCATACAACTAACTGAACGAAACCGCCTACAACTGAACGAAACTGCCATACAACTAACTGAACGAAACCGCCTACAACTGAATGAAACCGCCATACAACTAACTGAACGAAACCGCCATACAACTAACTGAACGAAACCGCCATACAACTGAACGAAACCGCCATGCAACTGAACTAAACCGGCATGCAACTGAACGAAACCACCATACAACTGAACAAAACCGCCTACAACTGAATGAAACCGCCATACAACTGATCGAAACAGCCATGCATCTGTAGGAAACCGGCATGCAACTGAATGAAACCACCATACTACTGAATGAAACCATAATAGAACTGAACGAAACCGCCATAAAACTGAACAAAACCACCATCCAACTGTATGAAACCGCCATGCAACTGTATGAAACCGCCATGCAACTGAACAAAACTGCCATGCAACTGTATGAAACCGCCATGCAACTGTATGAAACCGCCATGCAACTGTATGAAACCGCCATGCAACTGAACAAAACTGCCATGCAACTGTATGAAACCGCCATGCAACTGAACGAAACCGCCATGCAACTGAACTAAACCGGCATGCAACTGAACGAAACCACCATACAACTGAACAAAACCGCCTACAACTGAATGAAACCGCCATACAACTGATCGAAACAGCCATGCATCTGTAGGAAACCGGCATGCAACTGAATGAAACCACCATACTACTGAATGAAACCATAATAGAACTGAACGAAACCGCCATAAAACTGAACAAAACCACCATCCAACTGTATGAAACCGCCATGCAACTGTATGAAACCGCCATGCAACTGAACAAAACTGCCATGCAACTGTATGAAACCGCCATGCAACTGTATGAAACCGCCATGCAACTGTATGAAACCGCCATGCAACTGAATGAAACCACCATTACAAAAATGACGCTTTAATAACCAGCTGGTACTGCTGCTGAAATGATCCAAGAAGATTATCAGTCCGCCCAGACCCTTACACCCAATATTGCTATGACCAATTAGCAGTTAGGATGAGTTAATGTGCAAAAAAAAGTGTTTTGTCTTTCAGTAGGTTAAATCAATTTTACTTGGTTTGAATGGATTAAAAGCTGCAGAGCAGAGACAAAAATCTTGATCAAAACATTTAAAAATAGCCAAAAATAAAGGCTTGATGGCAGAAAACCACCTAAATTAACCCCTGAAAATACATTGGTTGTCTCATGGTATCCCAACACATTCCTCAGAGTTCATTACAGAAGAGTGCCGCTCTATTTCTTTGCTCCATTACCAAAAAAGGAAACGAAAATATCATTGGATCATCTTGTGTTCAGTGGACTCTTTACTGTTGGCAGTCTGATGGGCGAGTCTGGGTTTGGCGGATGCCAGGAGAACATTTCCTGCCTGACTGCATAGTGCTAATTGTACAGGTTGGTGGAGGAGGGATAATTGTATGGGGCTGTTTTTCAGGTTTTGTGCTAGGTCCCTTACTTCCAGTGGAAGGGAAATCTTAATTCTTCAACATATCAAGAAATTTTGGACAATGCTATGCTTCCAACTTTGTGGGAACAGTTTGGGGGAAGGCCCTTTTCTATTCCAGCATGACTGTGCCCCAGCGCACAAAGCAAGGGCCATAAAGACATGGTTGGATGAGTTTGATAAGAAAGCATTTCCCTGGCCTGCACATAATCCTGACCTCAATCCCACCTTTGGGATGAATTAGAATGGAGATTGCTAGCCAGGCCTTCTCATCCAACATCAGTGCCTGACCTCACAAATGATCTACTGGAGGAATAGGCAAAAATTCCCACAGAAACACCAGAATCTTGTGGAAAACCTTCCCAGAAGAGTAGAAGCTGAGATACCTCCAAAGGGGGGACCAATTAATGTCTATGTATTTAGAATGCAATATCATAGAAGTCCCTGCTTGTATAATGGTCATGTGTCCCAAAACTTTTGTACATTTTCTGTACATATTTCGTGATATGGTCCCATTAAAGTTGAAGGACTCGCACGTTTATGGGTAATTTTTTTTTTCAAATAGCTTCTGGTTTAAATAAGTCAATCTCCTATTGTGAATGTAGAGAATAAAAATCTATACAATGTGTTAGCGAAGTTTCAAGCAAATACATAAAATAAGAGAAAAATATGTTTTCTAAGTGTCTGTGGCTGTCTCCTGCTTGTAACAGGACGTAGTGGTTTAATATGCAAATTACACATTCTTTTTCCATGAGTTCATTAGCATATCAAGCCACAGGTGATGTCATAAGCAGGAGACAGCCACAATTAAAACATGTTTTTCTCTTATTCTATGCATTTGCGTGCGATTTAGCTAACACAATGTATAGATCATTATGTATCCTCTATCTTCTCAGTATAAGCGATGTCTCCGATCACAGAGTTCCTTAAATTAAGACGCTGTTTGGAAATTGTAACGTTCCCCTCAGGAATCCCAAGGATAACTGCGCTGTAACAAAGTAGGCCTGTGTTGTAGATAGTGTAAATACTTGGGGCCTAATCACAGTAAACTTGTTCTTTGATAAACACTGTGCGTGGGTTTGTAAGGAGTAATCAGCAGCCGTTGCCGCTTCTGTTTCTTAGCATTTCAGTTAAATTTCGTCCTGTAAATGTGTCTATTTCTGTGTCTGTGCTTTCGGCACCTTGGATCTGAATCCCGAGGATGTTCCACCAAATAATGGATCACTTTATACTCAGTGTTTGGTGAAGATATCAGCCCTTGGCATAGACATCAGGGAGGAGGGAAGATTGCACGGAGGAGATGACCAGGGACACGGAGCAGCAAGGAGGTAAGTACTGGGGAAGGGGGAGGGTGGCATATTGAGTAGGAAAATACTGACTTTTTGAATGGCTAAATACTGGCATACTGAGTAGCAAAATACTGACTAATTGAGTGGCTAAATACTGGCATACTGAATGGCTAAATACTGGCATATTGAGTGGCAAGATACTGGCATATTGACCAACTTCTCCCTACCCCATATCCCAAACCCTATCACCCAGGGCCATGAAATTTTTTTCTTCAATGGAAACGATCCCCAGTGCCAAAAAGGTTGGGGACCACTGGCCTAAATCATACGTACCGATGAGCAGAGGGGGGGCCCAGAATATTTGTTCAGTAAGGGACCTTAAAATTCCTGATGGCGGGTGATGGAGGCATGTAATGGGGTGACGGAGGTATGTGATGGGGTCATGTAATGGGCTGATGTGGGTTATGGGGCATGTCGTGGGTGTGCAGCGTGGGTAGGGGAGTGCCCGAAATTTGTCTGCCTAGGGCAGCACAATAACAAGAAACAGCACTGGCTCTTGCTAATAATCCATTTTACTTGCGGCACAGATATTTTATTATTATTTAGAACAAGGAAGATTTTATATTATTCCTTTTTTTTTTTCTTTCTTTCTATTTTATCTTTTATGTTTTCTATTAAAAAGTATTGAAAAGCCTGGATTCAGGGGCTTACTTTTATTGATTGCACCAAGGCCCCATAATTATACTGGGGGCTCCATGGCTACATTAGCTCTGATATAATGGGTGATATACCTTTTGGGCAAAAGGTTTAATCTAGAAAGACGGAACTGCAGAGGATTGACAAGGGACTTTCAAACTTAAAGCCAAGCTAGTCTGCCATGTTGGATCTCTTGGCTTGTAGATATGTTTAAATAACAGAATGTCACGTCAATATTGCTCCTATATTGAGTTTCCAACCCAGAACGTAATCAATCATGTTTGCTCCATGTTGTATCAATGCTTGTCAACTGAGGGCTAAACTTTACCTTGGGAAAATCATTTGGCATAGCATGCAGCAGGTAAACATATCCTGAGCGCTGGGATGGCTCCAGAGAGGCAGCGAGTTGTGCAATGAAGGTAACAGTGAGATGTGCACTGTAGGTGCACCTTGTGACCTCTTCTCACTATGATGGATGACTCAGAGGTCATGCGGCGGCACCTGGGTCACACTCTTGACAGTTCACACAGGTGAGTAGAAAAAGTGAGGGGGGGGGGGGGAGTAGAGTAGAACACACAAAATAAGATATAAAAATAAAAAAATATATAAATAAAAATCATATATAATTAATACTATCTTAATATTCTTATGCATAAATTATTGTACCTATATTTACTAAATATATATAAAATAATAAAAATAACATATAATTAATAGAAAATTATATATTTTTACATATCTATAAACATATCTGTCTATCTAGCTATATAAAAATAAATATACATTTCATATATAAAACAAATATAAAATAAATAAATACATAAATACAAATACATTAAAAAAAATACATTATATTTATATACAATCATAAATTAATTAGATATGTACTGTATAGTTCGAAAGTCTGAGTGTACCATCACCAATTGGTATTATTTGATCATTTATTAAAAAATATTGCATATATAAACACATATTATTTAATACATAGGTACATCTATTTTTTGTATCTCGTTAAATCTTAATATAAATTTGAACTTTATATTGTTTTCCTTTTCATACAGTATCTGCTTGTATATTTAAAAAAATGTCTGTCAAACAAAATTTGAAATAAAGGGTCACATCCTTACAAATACGTAAAAAATTATGTATTTTTTGTTTTTATTATTACTGTCAATTCTGTCAAACAAAATTCGTCCGTCAGAAATGCTGATATAAAATCATTATGCCTGTGAAATAATAAATGAACATATAAAATATACATACAAACATTAACTAATGTCAAAAGTTTGAGTACACTTACTGCAAAGCAAGTTTATTTTCTAACTTGCAACATTTTATGTCGTATAAGCAGACAATAAAAACACATGTTACAATGTATAGAATTGTAATATAATATAAGGAATATAAAAGTTAAGTGCTATAATAATGAAAATTGACTCTTAATCTTGGATATCTCAAAATAGTCACTTATTCCAACACGTCTTCGTATGGATATTGCACACCAATTTCATAAAAATAAATATCGATATTAAATTTATTTATGCTTATCAGCTTGTACATTATATGTACTCAAAACTTAAGACTATTCTGTATATATCCACATAGAATAATCAAGGTAAAGTATACCTAGGTGAATATTCTTCATGGTATGAAATGTAACTAAACCTGCTAATGTTTCCATTACAGTGTCAAGTGAAAAGCAAACAAAGCCAGAGGACAAACGGAGGTCACAATAAAATTCCTTGCTCAATTTTATATAGGCCGTCACTTTATGCAGGAATGACATCACCATAAAACAGGTCAGTAAACACAATCACTGTACAAACCCTAAACCACATAATAATTCCAAAGGCGTTCAGTGATTTAATATGGAGATATATGGGTCGATTCTCTTAAAGGGACACTACCACTTACATAAGATGTAACTAGATTACCCGTGCATTTAAAACAAACACATATATAAGACATATGCCCCCTTTTTTTTCCTTCTATGTTTGAATTAATTGCATGTAAAAATAAAATTAGAAACCATTTCGAGAATTTTACCCATGATGCAACATTCTCCAAAATCTTCCAGCAAGTCTCACTTTTATAACTGTGGCCAAAGCCTGCATGATGATGTCATAAGATGCTCCCTTACTGGCTCCTGTGTATCACTAGCGTGCAGGGCTAGGTAGCTGTATACAATTATTTTTTTACCTGCCTTCCAGCACAAAGAGAGATTGACCTGACCAAACCTGATAATAACTCCACCCCCTTGTGATGTAATAGTTACATTACCCACCCATTCAGTGCAAGTCTATGGTCAGAATTCTGACTTATAGACTGCATTCTGTGTCCCCAGCCCCAAACTGAGATACTAGTGCTGTAAAGTCACTGGGGGGTGGTACCCAAAAACATTATATTTCACAAAATGGCAGCGCCCAGCCACACTTGTTTAGTAAAATATTTCATAAAATAAACTCACATAACAAAAACAATAGACATATCCGAAATCAACCATGCAAAAAAAATAAACCCTTTTCATTTTTTGGTAGTAGAGGTGCAAGTGAGTAAAGATTCATTGACTCAGAGCTAAATATTCAAAATATTTGGGAAGAAAGGGGAAAAAAAAGACTCAATTGATATGGGGGGCAGAAATATTTCTTAACTGGGGTCACTTTGCTCCATGGACAGGCGTGGATGGAAAATTGCAGGGGCTGGTATTTTTTTTTGGGGGGGGGGGGGGGGGGGTGGAGTTACTTTTCATAATGCTTTGATATTTTTCTATGTATGGTTGGTGTTGTGGGGTCCACTTTTGAGAACTTTGCCCACCTGTGTCTTAATTCAGCCCTGAATATTGTATTAAATAAACTCACATAACAAAATCAAAAGACATATCTGAAATCAGCCATGCAAAAGAAAAAAAATAAATAAAAAACTCAGAGAAGGGCTACTAAACTGGTTCATGGGTTGAAGGATAAAACTTACCAGGAAAGGTTAAAGCATCTTAACATGTATAGCTTGGAGGAAAGACGTAACAGGGGGGGTATGATAGAAACATTTAAATACATAAAGGGAATCAACACAGTAAAGGAAGAGAGTATATTTAAAAGAAGAAAAACTACCACAACTAGAGGACATAGTCTTAAATTAGAGGGGCAACAATTTAAAAGTAATATCAGTAAGTATTACTTTACTGAGAGGGTAGTGGATGTATGGAATAGCCTTCCAGCAGAAGTGGTAGAGGTAAACACAGTCAAGGATTTTAAGCATGCGTGGGATAGACACAAGGCTATCCTAGCTATAAGACCGGGAATGGGGGACTAATAAAAGTACTCAAAAAGAATTGGGCAGACTAGATGGACCGAATGGTTCTTATCTGCCGACACATTCTATGTTTCTATGTTTCAATTTTTTCGGTCAGAGAGTCTCTTTAAGTTTAATGTTCATTTCACCTCTACTCACCTTTTAGTGACTAAAAACTAACCAATTGTGTTTTCTTTTCTCTCCCAAACTTTTG
This sequence comes from Pelodytes ibericus, assembly GCA_036172795.1. NCBI lineage: Eukaryota > Metazoa > Chordata > Amphibia > Anura > Pelodytidae > Pelodytes > Pelodytes ibericus. The sequence continues at coordinate 21,984,272 of CM069857.1, read as the reverse complement.
CAGTTTCTGCCTGATCATTTCGACGCGGCTTCCAACACATCACAATATCTTTACAGATACATTTCATTGAGTTATACCTGTAATTAGTATTAGAAAAAAAAAAAAGTTACTAACAGACCTGGATTATTAGAAAATCTCATAATAAAAAAATAAATGTTAACGGATATAATCTATGTATTCTTTTGGAATCTTGGTTAGAATTTGTATTCCAATCTGTATCTAAAATATGGTGCTTGTAAATAAATAAAAAAAAACCCATAAATAACAAAGAATTATTCTAAAAGCTATAAAATATCTGCTGCCTCTTTCTAAAATGCAATTATTTGCAACGTATGGCAAACAATATTTTCCTGGGGGCAGACAAAGGGTTAAAAAAAACCAAAAAAAAAACCCTGCAGAGAGATCCATGAGTGTAGCGTCCTAGCGCAAAGAATCCTAGTTTGGACACGTCACGCGTTCTCCTCCCGGATCTCATATCGCTGGAAACAAAGAGAATCCGGTGTAGATTTCAAGCCTTTGGATACAGCTCGCTTTCATGGTAATGTATTCGCAGGACACCATTTCCTCACTCTCCAGCGTCACGCCATGATGCCACGTAACAAGTCGTCATTGTGCGGTTTAACCTTCCAGTGAATGGTTGTCTGTTGACCCGAACAATAGTTCACTAATGGTCAATGGCAATGCTTAATGAAAACTATCCTACAGGTCATTGTGAGCAAGGCTCATGTACCAGTCTGTTCTTGTTTGTCTCACTTTGTCTGTAGTCGCCCTCTATGCTCAGTATCTAGCGCTGTGTAAATTGTTGGAGCTATATAAATATATGGTGATGTAATGTAATAATGTCAGACGCAACAGTGGCGGGCTAATATCACCTACCGTTTATTTTGCATATAATTGACACGGAATAGCTAGGGAAAATGTTGTTTAATTGTAAGATTTTATAAAGTGTGGACATTTGGAATAAAGTGTGCAAATGAAAGAATATAAATAAAGTTTTTATTTTATTTTACTCCATATTGTTCTACCAGGTGGCAGACATGTTGTTCAGAATCTTCAGTCAGATCTTCCTTCATCGGTCAGTTCTGAACTAAATATTTTTTTATTCATTAATTAAAATATTTATTTTCAAAATGTCTAGATTTGATGTACAGTTGCCCTTTAAAGGGGCAGCCTGATTTTTTTTTTATATAGATAATTACTGCATGTAGAATACACAAAAACAAACAGATATCCTATCAGTTTTTCCCTCATTACTTCCTATCTCCTAAAAACCACATATAAGGTGTAATTCTGTTACTATAATAACAGTCCTGCCTATCTCTCCAAGCCAATCCTTATTGGATGTCACTTAATTTAGAAGCCCCGGTAAAATTATTTTCATTGCACAAATGCAGGAGTTCTGAACATAGTTTTAAACTAAAAAAATAAGTGTATATCACACATATTAAACCAAGTAAAAGACAAGAAAATAAACTAGGTGGAAATGTCATAGTGTGAATAATGTATGAACATAAATTAAAATATATGTTAATAATATATATATTTCATAAAAAATTGATCTTCTACGATGCAGAATTTCATGAGAAGTTCACTTTTTTTTTTATATATACAAAGAATAGAAAATGGACACATTTCAAATTAAATCTACATCCCGATTGGCTGTTTAGTGTTCTAAACTAAAAGGATAGTAGCAACGATAAACATCATGGTCGCCGACTCGCTGATCATAAAAGGCACAGATGAGGACAACCTAATCTCCGAAAAACTCACTAGATGTTAATTATGAAATAAAATGTTCAAGCAAAAAAGGAACACGCCAGCTAAGGGTTAAACTTGATGGACGCCAGTCTTTTTTCAACTTAAACTACTATGTAACTATGTAACGATGTAGCTCCAGCTTCCGAAATGAAGAGCGATGAGCCATCCAAGTGAAATTAAAAAAAATATTTATTTGAGCCCATTCACAATAAAATGCAGAAAGGCAGACAGGAAGAGACAGGAGTTGACACCACACGACGCGTTTCGCACCTAGAGAGGTGCTTAATCAAAAGCAGTCTAGTAGGACAGGGCAGCTCCTATATATTTACACAATTAAACAATCAATTAAAATATTTAAAAGAGCAGCTGAGGGAGACCCTGAAACCCATGAAAAGACCTCCCCAAACAGAAGCAACACTCCCACGGGGACACACCAAATCACCAGTTCTGGTAACACCTCCCACGTCTTAATAATACAAATGTGCGGGTAAAAAATAATAATAGAAGAATACATGTTAGCTCGATCTAAACAGCCGGCAATGGAAAGATCGCACAATATTATACCCGTAAGTACATACATACCGTATTTGCTCGAATATAAGATGACCCTGATTATAAGACGACAACCCAAACTTTGGATATTCCTTTAGGGAAAAAACTAAAAGCCTGAATATAAGACTATCCTATAGGAAAAAAGTTTAACTTGTATATATTCACATGTAAATTGCTTTTTAATATTTAATACAAATTATGATATTAAACAAATGCATTTCTTGTTTTTATTTCCTTTTATGTGCCAATGCTGCCTCTCTCTCCCTCCCTACTCTTGTCTTTCTCTCCCACTCCCTCCCCTTGTCTTTCTCTCCCCTTGTTTCTCTCCCCCCTCCATCCCTCCCCTTGTCTTTCTCTCCCCCTCTTCCCTCCCTCCCCCTATCTTTCTCTCCCCCTCCCTCCCTTTGTCTTTCTCTCGCTCCCTGGTACGTGCAGACATCCTCCATGCTGCCCGACACTTCCATCCATTATGACGAACAGCCGGTCCGTCATAATAGACGGAAGTGTTGGGCAGCATCCCCCGGATGCCAAATATCCTCTGCTGCTGCCAGGCATTTCTGTCGGGACTTTTATGATGAAGCTGGAAGGACCCGGCTGCATCATAGAAGTCCCGGCAGTCGTGCCGGGCGGCAGGGGAGGATGTCTGCCAGCATTGTGCAGACATCCACCGGCTGTTAGCGAGGGGGGTCCAGGATCCCAGTCTTATAGTCTGACCTCGATCTGAGGTCAGACTATAAGACGACCTTGAATATAAGACGAGGGGTCTTTTTCATAGCATTTGCTCTGAAACAAACCTTGTCTTATATTCGAGCAAATACAGTAGAAACATGCTTAAAGATACGTAAGGAAACTGGCTAGTATCATCAATCAATGTTGAGACCATGTTATGGTATAGATGAAACTGACACATTTCTGTAACAGGCAGAAAATAAAATAGTTAAATGTATAAAACATTGTTAAAAATACCTTGATCATACATCCCAAATGAAGCACTGCTTTTTATACAGACATATATATAGGCTAGGAATATGTGCATAGACAGAGCGGGGTGCAAGCAATTAGAAAAGAGTGGATATTACTCATGCAGTATTACAGGAGACACAATATTGTGCATTTAGCTCTTGGGGAATAAGTGTCGTAAGTTTAAAGTTTGAGCTTGCTATGAATGTATATATTGTGATATAAAATGTTACAGCCATAACTGTGGTCTGGAACGTTGATTGGTGGAGAATTTCTCCTTAAACCGTATTAGCTTGAATATAAGACGACATGTTAAAGATAACGTAATTTGGTTCCTGTTGCCTGTACCGTCATCGATCTTCACATTAAAAAACACCGGCTTCCCCTTTGTTTTTCTAAAAAAGAAAAATAGAGGGTGCGCAAGTGATGTATTTGAAAAATATTAATAATAAACTTATCTTGCAGATCCTTGATGGTATCAGACTTGTAGCCAAGTATATATATATATATAATATTGATAAAGGTCCGAGATTCGGACCGAAACGTCGACCACATGGTTAAATGTATCTGTAATACTATCATTTGGCAATCGACTTTAAAGATCATGATTTCTTCAATTGAAAAGACCCGTGAGTGCGTGTATTTTTTCTGTTTTTTTGGACTGTTATGTACTTAGAGCTACACAGCACCCGGGCAGTAGCTGAGTTTGTATATTTTTTTGTCTCTTAAAAGCTGAGTGCACCTGCTTTGGATTACGTATATATATATATATATATATATATATATATATATATATATATTAGACAAAACAAAATACAGGTGAACAGATATGGTGCAATAAGTTCCAACAATTACGATTCCAGCATCACAGGTTCGTGGGACATGTATTTGTGGCTAACAACACTGTGGAAGCCCCTTGCATTGGACAATATTTCACGAATCTAAGAAGACCCTGATTATAAGAGGAGCCCCAACACTTTGGATATTAATTTCGAAACAAAAAGAAAAAGCCTGAATATAAGATTACCAATCTGCACCCCCCCCCCCCCCCAGACTTGCCATTCTGCTGCCATCTGCCCCCAGACTTGCCAATGTTCCTCCAGACTCCCTGGCGTCTGGTGGATGATGTCTGCGCAGTGTAGTCAGGTATCCTCCAAGGCACCTTCACTGGGGTTTCTATAATGGAGCACTGGGCAGTCACGTGACCTCTCGGCGTTCTGTTGTAGAAGTCCCGGAGGAAGTGGCAAGCAGAATCAGAAGATGTCAGTGCGCTTCGCACAGACATCCACTGGCTTACGGAGGACCTGGATCCTAGTCTTATAATCAGACCTCTATTTGAGGTCTGATTATAAGATGACTTCAAATATCAGACAAGGAGTGTTTTTCAGAGGATGTGCTCTGAAAAAAACCTTGTCTTCTATTCAAGCGAATACAGTACTTTTCACCTGACTTTTATGTTGTGCTCGGCAGAGTAGCACCGAGGGGATGAATTCTAACTGAATTTGCTCAGCGGATCTCTGTACTACAGCCGAATTGTGTGCTTTCATGTCTTTTTCACGGATGAGAATAAACTGATCTCCTAAAGATTGCAAAACTCACTAGATGTGAATTGTGAAATACATTTTTCCTCCTCAACTCAGCAATATGATAATCAAATCCTTTTATTTGAAGGTGATGAAAGATTATCCACAAATGTTATTTTATGATCTATTACGTTCACTTTCTATTTACACCCCAGGCAGAAAAACATTAGTGAGTCAGCACTGATTGCCCCAAGGAAGGGAGGCATCCTTCAATTATAATATAGTTATTATTTCAAAAGAACATTAATTTTTTTTCATTGTATATTTTTCCCACTGTTCTATTACTTACTTTATTGCAGCCGTCACACTTTCTGAGTTATTTCTATTCCGCAAGTGTACGTAAGCTCGGCCATTTTTTTGAGGGTGATAAACCCTGATAGTTAATTGGGAGGATCAGTGAGTATCATACTTAGAATATATCTATTAAAGTTCTAGTACGCACATTTGTATAGTTATTTAACTGTACTATACATGAAAAAGGTAGGTATTTTGAAAGTTGGCTCATAATGTATCAGAATGTGCAATAAGAAGGTAATGGGGGGGAATCAACCAACACATTTGACATTGATCCTATAGATCGGTTTGGTTAATCTAAACCCACTGGGTGATCATCGTATTGTGTTAGTTATTCCCTGGTCATCAATGTGTTAATACTGATGTTGCTGCTGTCATAAGACCAGAGATAAGATAAGAGGTCAATAGTTGAAAATTGGGGCAAGTTTGAGAATTTCTTCGCTGAGCTCTGGCTGGCCTGGTGGTAATCTGATCTGATTTCTGTTTGCTAGAGATAATTTTGCTGCTTTAAATCAATACACTGATAGGACCTGGGAGAGGAAGAGTTAATATCCCCATCAAGGGGTAATTAATGTCAGGGAGGTTTGTTTTGGATTTTATTTGTGCACAGAGAACTGATGACGGGGAACGAGGGATTGAGGGATAGATGAGAGGGATGAGAGACGGTCAGGTGAAGTAAGATGCTCTTATAGCAGTTTGACAACTAGAATGATAAGGAAAAGAAAGAGTGATGGGAGCTCAGAAATTTGTTTTTTTTTTTTTATTCACATATTCCTGGCTATCTGACTCTTCCATCCAATATGGAATTTAATATATATTGAGGCTAAACATTAAAAGTAGAGAATTGTGGATTATTATCAGTGTACAGAAGAGAAGGATGGATTATTATCAGGGTACAGTAGAGAAGGATGGATTATTATCAGTGTACAGTAGAGAAGGATGGATTATTATCAGGGTACAGTAGAGAAGGATGGATTATTAGTAGGGTACAGAAGAGAAGGATGGTTTATTATCAGGGTACAGAAGAGAAGGATGGATTATTATCAGGGTACAGTAGAGAATGGTGGATTATTATCAGGGTACAGAAGAGAAGGATGGTTTATTATCAGGGTACAGAAGAGAAGGATAGATTATTATCAGGGTACAGTAGAGAAGGATGGATTATTATCAGTGTACAGTAGAGAATGGTGGATTATTATCAGGGTACAGAAGAGAAGGATGGTTTATTATCAGGGTACAGAAGAGAAGGATAGATTATTATCAGGGTACAGTAGAGAAGGATGGATTATTATCAGGGTACAGTAGAGAATGGTGGATTATTATCAGGGTACAGAAGAGAAGGATGGTTTATTATCAGGGTACAGAAGAGAAGGATAGATTATTATCAGGGTACAGTAGAGAAGGATGGATTATTATCAGGGTACAGTAGAGAAGGATGGATTATTATCAGTGTACAGTAGAGAATGGTGGATTATTATCAGGGTACAGAAGAGAAGGATGGTTTATTATCAGGGTACAGAAGAGAAGGATAGATTATTATCAGGGTACAGTAGAGAAGGATGGATTATTATCAGGGTACAGTAGAGAAGGATGGATTATTATCAGGGTACAGAAGAGAAGGATGGATTATTATCAGGGTACAGTAGAGAAGGATGGATTATTATCAGGGTACAGTAGAGAAGGATGGATTATTATCAGGGTACAGAAGAGAAGGATGGATTATTATCAGGGTACAGTAGAGAAGGATGGATTATTATCAGGGTACAGTAGAGAAGGATGGATTATTATCAGGGTACAGTAGAGAAGGATGGATTATTATCAGGGTACAGAAGAGAAGGATGGATTATTATCAGGGTAAAGTAGAGAAGGATGGATTATTATCAGTGTACAGTAGAGAATGGTGGATTATTATCAGTGTACAGAAGAGAAGGATGGATTATTATCAGGGTACAGTAGAGAAGGATGGATTATTATCAGTGTACAGTAGAGAATGGTGGATTATTATCAGTGTACAGAAGAGAAGGATGGATTATTATCAGGGTACAGTAGAGAAGGATGGATTATTATCAGGGTACAGTAGAGAAGGATGGATTATTATCAGGGTACAGAAGAGAAGGATGGATTATTATCAGGGTAAAGTAGAGAAGGATGGATTATTATCAGTGTACAGAAGAGAAGGATGGATTATTATCAGGGTACAGAAGAGAAGGATGGATTATTAGTAGGGTACAGAAGAGAAGGATGGATTATTATCAGTGTACAGAAGAGAAGGATGGATTATTATCAGGGTACAGAAGAGAAGGATGGATTATTATCAGTGTACAGAAGAGAAGGATGGATTATTATCAGGGTACAGAAGAGAAGGATGGATTATTATCAGTGTACAGAAGAGAAGGATGGATTATTATCAGGGTACAGTAGAAAAGGATGGATTATTATCAGGGTACAGAAGAGAAGGATGGATTATTATCAGGGTACAATAGGGTAGGGTGGATTATCAGGGTACATTAGAGAAAGGTGGATTATTTTTAGGGTATATTCAAGATGGGTGGATTATTATCAGGGTACAGTAGAGAAGGGTGTATTATCATCTGGATACAGAAGAGAATTGTGGATTATTAGTAGGGTACAGTAGAGAAGGGTGTGTAATTATCAGGGTACAGTAGAGAAGGATGGATTATTATCAGGATACAGAAGAGAATGGTGGATTATTAGTAGGGTACAGTAGAGAAGGATGGATTATTAGTAGGGTACAGTAGAGAAGGATGGATTATTAGTAGGGTACAGTAGAGAAGGATGGATTATTAGTAGAGTACAGTAGAGAAGGATGGATTATTATCAGTGTACAGTAGAGAAGGATGGATTATTATCAGTGTACAGTAGAGAAGGATGGATTATTAGTAGGGTACAGTAGAGAAGGATGGATTATTAGTAGGGTACAGTAGAGAAGGATGGATTATTAGTAGAGTACAGTAGAGAAGGATGGATTATTATCAGTGTACAGTAGAGAAGGATGGATTATTATCAGGATACAGAAGAGAATGGTGGATTATTAGTAGGGTACAGTAAAGAAGGGTGTGTAATTATCAGGGTACAGGAGAGAAGGATGGATTATTATCAGGGTACAGAAGAGAATGGTGGATTATTAGTAGGGTACAGTAGAGAAGGATGGATTATTAGTAGGGTACAGTAGAGAAGGATGGATTATTAGTAGGGTACAGTAGAGAAGGATGGATTATTAGTAGGGTACAGTAGAGAAGGATGGATTATTATCAGGGTACAGTAGAGAAGGATGGATTATTAGTAGGGTACAGTAGAGAAGGATGGATTATTAGTAGGGTACAGTAGAGAAGGATGGATTATTAGTAGGGTACAGTAGAGAAGGATGGATTATTAGTAGAGTACAGTAGAGAAGGATGGATTATTAGTAGGGTACAGTAGAGAAGGATGGATTATTAGTAGAGTACAGTAGAGAAGGATGGATTATTATCAGGGTACAGAAGAGAAGGATGTAATATTATCAGGGTACAGAAGAGAATGGTGGATTATTATCAGGATACAGAAGAGAATGGTGGATTATTATCAGGGTACAGTAAAGAAGGGTGTGTAATTATCAGGGTACAGGAGAGAAGGATGGATTATTATCAGGGTACAGAAGAGAATGGTGGATTATTAGTAGGGTACAGTAGAGAAGGATGGATTATTAGTAGGGTACAGTAGAGAAGGATGGATTATTATCAGGATACAGAAGAGAATGGTGGATTATTAGTAGGGTACAGTAAAGAAGGGTGGATTATTAGTAGGGTACAGTAAAGAAGGGTGTGTAATTATCAGGGTACAGGAGAGAAGGATGGATTATTAGTAGAGTACAGTAGAGAAGGATGGATTATTATCAGGGTACAGAAGAGAATGGTGGATTATTAGTAGGGTACAGTAGAGAAGGATGGATTATTAGTAGGGTACAGTAGAGAAGGATGGATTATTAGTAGGGTACAGTAGAGAAGGATGGATTATTAGTAGGGTACAGTAGAGAAGGATGGATTATTATCAGGGTACAGTAGAGAAGGATAGATTATTATCAGGGTACAGAAGAGAAGGATGGATTATTATCAGGGTACAGTAGAGAAGGATGGATTATTATCAGGGTACAGAAGAGAATGGTGGATTATTAGTAGGGTACAGTAGAGAAGGATGGATTATTAGTAGGGTACAGTAGAGAAGGATGGATTATTAGTAGGGTACAGTAAAGAAGGATGGGTTATTAGTAGGGTACAGTAGAGAAGGATGGATTATTAGTAGAGTACAGTAGAGAAGGATGGATTATTATCAGGGTACAGAAGAGAATGGTGGATTATTAGTAGGGTACAGGAGAGAAGGATGGATTATTAGTAGGGTACAGTAGAGAAGGATGGATTATTAGTAGAGTACAGTAGAGAAGGATGGATTATTATCAGGGTACAGAAGAGAAGGATGGATTATTATCAGGATACAGAAGAGAATGGTGGATTATTATCAGGATACAGAAGAGAATGGTGGATTATTAGTAGGGTACAGTAAAGAAGGGTGTGTAATTATCAGGGTACAGTAGAGAAGGATGGATTATTATCAGGATACAGAAGAGAAGGATGGATTATTATCAGGATACAGAAGAGAATGGTGGATTATTAGTAGGGTACAGTAAAGAAGGGTGTGTAATTATCAGGGTACAGGAGAGAAGGATGGATTATTATCAGGGTACAGAAGAGAATAGTGGATTATTAGTAGGGTACAGTAAAGAAGGGTGTGTAATTATCAGGGTACAGGAGAGAAGGATGGATTATTATCAGGGTACAGTAGAGAAGGATGGATTATTATCAGGGTACAGTAGAGAAGGATGGATTATTATCAGGGTACAGAAGAGAATGGTGGATTATTAGTAGGGTACAGTAGAGAAGGATGGATTATTAGTAGGGTACAGTAGAGAAGGATGGATTATTAGTAGGGTACAGTAGAGAAGGATGGATTATTAGTAGGGTACAGTAGAGAAGGATGGATTATTAGTAGGGTACAGTAGAGAAGGATGGATTATTAGTAGGGTACAGTAGAGAAGGATGGATTATTAGTAGAGTACAGTAGAGAAGGATGGATTATTATCAGGGTACAGAAGAGAAGGATGTAATATTATCAGGGTACAGAAGAGAATGGTGGATTATTATCAGGATACAGAAGAGAATGGTGGATTATTAGTAGGGTACAGTAAAGAAGGGTGTGTAATTATCAGGGTACAGGAGAGAAGGATGGATTATTATCAGGGTACAGAAGAGAATGGTGGATTATTAGTAGGGTACAGTAGAGAAGGATGGATTATTAGTAGGGTACAGTAGAGAAGGATGGATTATTAGTAGGGTACAGTAAAGAAGGATGGATTATTAGTAGAGTACAGTAGAGAAGGATGGATTATTAGTAGAGTACAGTAGAGAAGGATGGATTATTATCAGGGTACAGAAGAGAAGGATGGATTATTATCAGGGTAAAGTAGAGAAGGATGGATTATTATCAGGGTACAGTAGAGAAGGATGGATTATTATCAGGGTACAGTAGAGAAGGATGGATTATTATCAGGGTACAGTAGAGAAGGATGGATTATTATCAGGGTACAGTAGAGAAGGATGGATTATTATCAGGGTACAGTAGAGAAGGATGGATTATTATCAGGGTACAGAAGAGAAGGATGGATTATTATCAGGGTACAGAAGAGAATGATGGATTATTATCAGGATACAGAAGAGAATGGTGGATTATTAGTAGGGTACAGTAAAGAAGGGTGGATTATTAGTAGGGTACAGTAAAGAAGGGTGTGTAATTATCAGGGTACAGGAGAGAAGGATGGATTATTATCAGGGTACAGAAGAGAATGGTGGATTATTAGTAGGGTACAGTAGAGAAGGATGGATTATTAGTAGGGTACAGTAGAGAAGGATGGATTATTATCAGGGTACAGTAGAGAAGGATGGATTATTATCAGGGTACAGAAGAGAAGGATGGATTATTATCAGGGTACAGAAGAGAAGGATGGATTATTATCAGGATACAGAAGAGAATGGTGGATTATTAGTAGGGTACAGTAAAGAAGGGTGGATTATTAGTAGGGTACAGTAAAGAAGGGTGTGTAATTATCAGGGTACAGGAGAGAAGGATGGATTATTATCAGGGTACAGAAGAGAATGGTGGATTATTAGTAGGGTACAGTAGAGAAGGATGGATTATTAGTAGGGTACAGTAGAGAAGGATGGATTATTATCAGGGTACAGAAGAGAATGGTGGATTATTAGTAGGGTACAGTAGAGAAGGATGGATTATTAGTAGGGTACAGTAGAGAAGGATGGATTATTAGTAGAGTACAGTAGAGAAGGATGGATTATTAGTAGAGTACAGTAGAGAAGGATGGATTATTATCAGGGTACAGAAGAGAAGGATGGATTATTATCAGGATACAGAAGAGAATGGTGGATTATTAGTAGGGTACAGTAAAGAAGGGTGTGTAATTATCAGGGTACAGTAGAGAAGGATGGATTATTATCAGGATACAGAAGAGAAGGATGGATTATTATCAGGATACAGAAGAGAAGGATGGATTATTATCAGGGTACAGTAGAGAAGGATGGATTATTATCAGGATACAGAAGAGAATGGTGGATTATTAGTAGGGTACAGTAAAGAAGGGTGTGTAATTATCAGGGTACAGGAGAGAAGGATGGATTATTATCAGGATACAGAAGAGAATGGTGGATTATTAGTAGGGTACAGTAGAGAAGGATGGATTATTAGTAGGGTACAGTAGAGAAGGATGGATTATTAGTAGGGTACAGTAGAGAAGGATGGATTATTATCAGGGTACAGTAGAGAAGGATGGATTATTATCAGGGTACAGAAGAGAATGGTGGATTATTAGTAGGGTACAGTAGAGAAGGATGGATTATTAGTAGAGTACAGTAGAGAAGGATGGATTATTATCAGTGTACAGAAGAGAAGGATGGATTATTATCAGGGTACAGTAGAGAAGGATGGATTATTATCAGGGTACAGTAGAGAAGGATGGATTATTATCAGGGTACAGAAGAGAATGGTGGATTATTAGTAGGGTACAGTAGAGAAGGATGGATTATTAGTAGAGTACAGTAGAGAAGGATGGATTATTAGTAGGGTACAGTAGAGAAGGATGGATTATTATCAGGGTACAGTAGAGAAGGATGGATTATTAGTAGGGTACAGTAGAGAAGGATGGATTATTATCAGGGTACAGTAGAGAAGGATGGATTATTATCAGGGTACAGTAGAGAAGGATGGATTATTAGTAGGGTACAGTAGAGAAGGATGGATTATTATCAGGGTACAGTAGAGAAGGATGGATTATTATCAGGGTACAGTAGAGAAGGATGGATTATTAGTAGGGTACAGTAGAGAAGGATGGATTATTATCAGGGTACAGTAGAGAAGGATGGATTATTATCAGGGTACAGAAGAGAATGGTGGATTATTAGTAGGGTACAGTAGAGAAGGATGGATTATTATCAGGGTACAGAAGAGAATGGTGGATTATTAGTAGGGTACAGTAGAGAAGGATGGATTATTAGTAGGGTACAGTAGAGAAGGATGGATTATTATCAGGGTACAGTAGAGAAGGATGGATTATTATCAGGGTACAGAAGAGAAGGATGGATTATTATCAGGGTACAGAAGAGAATGGTGGATTATTAGTAGGGTACAGTAGAGAAGGATGGATTATTATCAGGGTACAGTAGAGAAGGATGGATTATTAGTAGAGTACAGTAGAGAAGGATGGATTATTATCAGGGTACAGTAGAGAAGGATGGATTATTATCAGGGTACAGTAGAGAAGGATGGATTATTATCAGGGTACAGAAGAGAATGGTGGATTATTAGTAGGGTACAGTAGAGAAGGATGGATTATTAGTAGGGTACAGTAAAGAAGGGTGTGTAATTATCAGGGTACAGAAGAGAAGGATGTAATATTATCAGGGTACAGAAGAGAAGGATGTAATATTATCAGGGTACAGAAGAGAAGGATGGATTATTATCAGTGTACAGTAAAGAAGGATGGATTATTATCAGGGTACAGTAGAGAAGGATGGATTATTATCAGGATACAGAAGAGAATGGTGGATTATTAGTAGGGTACAGTAAAGAAGGGTGGATTATTAGTAGGGTACAGTAGAGAATGGTGGATTATTAGTAGGGTACAGTAAAGAAGGGTGTGTAATTATCAGGGTACAGGAGAGAAGGATGGATTATTAGTAGGGTACAGTAGAGAAGGATGGATTATTATCAGGATACAGAAGAGAATGGTGGATTATTAGTAGGGTACAGTAAAGAAGGGTGGATTATTAGTAGGGTACAGTAGAGAATGGTGGATTATTAGTAGGGTACAGTAAAGAAGGGTGTGTAATTATCAGGGTACAGGAGAGAAGGATGGATTATTAGTAGGGTACAGTAGAGAAGGATGGATTATTATCAGGATACAGAAGAGAATGGTGGATTATTAGTAGGGTACAGTAAAGAAGGGTGTGTAATTATCAGGGTACAGGAGAGAAGGATGGATTATTATCAGGGTACAGAAGAGAAGCATGCATTAATCACTGTGCAGTACCCTAGTAGTGGTTACCGTAATCATTCCACACGTGGCAAAGAAGGTGGCGACAGGACAGGTTAGTATCAAACACAGCTCAGCTTGTTCAGAAATCATAAAAATAACAGAAACTGAGATTCTCTGGATAATGTCTCAATAGTCATACAAAATTAGCGTAAATTATATAATGGGGAGAGGGCAGGTGATTACGCCATTTACATAAAACAAGCTTAAAGCTGCATATACCAGCTCATCAATATAAACATCACAGGCAATATATATATATACATTGAGGGTGTGGCCATATGAATCAAATACATACGAAGGGTTAACTTTTTTAAACAAAAAACTGGGGTGAGTAGTGTTTAACGCAGCTTTGCCCTCTGTTGTGTTTTGATAAAATAGCACCTTATAATTAACAATAAACTGAACAGATAAAAATAATAATTTAAAAGAGAAGTGGAGAAAGGGAGGAAGAAAAAGAAAGAAAGAAAGGAATAGTTTAAAAATAAGGAGAAGAGACTGAGTACGAGGAGAGTAATTATAAGGGGTTAATAAAACAAGAAAAATTAGAGAGCAAATGGGTAAGAAAGTTTAATAAGAACATTTTCTCAGCAATCGAAGTGATCCTGATTATTGTGTCATGGCGGGAATCTTGTAGCAACTTTCTGATTCGGTAAATATCCAGGAGTATTTGTTCCTGCACCGCGGACCTTGAGAGCTGTGATGCCAGCAGCTTAAAGGTGTGCGGGGCAGAGGTCAGCAGGCCCTACCGAATTCCGTATCCCACTGACCTGCAGGCTTGTGCGACGTTGTTTAGCGTCTGTCAACGTGACTTGCCTGCTCAGGGTATGAACTTGTTGGGTCAAAATATCAACATAGTCTGTCCCTGTGGACTGCTCCTGCCAGATAACGGACAAGTGTACAACTGAGTACCCCTTTGATCAGTGCCGCCTCGGCCGTCCATTGTCAAAGCTTTAGCTGTACATGTACATTTTTCTCCTTTTGTCAGCTCCAAAAAACTGTCCGAACTGGAGTCCAGGACATACCTTAACTTTGGTTTGGCTGCGGAAAAAAAATATATAGTTTGCCACGCCAGTAGAGCGACAATATCTCGGCTCCGCCTCTGTTCCGGTTTGTCACCTTTTTTCAGACTTACGACCCATGGCCGTTGTCCGGTTCAGGTACGGCTTTTTGGTTGGTGTGGCCATCGAAAAATAAATACATTTTAGTTTAAGTGCTGTTATGTGCAGCGTACTTCCAAAACAGGTCTTCTCGGTTCGACATCAAGCCGGGACAGGTCTGAATTTGATGGGGCAGGACAACCAGAAGATGGAACGGTCCAGGCAAATTCCAAACGATTGGCATCTATGACATGCTGGAGATACAAGGGACTGACGCACCAAAATCCGTTATGGAGCATGCGTGCAAGAACAAGTCTTTGGGGGTATGATAGACAAATCGTGTAAATCAAGGGCCACTGTCCAGTTTGGTTAAGAAGAAGAATCACCCAATGCTCACTCCAAACACTCCCGAATTCAAAGTCTTCTCAGATCCGTGGCCCAGTGTGTGCTTTAGCTGCTATATGGTCAACATAATGGCAAATGCATCACTGATAGGATCTAGAGGGCTGACTCACAAGCCTTTCATCCTGATAGATTCAAGGACTTACTGTCTCTTCCCCAGAGGTTTCTAATATCAATCTGCAAGCTCAAGTGTGGAACCTGATTTTTTTTTTTAACCCCAACCAAAACAAATTTTGGGAGTTTATGTATAAAGCATCCCACATATTAAAGTCTCGAGAAGCTCACAAAAAGGCACAATCAATGTTTCTTAAACATAAAGGCCACTGCACCTTTCTTTATACATGCCAATCCATTCATAAGTGGGTGTATTAGCACCTATGCCCAAAAAAAAAAATGGCAGAGATTTCCTAGCCACTCCCTCAGGTGGCACAATTCACCAAAGGTCCATACAGCACAAACTCCCAAATTTTATCGGGAGCTGGGATGATACGTTGATGCATGTAATGATTGTGCCTCTATTTGGCGCTATATTGTGTTTGTCTTCTTTTTTTTAGTACATAACCTCCATGGCATCTTGGGGATTTTATTCTTGAAAGAGAATTTAAAGGGACTGTATCACCTAAACATTTTTATTGTGCATGGAGAGAATAAAAAAAAAATATTGAAAATTATCTATCCATTGTGTTAGGAAAAACAGCAAGAAAATGCCTAAATTAGGAGAAAAATGTGTTTTAAATGTGTCTGCGGAGTCTCCTGCTTATGACATCACCCTAACTTTTTCCTTTGTAATAAGAAAATATAGAATCTTTTCAGAGCTGGATTTTCCCAGTGAATTAACCAGTTAAATGCCAAATTGGGCTTATACAGTGGCAATAGAACGCTTTTAATGAAAGAATACAAATAAAGTACCTTATTAAGCCCTCTTTGCATAGCTCAGGGAATGGACATCTTAAGTCAGATGACGGAAGATCTAACCCAACATTCTAAACATGTCTGCCCTCTAATACAGTTATACGGAGGAAAGAGAGCCCAATAAGGTGCTTTATTTGTATTCTTTCATTAAAGTATTTGTATTTAATATGTCTACACTTGATGCAATCGAACAGTTAAACAGAACTTCATGTGTTGTCAATAGTTGTCCTTTAAGATGATTAATAATGCCCAATAACCAGGTCATAAGGTGGTATGTTAAGGATAGTGTTGAGCGAACCCGAACCGCACTGTTCGGGTTCGTACCGAACATTACGGTTTTTGGACCCCGGACCCGAACATTTCACTGTATGTTCGGGGTTCTGCGATTACATGGTATGTAATGATATGGGCTTTCGGTTTATAGACTTTTGGTTTATGTAATACATGTAATGCAATTGCTATTCTATAAACCGAAATAGAGTCCCCATTCATACGAATGGGTCAATTGACCTATTCGTATGAATGGGGACACTCTTACCCACATTTTACAGCCCTCTAGCCCTTTCCAGGACTTTTTTTAGAGGCTTTTTAGTGGCCAAAAGTTTGTGTCCCCATTGACTTCAACAATTGGGTTCGGGGTCAAGATCGAGCACGGATCCGGACATTTTTTCGAAGTTCGGCCGAACCCGAACATCCAGGTGTCCGCTCAACTCTAGTTAAGGAGTTACAGAACAAACAATAAAAAAAAAACTGGGGCTTCGGGTAAAACAGCAAGTTATTTGCACAGTTTAATGGGATACATGATATATCACCTGCTCCAGTCTGACACAAGGATTCTCTCCGATTGGCAAACAATTGGCAACTTACCATTCCAAGTGGATATTTTATAATAAAATGGGAAGATATCCATAGAAATGCTCAGTAACCAGTACACAAAGCATCAAGGATTTATTTAAAGGGACACTCCCACCAAGAAATGAAAAGGGTTTATTTTTTTGATTTTGTATTGCTGATTTCAGATATGCCTTTTGTTCTTGTCATGTGACTGTATTTAATCAAATATGCAAATAAACAAGTGTGACTAAGAGTCAAGTGTGACTATATTTTGTGAAAACTATGTTAGGACTATTGATAAAGCAACTATTACAATTTATTTGCAGTTTTTAGGAGATAGAGTTGAGGAAAAAACTGATCAGACTTATTAGTTTCCTTTTCTTTACATGATTCAGTACTGATCTAAAATTAGTTTTTTGGACCCTGTAGGTGGAACTGCCCTTTAACCACATGCGTACAGCCTTTGATGGAAGAGACTCTTTACAGTGAGATTATATCCCGTGATTGACCCGTCTGCACATCAGGGATATAAGGCACCTACAACATTATAAACAGTACCTTTATATATATAACGACCATTGAATTGTGACCCACCAAATAAAGAGAGACTAAAAAAAAAAAAACATTTTTTTTTTCTCCACTTTTTGCTTTAATGATGCAGCTTTTTCCAAATCATAATAAATAGTAAAAAAAAAAAATAAAAAAAAATAAAGGAAAGATTTAGTAAAAGAAACAAAAAGCTGATCTAGGACAAGTCACTGCCGGATGGAAAGGTTGTGTCTGGTAGAAAGAACATTTTGTTGACTTCACTAATGGAGATGTCTTTAAGAGCAGGGATTGCGTCTTCCTGGGAGAGCTTTGTTTGTTGATTTCTGGCATATGTATCTGCGGGATAAAGACGTATTTTATTGCTTAATAAGAAACCAAAGAGATGTATTGTTTTCCTGTAATACTATTGGCCTGTCTGCTGCTCTGTACCAGGAACATGACCTTTAATAGTCAATGTGTTTCAAGTGGACATAACATATAAAAATTCCTGCACACAAAAAAACCCACACATGTAAAAAAAAAAAAAAACATAACACACATAAAAAAAACACACGTAAAAAAAAAAAAACACATGTAAAAAACAAACAAAACACACATGTAAAAAAAAAACCCCACACATGAGAAAAAAAAAAAAGTAAAACAAACAAACAAAAAAAAACACATATGTAAAAAACAAAACACACATGTAAAAAAAAAATGCCTTGCTTTGTTTTTTCACTCTTATTTATTTTTGAAAACTGGAAAATATATTAATAAATAAAGAATTAAAAAAAAAAAGTGCTTTGTTTATACATCCCAACACTTTAAAGTGATTGCATGGGAGCACCATGAAAAATAGTGTTTGGTGCAGGATCTCTGACCCGGCGCTATCCAGAAGTTATGGGCACATGGCGCAAGTTCTAGAAAATTGTTGTGAGTTTGAGTTATATATTGGCGCAGGCATGGACAACACCAGTAATAGGTAGATAACCCTTATATCCCGTGGTTCACAAGAAACAAAGGTTATTTTAAGCACAGAATATATGGATACAAGCTGTACATCAATAATAAAGCACCAGGCCTGCATGAATACTAATTTTTGACAGTATATGGGTGATTAAAGAAGTATTATGTGCAACTAATAATATAATACACATTCCAAACATTTAAGTGAATTGTATTTGTTGTCTTTTTTTAAATTAATTTGTATGCCTAATAAAAAGATTATATATATATATATATATATATATATATATATGTGTTTAGGGTTTGGTCCCGCTTTAATTTGTAAAAGTGAGCATAAAACCAATGGTTTGGGAAAGTATATTTAATATATTTTTTTTATTAAAAAGTCTTTTGCTTTCTCATTCCCTCTAAATGATCAGCGGACTAACACATGTCTATTGGTTTTATCACATGTCTCAAACTCCTCCAGCTAAACACAGATTTCATTTACCTGTCACAGTGTGTATTGAATTCAGAGGAGCTGTACTCATCATGTTTATTCCAAATAAAAAGATATAGGCGATGGCCAGCAACACGAGGAGGTAAACAGGTACTGCCACGGCCCAATATCTGCAAGAAACATCAAAACCGCGTCCAAAGTGATGTCTTTAATACCATCATTCTGTATGATACAGGTTTGGTGCATCTTAGCAAGTATGACCACTTTCAGTTGAGCACCAGCGTCATTGTCCATTATACACTTGAATGATACCATGAGGATTCTGGGAAGAAAGTCTGGGGCAGCGTTCTACAAGTCAGCAGGAATGTTCCATTTAGTCTCCACATTGATTGTTCCACTTCCAGAACATAATCTACACAGTATCAAAGAGCTTGTAATCTGATACACAATGGTTTTAGTATCAGTGCTACATATACATATATATACATATATATCTAAATATATCTATATATATATATATATATATATATCTATATATATATATCATGGATTTTTTTTTTGTTGGGCTAAATAATAAGGCTTCATTTATGAATGAGAAAATTATGAAGGGTACTGCAAATGTAAGGCTAAAATAGCAGAATGGGAGAAATCTTCCAACTCGGTTTTCAATTCCCTTGTTAATTCCCATGAATAAAGTTTATAATGTTTTTCATATATTACTTCAATGTAGTTATGAAAAGTTGCAGGTTTCACTTTGCTGTCTGTTCCCTTTTTGAAGTCTCCTATTAAATGCCCTATTTGTTGGGAAAATATATAGGCTCTCTTTAAACCATCGATAAGTGTTTTACATTTCTTCCTTACGGACAGTGGTGGGGGAGGAGTATAAAAGTGGCGCATGCAGAAATAGAGTCTAATAGCGCTGCAAGCTATGAGTGCATCAGTGTATGAGGCCAACTCTAGACAAAAATCAGGATCTGGTTCCGAACCTACGGGATACTCTAACCGCCAGCACACCCCATGTGCAAAGACAGTTTGGACACCGTGGGGACCTACGAGAAAGCTTGATAGCTTTTAGAGGACAAACATAGAAGTTTGAGTGAAGGACTTACTTCTGGGGCCAGTATGTGAGTCCCAGTAAGTGTAACCATGATTCAGGAACAAAAGCCCACGTCAGGTAAAGAACTGAAAATACAACATAGTAGAACAAACAATATTATTTAGGATCTGCTTGGGTCTAAAGGACAACAAATAGACTATACATGGAAAAGTTGTCACATATTGACAGTTAACCTACCTGGGACATCCTGCGGTGAAACCCGCATAGGCAGTGATCAGCGGTCACTGTCTATGCTTAGCCAATGTTGCTATGATGCCTCGATATCGAGACATCAAGCAGTACCAAAAATTTGGCCCTCCAGGGCACTGCAATGATTCCCCGGAGCAATTGTGGGCACCATATTAGATGGCAACATGCCCTTCCAATATGGCGCTACCCTGAAGTTGGCAAGGGCTCTGGATCAGAGCTCACGTCCAGCGATCTGTTGCAGTTGTTATACTGCCTCTAGAATGACCAGAGATCACTTCCGTTTCTCTTGCTAAATTTGCATTTGTATATGTAACAGTTAGAAAACGTGTTATTTAAAAACAAATTTCTTATGATTTTTTTTTTCTTCATATTTGTAAAATGAATACCCCTGAATTTCTAGCTACTCAGTTACCTCTGACGTGCCTCTGAAATGCAATCTGGTTTGATTCAATCTTTCAGTGTGGAATCGCCTATGATTTCCGAATTGCGGCTATATTGAGAGGCCCGAAGTGTAATAAAACACAAAAAAATAAAAAAAGATATAATAAACACATAAGAATATACTAAATGAACATGAAATATTTTCTCATTACAATTTAAAAAACACTTACATTAATGTAAATATTCTATTATACTATACAACATTAATTTATTATAACTATATTTGAATATTTTTGCCTAATCGGTCTATATTGAGTCAACCCTAGAGTAAATGATATGATATAAATAATAGTATCTGAAGAAAGGCCTATTTATGGCCATAAAAACAGTATATGTGTTCAGAACAGTCCTGTCGCTATTTGAAAGTTCACACAAGTGTGGCGGCCATTTTGTTTACTAATCACTTATATTCGAGCAAATACGGTATAACGGATTTTGGTTAACATGGCGACTGCTCCCCTTTTATAACCTTGACCCAGAATTTACTCCTATAAAATAGTAGAAAATATTGGGCTTGTTCCACAGGGCTGTATCTTGTTCTTAATCGAACTGGATGTAGAGGTGAACTTCCAGGAATTAGAAGAACATGAGAAGATTTCTGGATACTCACTGAATCCAAACTGGGAGCCCAGATACAGGACGAAACCATAAATAGCTCTTTCTGGAAGAGGCGCTGGAGAGTTCTCAACCATTCTGGAACCTAGAAAAAGAGCAAAAAGGTGAGGAGAGGAAGGAGGTCAGATCTTGTTATAAAACAGAACATATTATGAGTACTTTTGACTACAAATTGTAATAAAAGCATAGTGTTCATCAATGCAGAGGAAATTATTTCACCTATGTAACTACCACATTTAGTGGAAAATAAAAACTTACTGAACCCCAATATTAATGAGACATTAGGCGCCGACTTATTGAAGGGACTTTCGACCGCATCATTTGCTTCACACTGTAAATGTAGCGGAAAAAAAAAACACGAACAAAAATGATGAAAAATGATCTGTATATTGTGCTGGCAGGAAATGAATAAGAGAAAATGGGGTTTTAAATATGTGGAGTCCCCTGCGTGTGACATCACATGTGGCATGATATACAAATGATCTAATATTCAATGGGAAATGTGTAATTTGCATATTGAGTCACAGGTGATGTCATAGACAGGAGACTCCACAGACACACTTAGAGGACAACTGTAGCAGACACTTAAGTTCTGTTTAATTGAAAGGTGGCAAGAAGTGTAGGCATTTTAAACAGAAATGCTTTAATGAAAGACTACAAACAAAGTACCTTATTGAGCCTTCTTTGCTCTGTTTAGCTTTAATAGGGAGCAGACATGTTGTTTAGAATCTTAGGACAGTTCTTCATACACATTGGTTCAGATGAAGGAAGATCTGACCCAAGATTCTAAACAACATGTCTGTCCCCTGTTAGAGCTAAACAGAGCAAAGAGGGCTCAATAAGGTACATTATTTATATAAATGCAATCTTTCAATTAAACATAACTTCATTTTTCATACAGTTGTCCTATAAACACAGTTTTCTCTAATTACCACTCTGCTGTTAATTCCAGTTTTTTTGGAGTTCACTATTTTCCGTGAGTATACATACCCCCACTGGCTATATAAAGAGTAATTCTTTGGGCAAATTTCTAGAAGTGGAGCAATGAATGCAGATTCCACAGGTTGCCATGGATACTGCTCCACCTTTAGAACCCTTCTCCAGAATAATGCTTTATACATAACCCTGTCTTGTTCAATAATCAGACACAACTTTGGAAACACTGCAATAAAAAAAATAAAAAAAAATAGAAAGCTTGCGACACCTATTTAGGTTGAATGGATTTTCACACATACAAACTGGGGAGACTTCTAATAGGACCACTGGCTGATAAAGTCTGAAGGCAGGAGAGACATGAAGTCAGTTAAAGTTCACCAAAGTTAATCAACAACTCAGTGAGGTGGTCAGTGTGAGGTCACCAGATAGCCAGAGGGCTGGCTGTAATCTGTAGGGCAAGGTGAGGAATAGACCTTCTATTAAATGTATCCTGCATTACAGAGTTTATCAGAAGGGTAATTCAACTGATTACCTAGTTAAGGTCCCCCCTGCTGATCCCTTGCAAAAATGGAACAACTAAAATGTCACTTGTGCTTCTGTATTGGAAAATTAATGTTTAGTGTCCCTTTTAAGAGATTTTTTAATACAATACATTAAATATGTTGTATAAAAGGTTCACAGCAAAATAAATGTTTTGTCTTTGGGGTAGGTGGAGCTCTGTTTTCGTTGTGTGGTCTATAATCCATAGCATTTGCAAAGCTGAACATGAAGGTTTCTTCTGAGAACGCTGTGTAATTTGCATATGAGGCCACAGGTGATGTCATCAACTGGAGACGCCACAGACACATTTAAAAACAATTTTTTTTTTGCCTAATTTAGGTATTGGCTTGCAATCTGGCCAACACAATGTATGGATCATTTGCAATAATGTTTTATTCTCTACATTTAAAGTAAAAACAATGTTTAGGTGGGAGATACCTTTTTTATTTTTATTTTTTTAACATTAAAGGGACTGTATCTGAAGGAGTTCATTCAATGTAAGGCAGCTCAATGTGATACAATATATTTATCTATATCTATTTATTTAACAGAATGATCACTGTAGCCCATGCCACTGGTGAGGTCAATACTTTGTATGTATGAAAGTAGTACATGCAGAAATAGCATTTAATGGTGGTACAGTCTCTGCGTGGGCCAATGTGAGCTAATTGCCCCCAACCCAAACTTCTGGGTTTCTCCGGTGCGCCAAATGAAAAAGGAAACACCCTGGGGACACAGGCCTTTGTAAGATTTCCTCTGCAAGACTACTGAGCAGTGGGATCTGCCAAGCACCAATCAAAAGGGAGTTGATCTAACTGGTCTCGTGGCCCGGGGGCCTGAAGTTGGAAACTCATGTTACACTCCGTTTTGCAGGCAACTGAACTCTAACCAACCTCTGCTGTTGGTGTGCACCCGCAGTAACGTGATCCGGGATAGATATGAGAGGGGAGGCCTGAGAACCAAGCATCACTCGCTCCCGCTGACAGCAGAGCTGTGGACGATGAAGTGAGTGTTGCTGTTTAGTGAATGGGAGATCAGTAACTCACCACCTTGCGTAGCTAGGGAATAAACAGAGAGCTGATCACTTCTCCTGACCTAACCCTGAACCATTCACCCCGACTGCTCCAGGTAACATGCTACCTGTGGAACTACATTTCCCATGATGCTCAGCTAACCATTGGCAAGCTGAGCATCGTGGGAAATATCCTCCACTGCAGATGCAGTGCAAAAGGCAAAAAGCTTACCCTTCTCTGATCAAAGTAGAGAAACCACTAGAGAATACTATTTTTGTATTGAATATAAGATGATCCTGATTATAAGAAGACCACATAAACTTTAGATATTAATTTAGGGGGGGGGGGGGGGGGGAGAGAAAAAGCCTGAACAGAACTACAGGAAAAATAGTTTTACTTGTAAATATTTAATTCACATATACAAATGTTTTTTCAAATTTAATAAAAATTATGATTGTAATGTGCATTTTGTGTTATTTCCTATTACCGTATTTGCTCGAATATAAGACGAGGATTTTTTTCAGAGCAAATGCTCTGAAAAAGACCCCATGTCTTATATTTGAGGTTGTCTTATAATCTGACCTCAAATTGAGGTCAGACTATAAGACTGGGATCCAGGTCCCCCGCAGAGCTGGAGAGGACCTGGATCCCCCTTGCTAACATCCCCCGCTGCTGTCTTATAAATCGAGCAAATACGGTATTTGCCAATCTTCCCCCCAGACTTAGCCAATGCTTCCCACCACAAAAGCCATCTGCCCACCAGACTTGGCTAATGCCAATGATTAAATAACTTAATCAGTCATGAAAGACCCACCAAAACATGAGGCACTGGTGCAGTGTACAACCTCTTCTAATAACGGGTTCACCAGGGATAAACTCTCATTCTCCTTTCCTGCCAGCCTAGGAGACTAGAAAGAACAGGTCTAATAGATTTGAGAATACAGCAGTACGCGAAGAATCTGCCAATATGGTACAGGGGGTGGATCCTATTTAATTTGCTCAATTCTACAAAGCTATGCATAAATGAGCACATTTATGAGTCAGGATTAACCATTAATGATCTAATCCCCCTGAAAGGATTTTGAGCTGGGCTTAAGAAACCAGTGACATCGCACAGGACTGTTGCCATAGTAACAGCAATACAGCTTTTATACTTTCTTTATTAGGCAAGTGTTGAGTAAAATCAGTTTACTTTTGTTTAATTGACATGAGGCAGCACTTATGAAATCATTTTGGGGGGGGCTATAAGTGGACCTTTAAGGACATAGCTTGCTGTAATTCATCACGGTAGATACCCACAATGACACTTGTCCCTCACAGAGACCGATCGGATGATAGGAGTCTTGTGTACCATTTATTATTATTTTGAAGGATCGGGAGCACAATAGGTCACATGCCATTGAACCCTCGTCTCTTCTAAGCTCTGCTAAAGGTCACAGAAATGTCCCAAGCGCTGGGGGGCATGAGATGTAAATCGGATTTTCACGCTTCCAATATTTCATAGTGACACTAGCTGTGGGGTAAAGAGTTATCTGCTCATCACTCCCAGCCCTGCTGCCATCATTTATTTGCTTGTTTATGAAGCTGCTGATAGCATCACTCAAGACAAAGACTACTGAAAAGCTCCTAATTGGCTTTTATAAACTTTTCAACTCACTCACTTTTACTTAGTGGGTTAAAGGGCCACTTCAGACGGGGAAACAATGAACTAATTAATGCTGCTTAAAGAGGATCTTTCCAAAAGAAGTGTTTAATTTTTTTTTTTTTGTGCATATCCCGAAATCTGTAATGACCCTAAACCAAAATGTCTTTTTTTTTTTTTTTAATCAAGTTTTGCGTTGTTACAGAATCTCACACAGATTGGAAAATCTGGGGGTCAGACTGGCAGGTCTGGGGGTCAGACTGGCAGGTCTGGGGGTCAGACTGGCAGGTCTGGGGGTCAGACTGGCAAGTCTGGGGGTCAGACTGGCAAGTCTGGGACTGGCAAGTCTGGGGGGTCTGGGACTGGCAAGTCTGGGGGGTCTGGGACTGGCAAGTCTGGGGGGTCTGGGACTGGCAAGTCTGGGACTGGCAAGTCTGGGGGGTTTGGGACTGGCAAGTCTGGGGGGTCTGGGACTGGCAAGTCTGGGGGGTCTGGGACTGGCAAGTCTGGGGGGTCTGGGACTGGCAAGTCTGGGGGGGTCTGGGACTGGCAAGTCTGGGGGGGTCTGGGACTGGCAAGTCTGGGGGGTCTGGGACTGGCAAGTCTGAGGGGTTTGGGACTGGCAAGTCTGAGGGGTTTGGGACTGGCAAGTCTGAGGGGTTTGGGACTGGCAAGTCTGAGGGGTCTGGGACTGGCAAGTCTGAGGGGTCTGGGACTGGCAAGTCTGGGGGGCACATATTCTGCATTAATTCTACTGTATTTGAGGAGTGCTGAGGGGATTTAATATATCTTACTGGTGAAAATGACCCATTATCCAAAACACCGGTACTTCTGGTCCCAAGTATTAGATATGGGATACTCAACCAGTACTACCTTTACAATCTTTTGCAGGGTTTGTTCTGGGGATTGATCCTCCTATGCTAAGTTACAAATAAGAATACCTACCTGTCCCATATGTATGGGCCCTGCCCCTGCACCTATATACTATGTCACAGACAAGGACACAATACATATACTATATTGGTATACGCTAGAGCCAACTTATGAAAAATCGGAGAAAGAAAGGGTATAAAAGGAGAAAATTGTAGGATGCCAGTTATCCACCAGCAGTGAACGCGGTTCCACAAAATGTAAGTATAATATGGAGACCGTTGTTGGCAATGGCTCATAGGGAAAAAGGATAATAAAGAATAGGGTGACAGAGGTAAAACATTAAAATGTATCAAAAGTTTTTTAATCTGTACAAAATATGTGATACTAATAAGGCAAAATAAACATATAAGAATTAATTAAAAACAGTGATATACACAAACATATGGAAAAATAACATAAAAACACAAAGTATACCATACACACCTCTATGTATAGGAGTCGGGATGCCCTATGTAATGGATTGGATAAAATATCCATATATTGCATTTTGTGATACGCTTCTCTCAGTCATATCAAAGAGCTAGTTTTCCTTATAGTAAAAATCTATTTTAGATAAGCTTTGCATCATGTAAAGAAAATAAACTGCTCTGTCTGATGACTACCCTCCTCCCCCAACACGACTGATCACTGTTACTGTCTTTCTAAGCCCAGGTTTTGGAGGTCAATGAATTTAGAAGGTCCAGTCAAATTGTTTTGAATCTCAAACGACAGGAGAACTGTAATTAGTTTGTTTTTTTAAATTATTTCTATTGAGCATTATTAGGAATATGATACAAGAAGGAAAGCAAACATTTATACAGTAAAATTATACATTAACCCCTTCGCGACAATGGACATGTCAGACACATCGAGCCGGGAACTCCGTTCTGGACAATGGACGTGCCTGACACGTCCTGCAGTGAAACGAGCGGTTTTAGAGACCAACGATCACGAAAACCGCTCTGACAGTGCTGCTTTATTGCCTCTGTAGCCAGCACTTAAATTCCGGCTCTGGGGCACCCACGATCGTTCCACAGAGCGATTGTGGGTGCCATATTGCAGGAGTAGCATTCTTCTGCAATATGGCTATGCCCTTTTATGGTCAGACCTTCGGAAGTGAAAAATTCACTTCCGATGCTCTGAATATGTTGCTCGACTGCCCCTAGAGGCAGTCAGCAACATTGCAATGAAAAAAAGAAGACTGAATTAACTTAAATCTAGGGTTAGGGTTAGAATAGCAGCTAGGGTTACAATTAAATTAAACACTATTTTTGGTTTTTGCCCCATAACTCACAAAAAACCGCAAAAAAACATGTAAACAAGCATAATTCTGAACTCGGGACAACATTAAGAAACTATTTAGATGGGGTCTTTTTTAATGATTGTATTTGTGTAAATAATATCTTTGGTCAAAGTTATAACAAGTTTTTTTTTAAATTTTCATCATGTTTTATGGATTTGTTTTGTAGTAAATTATATAAGATATGATGAACATAATAGTATCTAATGAAAGCCCTTCTT
The DNA here is from genome assembly GCA_036172795.1 of Pelodytes ibericus. NCBI lineage: Eukaryota > Metazoa > Chordata > Amphibia > Anura > Pelodytidae > Pelodytes > Pelodytes ibericus. Next base: position 21,956,368 of record CM069857.1, on the reverse strand, counting down.
GTGATGATAAAAACAACATATAATTTTGTGTGGGTACAGTATGTGAGAAAGAAGAAAATTACAGCTAAACACAAACACCCCAGAAATGTAAAAATAGCACTTGTCATCAGGGGAAAGTCAAGGTCAAAATGTCTTATCACTAAGGGGTTAAGACGTTCAATCGTGAGAGTTGGATAGTAAGCAAGTTAAGCTTCACAGGTTGTGGAATATAAAAGGAACTCATTTCCACATGGTAGAGCTTTTATTTTCTATTCCATGGCACATACCGTGTTTCCCCAAAAATAATATATTAAATTTTAGGTAAAAAAAAAAAAATGCACTCGGGCTTATTTTCGGGTAGGTCTTATTTTTATTGACGTATCCAAAAAAATGGTACATTTATTCCAGTTCAACAAGCACAAGTAAACAGTACACATTACTGGTACGTTAACACCTGTTTGCACTCATGTTGTCTGAGGGTAAAAATATTAATCCGATGTTATGCTGGACAAGTGACAGCATTTAGAAACTCCCTTAACGACAAAGGACGTGCCTGCGGTGAATCAAGCGGTTTTCGCGATCTACGATCGCGAAAACCGCTTTAACGGTGCTGGTCTATTGCCTCGATGTCGACGCAATAGTCAGCACCGAAATTTCTATTTCACGGAACGATCGTGGGGAGCCATATTGACGGAGCATGCTGCTCCGTCAATATGGCTAAGCCCTCTGCCGGTCTGAGCTTCGGAAGTGAAAGTAACTTCACTTTCGTCGCTCTGAATATGCTACTTGACTGCCCCTAGTGGTAGTTAAGTAGCATTGCAATGGAAAATATTTAAAATACATATTTAATTAATAAAAAACAGGTCATATAGCTATTTTAGCCTATAGGGTTAAAATTAAAAATTTTTTAACATAAGGGATAGGGTTAAAATTAAATTAAAAAATATTAAGGGATATAAAAAGCATTAGAGTTGGGGTTAAATTTAGTGTTAGGGTTGAATTTTGGGTTCATGTTGGGGTCAAAAGGTCAATATACGAAAAAACAAAAAAACACTATTTTTGGTTTTTGCCCCATAACTCGCAAAAAAATACCGAAAAATATGGAAACATGCATATTTTTGAACTCGGGACAACATTTAGAAACTATTTAGACGGGGTCTTTTTTAATGATTTTATTTGTATAAATTATATTTTAGGTCAAAGATAGAAAAAGTGGGTTTTTTAAAATTTTTCATCATATTTTATGATTTTTTTTGTAGTAACTTATAAGTTATGATGAACATAATGGTATCTAATGAAAGCCCTTCTTATGACGATAAAAACAACATATAATTTGTGTGGGTACTGTATGTGAGAAAGAAAAAAATTACAGCTAAACACAAACACCCTAGAAATGTCAAAACAGCCATTGTCACCAAGGGAAAGTCAAGGTGAAAATGTCTTGTCACTAAGGGGTTAAGTAGACATTTGGTGTGGGGGTCATTTAACTTTATTCCATTGTACATTAAATACAACACCAGAAGATCTTTGGTGTGCGCTTTTATTCTAGTTCCAGCTGCTAAGTATCCCCTTCCACAACTTAGAGGACGTGGGCCTCTTTCACCTAAGCAGCATCCGGATTGGCTACTATATTACTTTTGTACACAAAGACTTCCCTTATTGGGACATATATCATTACGCCTATTGGACATTCATCTGGACAGTCTCAAGTTGCACTTTTTGTTTTCTCTTACCCCCTGAATTCAGGCTGATTAAAAGCTGCCAGGAAGGGTTTGGAGCCACTTTATAATAAATGATAGTTTTAATTATATGTTTGCTACCAATTGGGAAGCAGGGCTGGGAGTGATGAGCACATAACTCTTTACCCACACAGAAATACTTGTCTGTAAAGATTTGTCTGAACACTATTTGATAACCAGAGCAGACATGCACACTTTCACCACTAGATGGCAGTGGTAACCTCTATCATGGCAGTGTGCAAACATAAGATCTAACTCATGTTTGCACACATCTTAAAGGGACTGTCACCAAATATTTTGGTATACAATATTTTTTTAGAAATATTCTTATTTTTGAAAGTAAAGCAAAATTTGTCCATTAAAATAACATCAAATGGATCAGAAATACAGTGTACACTTTAGTAATGTTGTAAACGAGTATTAAAAGCATTATTAAAGCATCTTAACATGTATAGCTTGGAGGAAAGACGTAACAGGGGGGATATGATAGAAACATTTATATACATAAAAGGGAATCAACACAGTAATGGAAGAGAGTATATTTCAAAGAAGAAAAACTACCACAACTAGAGGACATAGTCTAAAATTAAAGGGGCAACGATTTAAAAGTAATATCAGGAAGTAATACTTTACTGAGAGGGTAGTGGATGTATGGAATAGCCTTCCAGCGGAAGTGGTAGAGGTAAGCACAGTGAAGGAGTGTAAGCATGCGTGGGATAGGCACAAAGCTATACTAGATATAAGATAGGGAACTGGGGACTAATAAAAGTATTTAGAAAACTGGGCAGACTAGATGGGCTGAATGGTTCTTATCTGCCGGTGACACATTCTATGTATTGTAGCTGTAAACGGATGATTTTTAATGGAATATCTACCCATACAGAGGCCCATTATCAGCAACCATCACTGCTGTGTTCCAATGGCAACCAAGTTTATCACTATAAAAGGCTAGCTGATTTCAAAAGCCTTTTGCAGTTATGTTAGCATAGCAGACAACTGTTGAGCTGATTAAAAAAACCAATGAAACTGTCCTTTTTAAGACTGGTTGAGTATCTGGAGCATCAGCATTTGTAGGTTCGATTATAGGCTCAGAATGGCCATAAATAAATACATTTCTTCTGAAACTCATCTATTCTTGTTCTGAGGCTATTCCATGTGAGAAATTGCCAAGAAACTGAAGATCTCATACAATGCTGTGTACTATGCCCTTCACAGAACAGAGCCAACTAGTGAAGAGGCCGGTGTTCAGACTTTGGACTGTGCGGGGAACGCAAGAGGTAGCATGGTAGGATGCCTGCGCGCCTGGTCAGTGTACAGAAACCACACTGACTGCCACTAGACACTAGGAAGCTGAGGGTCCTGGGTGTGCAGCGTGGTTGATGGGGCATGTCCTGGGTGTGCAGCGTGGTTGATGGGGCATGTCCTGGGTGTGCATTGTGGGTGATGGGGCATGTCCTGGGTGTACATTGTGGGTGATGGGGCATGTCCTGGGTGTACATTATGGGTGATGGGGCATGTCCTGGGTGTGTATTGTGGGTGATGGGGCATGTCCTGGGTGTGTATTGTGGGTGATGGGGCATGTCCTGGGTGTGAAAAGGTGGGTGATGGGGCATGTCCTGGGTGTGCAAGGTGGGTGATGGGGCATGTCCTGGGTGTGCAATGTATGTGATAGGGCATGACCTGATGTGCTGAGTAAGTCATGGGTCTGCAATATGGGTGCACGTGCAAATTAATTTTGATCTAAACCTTACCAATGCACCCCTTACTTGCGGTTCCGACTCACAACTGATTCTTCCTCTCTCTAATTAGTTACAGATCTCCAACCTAGACTTCTTTACCTCTTACAGTCGCTATCACAATCTCATTCCCCGACCATCAATTACTCCAAAAACAAAATAGACTAATTTATTTGGTTGGGCAAGAAACTCTGCGTCTATACATTTATCACGAGACTCCCCAATCTGGCAGGAGGACTTAGCCTCCCAGACATCCAATAATTATTATTATATAGCAGCCCAACTTTCCCAGACTGTTTTGTGGCATGCGCCTGTATGATCTCCTGCTCCCAGATGCTCTGCCATTCGATATCTGGATTCCAAAGCCTAACAGACCACTCCTACACGTACAAATGTAAATGATCCACAACTCCCTTCATGGGATAAAATGCTACTAAATCTGGTGTTCCCACACCAGTATTCCCTAATGACGATACACCACCATAGCCTAATATCTCTCGGCATGTCACCAGCTATTTTCTAGACATTTTACCAAGCAGACTTTTCCAGAGTAGCAGCTTCATTTGAAAAAAGTAAACTTAAATCTTTTGACCAACTTAAAGCAACCACCCCACTCCAATCCGCTGCTAATCTAACTCTACTGGAACGATTTCCAACAACTAATCACATTTAGCTCCACAAGGTCCATTGCAGTTACCACATTATACCCAACAATGGGAAAAGGACATAGGTGAGACGCTTGATTAAGAAGACTGGTGTGACATATGGGAGATCCCAAAGATCCCTATTTTGTTAATTGTATTCTAAATTACTTATAAAATACAAAGAGAGCAACCTGACCATCTATATAAGATTGTTGCTAATATAAATCTAGGGTCAGCCCTAAGTTCTAAGCAATCAAGACACTACAGAGCAGAGGTGTCCAACATGCGGCCCGACCGGCTTCGAGGTGCGACCTGCCTGAGCTCGTGGTTTTTACCTCTATGGAATAAACATTATATTTTATCCAGTGGTCCTGCCTCAAAAACACTAATTTGCTGGTCCTGCAACCCATTTTTGTATGTATCACTATTCTAGTTTGGTTTGGCTGGCAGCAGTGGGAACTGTTGCCAATTGCAGAGCTCTACTGGTGCAGTAACAGAGCTCTGTTTTCACATACCACATACAAATGGATGTCTTGCACTGCAGCAGCAGAGAGAAAGTGTCAGACCCGACAGACCCCAATCTAATGTTTAGTGGCATGTTCTGATTGGCTGAGCACACGTTGACACAATTCAGTGAAGAGTGACTGTCATTTTATTTTTCATTTGCCCCCTGTGCTTTTTTCCCCCTTTCTTAATGGATACATAGAACTTTTATGTGCTATTAATCACATATCCCCAACTCACCACTCTAAGCAAGATAATTAATACTCCAGTAGCACTGGCACTTAACGTGGCACTCAGTCACATTCATTCATTGCCATGAGACAATGTTGGGAAGTATGTTTTTAGAATGTAGAAGCCAGATGTGTCCAGATTAACCACTGGAGGACACATGACAAGACTGGCTACAGTCACCACCTTTTCTTAAAATAAAAAAATTATATACAAGCCATGCTATTACCTCCATGGAAAATGGTCTACATATGGAGGAAAATCTGACCCAAGATGTCCGCCCCATGATAGGGTTATACAAGCAAAGAGGGCTGAATGGGGTACTTTATTTATTCTTTAATGAAAGAATTTCTATTTGAAATGCCTTCACTTGATACAATCTTTCTATGAAACAGAAAGTATGCTTTGCAGACAACTGCCATTTAATGTACCAAAAAAATAATCAAAGACAGTATCCCCCAGAACCCCAGGGAATAATGAAATGATTTACTTCTGGTCACATATTATAGGCTTCCTGTACAAACCCTTATCTGCCATGACAAGCCCGTAGCACAGCCTCTGTATGTCAGATTAAGGTACTTGTCCTGTACTCACCACTCTCTCCTGCACTCCACTTCCGGCTTCTCCGCTGTCACGTGACCCAGGCGACAGCAATTATTTGCGTTCCAAGCCTCGTTCTCATGCCCCGGCGCCAGCACGCTGCGTTCCAGGGATACTGCGTCATCACGCCGTGCTGGGAACCTTGTGCGTCGCTCGATGAGGAACGTTATCATTACTTTAACGACCGATCGGGAACTGCCGGGGGGACGAGCCGTACCTGTGTGCGCTGCCCTATGTGAGTATTTTCGGGGATGGCAAGAGTTAAACCCGAAATAAAAAACCCCAGTCCTGCCTTAAACCAAGGAAGTTGCAGGTTACCCCCTGTGACTCTCACGTGGGCCGTTTCTTTTATTTATATTGAAGCCCCCCACATGTGTTACACGAGTCAGCAGTGGGGTCTTACTAGTAACTGCCCCATCCCTGAACTTCTGTATGTCTGGGGAGGAAGGGGCATGTTAATTACCCCTGAGAATAAACTACAGACCCTTATTTGCTGTTATCACTAACACATCCCTGCCCAGGCAGCCCCTTGGCAGTGCCAGTTTTTGGATGTTGTGTGTCACATACTGTTTGTTTTTTTGGCTTGTTTGTTCCCCTTCCTCCCTGCTTTGTTTGCATTAGATGTGATTTGTGACTTTCACTGTGGCTTTGGTGGGAAATCATGCCTCAAGCATGGATTTGGGGGGAAAGGTTGGACTTTGCTTTTTGTTCTCTCTCTTGCAGTAATTCACATACCCACCCCTACCATATGTTAGCAGACCCATCCCAGGGTGAGATGTGGTGGAGTAAAGTAATGTCTACTCATGTCTTGGATATATGCATTTCTAACAAATTCATGTTTATAATTATTGCTACTTAAGATAGTGTAATATTGTATGGTGTTTTTTTGTTGTTGTATTGTTTTGTGTACTTTTTTTTTTATTGTTGCATATAAATAACAATAATATTGATAAAAAAAATTGCGTAAAAATTAACACCTTTTGGCAACCAGAGTTTGTACAGAGGGAATTAAGATCGTAACAATAGACAAATGATACACTATGAATTTTGTAAAAATATTTTTAATTCTTGTTTTAAAGTAGTAAAAGTTATTTTTTTACATTTGTGGCTAGTGGAAGAGGATTCAAGGTGTTAATTCTTATTAGTAAATGTCTCCCCCCCTAAGATGATTCTGTATGTTTCAGACAGTCAGTTTATCACATTGCTGCACTTGGTTTTAGATACAATGAATACAGTGGGAAGCTTTCTGGATTCCCTCTACAGATTTAAAGTGAAAACATTTATTCTGTACTGTTGTCTATATGGTTCCAATTGATGGTGACATAAACAATAGAAATTTTATTTTTCCTTTTCAAACTTTTAATTTTACAATAATATCACTTGAGTGACCTTATAACTAATTTAAAGAGCCACTAAACCTTATTTTAATGTTTTAAGGTACATGTCAGTTAATCCCAGGCTGATCTGGTCGTCGACTGTTGCTTTCTGCTAGTCCTTTGTAAATTACACTAACAGGGGCTACCTTTACTAGGTTCTCTGTTAATGGCTTGTAAAAGAAAAAGACCATCGGACTCTGCAGACCCCAGTAAAAGCCAACCGCTAGATCAGCTCTCCCCCACTGAGAATATATCCATATGTATCTCTAAAAATACACATCTGTTTACTCCAGAACTTTGGCACAGAATATTCTACTGTTACTGCTTTTGGTAAACTAAAACATAAACAAGACCCCTTATGTGCCTCTTTAAACTGGTACACAAAGGGTTTAATTCTCACAGACGACAAACTATAAATCAGAAAAAAATACATATACAATTCTGTCAACCTGGACACAGTATCCAGGGTGTGAAGATTTTGGTACTGATGGGATTGGTCCCATCCATAGAGTGAATTTATTTCCCAAGATAATCTTACTAATTCCTTATCATTTAACAAGCCCTGAATTGCTGCAGTGTATTTATTTCAAACATTTGACACCTTCATGGATCTGGCTTGTGTCAAAAGGTTTTATGCCCCACCCCTAACTAGGGAGTGATCAGGGATGGTGATTTTATCTCTGAAGAACTGGCAGATTTATTCAAGATCCTCTGTTTTTCTTGCTTTTTTTTTTTTTTTAAAAGGGACACTACCACTTACATAAGATGTAACGTGCATTTAAAACAAACACATATATAAGACACATGGCAATATTTCTTTCCTTCTATGTTTGAATTAATTGCATATAAAATTAAAATTAGGTGTTTTATCTCCATGGAACCATTTTGAGACTTTTACCCATGATGCAACATTCTCTAAACTATTCCAGCAAGCCTCACTTTACAACTGTGGCCAAAGCCTGCATGAAGATGTCATGAGATACTCCCCTGCTCTCTTACTGGCCCCTGTGTATCATAATGGGCAGGGCTAGGTGGCTGTGTACAACTTTTGTATTGCAAATGAGGAGTGATTTGTGTAATTTAAAATAAAGTTCAAAATAGTGTAATAATACTTGCGGTACCACACATAAACGCAGCCTTCTGAAGCACTCTCCAGAATGCTAGTGAAACAATATACAGAACAAAAACAGAATGGCGCAGAATAGTGGGTACCTTTTTAAATGAAAACAAACCATAATAGTGCAATAATATATAAAACCACAAAGATAAATAGGTGGTACTGAATACACTCACAAACGCACTTGAGGAATGTTCGTGTCAAACGTAACGTGATTTCTTCTGAATATTTTAATATTAGGTCTGAAAAATATAAAACGACAAAAAGCATGTGCAGGACCAAATAAAACCGACAAATCTTGGCCCCTGCTAAAAACAAACTCACGATAAAAACAGGAAAATGCAAAAAAGGAGAAGAATGACAAAGCTGCGATAGAAGCTTGCGCGAAACGCGTGGAGGCAAGATACCGGCGGTTGCAGGTTTTCTCTCTGGTCCAATTCGTTTACTCTTTTTGCATTTTCCTGTTTTTATCTTGTGAGTTTGTTTTTAGCAGGGGCCAAGATTTGTCTGTTTTATTTGGTCCTGTACATGCTTTTTGTAGTTTTTATTCTTTTCAGACCTCATATTAAAATATTCAGAAGAAATCACGTTACGTTTGACACAATCATTCCTCAAGTGCGTTTTTGAGTGTATTCAGTACCACCTATTTATCTTTGTGGTTTTATACATTATTGCACTATTATTGTTTGTTTTCATTTTAAAGGTACACACTATTCGGCACCATTCTGTTTTTGTTCTGTATAACTTTTTTACCTGCCTTGCAACACAAAGAGGAGATTAAACTGATCAAACAGGATCATAACTCTGCCCCCTTGGGATGTAATAGTTACGTTACCCTCCCATCAGTGGTGTATCTTGGTTTTGTGCTGCCCTAGGCAGACAAAATTCGGGCACCACCCTACCCATGCACGACATGCCCCATAACCCACATGACCCCATCACATACCCCCATTATATGCCTCCATTAACCCCATCACATGCCTCCATTAACCCCATCACATGCCTCCATTAACCCCATCACATGCCTCCATTAACCCCATCACCCCAATGCATGCCTCCATTAACCCCATCACCCCCAATGCATGCCTCCATTAACCCCATCACCCCCAATGCATGCCTCCATTAACCCCATCACCCCCAATGCATGCCTCCATTAACCCCATCACCCCCATTGCATGCCTCCATTAACCCCATCACCCCCATTGCATGCCTCCATTAACCCCATCACCCCCATTGCATGCCTCCATTAACCCCATCACCCCCATTGCATGCCTCCATTAACCCCATCACCCCCATTGCATGCCTCCATTAACCCCATCACCCCCATTGCATGCCTCCATTAACCCCATCACCCCCAATGCATGCCTCCATTAACCCCATCACCCCCATTGCATGCCTCCATTAACCCATCACCCCCATTACATGCCTCCATTAACCCATCACCCCCATTACATGCCTTCATTAACCCCATCACCCCCATTGCATGCCTCCATTAACCCCATCACCCCCAATGCATGCCTCCATTAACCCCATCACCCCATTGCATGCCTCCATTAACCCCATTGCATGTCTCCATTAACCCCATTGCATGCCTCCATTAACCCCATCACCCCCAATGCATGCCTCCATTAACCCCATCACCCCCAATGCATGCCTCCATTAACCCCATCACCCCAATACATGCCTCCATTAACCCCATCACCCCCATTGCATGCCTCCATTAACCCCATCACCCCCATTGCATGCCTCCATTAACCCCATCACCCCCATTGCATGCCTCCATTAACCCCATCGCCCCCATTGCATGCCTCCATTAACCCCATCGCCCCATTGCATGCCTCCATTAACCCCATCGCCCCCATTGCATGCCTCCATTAACCCCATCGCCCCCATTGCATGCCTCCATTAACCCCATCGCCCCCATTGCATGCCTCCATTAACCTCATCACCCCCATTGCATGCCTGCACCACCCCATTATATGCCTGCATCACATGCCCCCTCACCCCAGGACTTCCCCTGATCCTCCATATCTGAAATCAACCATGCAAAATAAAAAAAGACCCTTTTCATTTTTTTGGTGGGAGTGTGCCTTTAAACGGCTAACCGTTTTGTAATTTGGAAATGTAATTTCGCCTCATTGATGCTTGAAGGAGGGACCTAGCAATCTGTTAATGAAAGCTTTTAATCAAACTCTGTTTGCCAATAAATGTTTTACCTCTATTTCCTTCCTGTTTTTCCACTGCTAATGTGGTACTATCCTTCTAACCATTCTGTTATTCTGACAGCAGTGTTATTAACGTGGCTCTGTCACTGATCTGCCCACACATATTCATCTTTCCTATCTTCCAGCTGGCAAAAAAAACAGGTAAATAATTTTTCTTAGAGATGTTAATTTAAAAAGTATTATTTCTTTATATAAAAGACAAATGTTCCAGCCCTAATTACTGCTAGAAATGTAGCAAGTTGGCTGTGACTCAGCTGTGTATATACAGTGTACATCTTGGAGCCTAATACCTTAATTTTCATGTATGTATATATTTTAGAGATCTGGAAATTTGTACAGAAAGACAGGTTATGCAAAAGAATAAAAGCAGTGAGGATTTTAAGAGCAGTTAAGCCCAGGCTTAATTACATGCTTTTATTTATTTTCGCAGTAGTTGCAGTTCAAAGCACTGGAATCACATAAAAATCACTGGATTATTAAATATACAATTAAAGCAACAATGACATGATTTGACTGTTGCCTTAACTAGACGTGTAATGTAATGGGAATTACAAATGCTTGAGAAGGTGCTATAATAGAAATTGGTAAAAGTACAGTGTTAGCGGCCCCACGTGCTGAGATGTGGTTGGCGTGGCTCCAGGTGCTGAGATGTGGTTGGCGTGGCCCCAGGTGCTGAGATGTGGTTGGCGTGGCCCCAGGTGCTGAGATGTGGTTGGCGTGGCCCCAGGTGCTGAGATGTGGTTGGCGTGGCTCCAGGTGCTGAGATGTGGTTGGCGTGGCCCCAGGTGCTGAGATGTGGTTGGCGTGGCCCCAGGTGCTGAGATGTGGTTGGCGTGGCCCCAGGTGCTGAGATGTGGTTGGCGTGGCCCCAGGTGCCGAGATGTGGTTGGCGTGGCCCCAGGTGCCGAGATGTGGTTGGCGCGGCCCCAGGTGCCGAGATGTGGTTGGCGTGGCCCCAGGTGCCGAGATGTGGTTGGCGCGGCCCCAGGTGCCGAGGCGAGGTTTGCGCGGCCCCAGGTGCCGAGGCGAGGTTTGCGCGGCCCCAGGTGCCGAGACGAGGTTTGCGCGGCCCCAGATGCCGAGAGGAGGTTTGCGCGGCCCCAGATGCCGAGAGGAGGTTTGCGCGGCCCCAGATGCCGAGAGGAGGTTTGCGCGGCCCCAGATGCCGAGAGGAGGTTTGCGCGGCCCCAGATGCCGAGGCGAGGTTTGCGCGGCCCCAGATGCCGAGGCGAGGTTTGCGCGGCCCCAGATGCCGAGGCGAGGTTTGTGTGGCTTGGTTGGATTGACCACTGGACCAGATTACGAGGCTTGGTTGGCAGGGCCATAGGTTCTGAGGCCTGGTTGGCTTGCCTGTGGGATTAGGCTTGGCTGGCTCGGGTTCTGATTGAGGAATTTTTTGAAATACTTGGGAGTGTGAAAGATATTCTAGCTGATTTGAAAGTCCTATTGTTGCACGAACAATAAGAGGGACAATGCCTGTGAAATCTATCTTATTTTGCACAAAGTGAGCTATTGTGTACAGTGGGTGATTTTACATTACCTTATGAGATAAAATGAGATGAATTTCATTGTCTGGATCATGTTTACACAGTGTGTGGAGCGTAAGAGAGATTGATACATTGCATTAATAGGATTGCAAGTGAATGCACCTGTGGTTTTAGTGTCTCTGAGATATGACATCACCTTGTAATACATATGCAAATTTATTTTTCTCAGTTGTAGAAATCATTTCATGGCACTACATGGATATTCATTCCGCTTGATGCTCTATATCGACACGGTTACAACTGTGTAGGTGATCGTCCCAGTGAATACTAGAGTGAATGTAGTAAGAAGAGAAAAGGGGAATTTAACATCGCAATGGGTGCGGAAATAGGTGTTCAAATCCAGGCACAGGAAATGGCTGGGAAATACTTGGTGCCTGTGTATGGCCAGAGGGGAACAATAAAAACTGGTGCCATGTTACAGGGGCTTAAACTGTGTACATTGTGTTAGAATAATAGCAAACACATGCATTAATTAAAAGACAAATGTGTATATTCAAATCTTATCTGTAGTGTCACCAAGTGACTTTGTATTGAAATTGCACATTGAAGAGGAGTTCATATGCATCTCAAGCCATGAAGTGATCAACATGAGACACCTGTTACTTGGCATCCCAAGCGCACAGGTTGTCAGTCAAACCGTAATGGTGACTGGCAAGCTGTGTGCGCATGTACCATAGAGCTTTACACACTCTGCTTCCACCCAGCAGCATTGGAAGGAATGGATTGGGTCTTTCAATGTTCTATGTGAGATATTAGGCAGTGGGACCAAGGACAGTTTTTGGGGGGGCAGAGGTTTAAAGCCCGTGACTCTGGGAACTGGCAGTCTGGTTTATAATCATGCCCTGGAATCTGTTCATACTTTCCTACTACATGGGGAAAACAAATTCCTTTTCCCACCCCTGACTTTCACATGTAACAATAATTCAATCAAAAAAGCAAAACAGGTTTCCATCTGCTTCCAAGAAATACCCTTCCCTGGCATGATGCCCCCTCAGGACCGAGCTCGAGCTTTGTTCTGCCACTACAGGGGAGACCTCTCCATCGAGACTGTCCATACCCCCAAATAACAGGCAAGCTTCCTCTGAACAACAAGCAAGCCCCGGATATACAGGCTTGGCCTTCATTGGCTTAGTCAGTCCACATCTGGACACACCCAGATATGTCTGGAGATGACATAACTGCACTTTCTGGGTGTCACCTCTCTCGGAGCATCTCACAGGTATTTGGTGCTCACTTGTAGCAATATACAGAATTAGTTCCTCCTGCAGGACTCTAATAAGTGACTTTGTCATTTAAAGAAGAAGGAACCAATCAGTTGTTTCTTCGACCCTTCGTATCTCTTAAAACGTCAAGAGTCGTTGCTATAGCAACAGTCCTGCCTCCCTCTCCAAGTCCTCCTTATTGGATGTCACTAAAGTATAAAACACATGTAGAACATACAGAAAACATGATAGATGAAGCTGCCTTTTTAAGTAGGGTTTTTGAGGCTGTGATTGATGGCTTGGCCCTGTGAGAATGATGTGATTAGTAATTATCACATCAATTGGTATCCTCATCTTGACATTGTGTCTTTCACACTGATACCTTTCCTGTACACCTTTTTGGTTGGTTTATTGGGAACGTTGTACAGGTATTTTCTCCCCAGCACACACACTATCCTGCTTATCTACTCAACAAACCACTTCTGCAGCCTAAGTAATGTTCTTTTCTAGCATGCCTGATACCAAAAAATACATTCCTTGTCAATTATCAGACGCTGCAATATCCACACACTGCATAGTTGCCAACAGTGCTAGAGCCCAGTGCCCTCAAATGTAAGGCTGTCCTGGCTTTCTTGCACAGGTAGCATTGCACATAGTGTCAACATGATAGACGTGAAATCCAGACACCTGGGGAGCTGGAGCAAACTCTCACAGGGTCATTATGGAACTCAAATCCGGGTCTGTCCAAGTTTAATGGACAAATTAGTTTTTTAAACCTTTGCATATTGGAGGAAGAAAGGGTTACAAAAAAGTGTCCCTATCACAAAAGTAAACCGACATGGATCTTTGTAGATTCTCGCGTGTTTATTCTCGGCTCTGCCTCATGGCTGGGGCAGAGCCAGTCTGGAGGCTGGGGGATTTCTCTCTGCTATTTAGACCTGACCGGGCTGCCTGCTTCCCAGCCGGTCAAAAGATAAACTGGCATGTACTGTCAAAAGTACATCAGCGTTTATCCTCATACGAGAGGCAGTGTTATATTAAAAGTTCAAGTGGGGGGGGGGCGGGGGGCATTTGGTTGCCCTTTAAACTGTCTAAATGCTAAAGAAATGTGCTCCTGGTACCTGGGCCAATGAAACGTGACCTACTTTTCTGATGCCCTTTGTCTTTAAAGTATTTCGATGTTATTTCATGTTATGAAGTATAAAGATGATGTTTATGTCATTTCCATGTCTCTGCGTGTTTGTTTGTTTGTTTAGCTGATCCGTTTGTGTTTCCATTTAGTGGTCCTTTAGCCATGGATGGATCCAAGAATCACACAGAGTTTGACTCCAAGCCCAAATTTATCCGAGCGAACTGCATGCTGGTGAGTGTGTCGCCTCTTAGTAGGCGATTATATTAATCATGCTTTCATGGTCTTGGTTGCAGAGATCTAGCTGGTTTCTTCGGCCTTTGAAATCGTTTGAAACCTATTTCCTGTCTGTTTACCCTCTGTACTAACCATGGAGCCATTATACTTCCTTAAAGGGAACTGTGTCAATCTAAACATTAAATATAGAGAATGTAAAATGATCTATATGTTGTGTTCGCAGATTTGAAAGCAAATGCCTAAAATACTAAAAAAAAACAAGACAAAAAGACACACAAGGGGAGGGAGGGGAGAGACACACAAGGGGAGGGAGAGAGACACACAAGGGGAGGGAGAGAGACACACAAGGGGAGGGAGAGAGACACACAAGGGGAGGGAGGGAGGTGGGGAGGGAGGGAGGTGGGGAGAGAGACACACAAGGGGAGGGAGAGAGACACACAAGGGGAGGGAGAGAGACACACAAGGGGAGGGAGAGAGACACAAGGGGAGGGAGGGAGGTGGGGAGAGAGAGACACAAGGGGAGGGAGGTGGGGAGAGAGACACACAAGGGGAGGGAGGTGGGGAGAGAGACACACAAGGGGAGGGAGGGGGGCAGAGAGAGAGACACACAAGGGGAGGGAGGGGGGCAGAGAGAGAGACACACAAGGGGAGGGAGGGGGGCAGAGAGAGAGACACACAAGGGGAGGGAGGGGGGCAGAGAGAGAGACACACAAGGGGAGGGAGGGGGGCAGAGAGAGACACACAAGATGAGGGGGAGAGAGAGACAAATGTTTGGGGGGAGGGAGAGAACGAGGAGGATAGAGAACGCTGGGGGGACCGACAGAGACAACACTAAGGGGGGAGAGAGAGACAATGTTGGGGGGAAGGGGGGGGAGAGAGAGAGAGGCAGCATTGGCACATTAAAGGAAATAAAAACAAGAAATGCATTTTTTTTAGATCATAATTTTTATTAAATATTAAAAAGCAATTTACATGTGAATATATACAAGTTGAACGTTTTTCCTATAGGGTAGTCTTATATTCAGGCTTTTAGTTTTTTTCCTAATGGAATATCCATAGTTTGGGGGGTCGTCTTATAATCAGGGTCGTCTTATATTCGAGCAAATACGGTATTATCCTTTTTGATCAGGTCAATCTCCTCCCTCTGTGTTGGAAGGCAGGTAAAAAAAAAAGTTCTACAAAGCCACCTCATCCTGCCCACTGTGATACACAGGAGCCAGTAAGAGAGCAGGGGTGTATCTTAAGACATCATCATGTAGGCTTTGGCCACAGTTGGAAATTGATACCGGCTGAAGATTTTGGAGAATGTTGCATCATGGGAATTATTCACAAAATGGATGTTTGAGATAAACACCTATTTTTATTTTTTCTTTTAAATGCAATGAATTCAAGCATATAAAAAAACAAACCGTGGCATATGATTAAATATGTGTTTGTTTTAAATGACCAGGTTATCTAGTTACATCTTATGTAAGTGGTAGTGTCCCTTTTAAAGCAGTGACTTGTTTTCGGACATTCTTTAAAGGGGCAGTCAACCCTGATTTCACTTCTTTTTTTTTTTTTTGGCATGGCTTCATGAACCAAAAATGAACTTTGATATGCGTCCATTATTTTTGTGCAATACTGTTAAACATTTAAAGAAAAAAAAGCTGTAGGCCCTGACTCCTCCCCTTTGCTTGATGTACATGTGTATGCCCGCCAGGCAAGGTGAGAGTGCGCAGGGAACTCATGGTCACACTTGCTCCACTAACATTTTCGAAAAACAAAACTCATTCCCACCTTCTTTCTCTTTATCCCTCAACATAGATTTTTGATTATAAAAAAAAATATTATTATTATAACGTTATAAAATGCGGGGTTTTTTTCGTCTTCAAAAAATAATTTCAAAATAAGTGCGGTTATTTGGCTGGGTCACAAAAACAAATGGTTAGCAATCCAGATCAGGAACAGTGCTTTTTTTGAACTTTGATGTTCCAACCCACAAAGGTGTGAAATGTTGCCACCGAATCTAGTCCTGGCATTGGCACCTTGCCATCTCATTTGGGGGAAGTCACAAGACTAAGAATCTCTTGCAGTTGGGTGCGTTTAAATCTTTTATCTGTCAGCCCCTTTACCCCCCCCCCCCCCCCCCCCCCAGTGATACTTCAATTTTTGAATTATGGGGTTTACGTGAAAGTCGATCATTTTACCAGCCAATTTTCAGCGACTCTCAAGAGACCAATTCTTGTGAACCTTTAGGGTGCGTGGAGGAAGGAAGCTCTTGTTCAGGTCTCTACGATGTAAATCCAGCCATAGTGAGGGACATCTAACGTTTCGCCTTAGCTTAGAGATATTTTCCTGTGGACAGGATTGCTTGACATCATATGACTCTTAATTATGAATTTCAATTTTATGTATTATTATATTGCACACATTTCAATGTTTTTTTTCTTTCTTTTTCTAGGGTCATGAAGTTTATATAGAAACTCCACCAGTGAATATATTTGTGGCAGGTAAATATACACTAATTCTTTTTTTTTGTTTCTGTGAATTCCTTTGCTGTGGAGCATTGCAGGCCCCCTTGACCCATGTTACACACACATTACTTGCCCCTTCACCACCACTGCAGAAGTTCTCTGGTATCTAGTGAAATGCAGTATGGTGTTCTACCATGCTGCCAGTTTGTCCCATGTCCCGGCACTTATCCGTCAAACCGCACGTGGAGCGGGGTGGAACAAGCAGCTAGAAGTTTGTCTGTGCGTCTGGGCAGCACTTGCAGGCAGAGCGGTGGTGAGAGATCTTTTGTTTTATTGCTGTGGAGTTTGTGACGCACTTACACACTGTATATTACTGTGAGTTTTATTCCTGTGGAGTCTGATTTACGCACACACTGCATGTTACTGTGATTATTTTTGGGGGGCGGAGTCTGTGATGCACACCCTGCATATTACTGTGAGTTATATTGATGGGGGGGTCTGATATACTCAACAGCAATAAAACTCACAGTAATATGCAGTGTTGGAGTCTGTTATACACACACTGAATATTATCGTGAGTTTTATTGCTGTGGCGTCTGATATACACACTCACTGCATATTACTGTGAGTTCTATTGCTGTGGAGTCTGTGATACACTCACACTGCATTTAATAGTGAGGCCCAGTGGTGTATTTACCGCGAAGCATCCTAGGCGGATGCCTAGGGCGGCAAATTTTGGGGGGCGGCAAAACGCGGCCCTTAAAAAAAAAAAAAAAAAAAAAAAAGACCGCGCTTGCAGGCAGAGACGGAGGTGAGAGGGGATCGGAAGATCCCCCCTCACCAACGCTCTGCCTGCCAGGCTGCACGGGGAGCCGAACAGGCAGCACAGAGAAACCTCCGTGCTGCCTGTTCGGCTCCCCGTGCAGTGTGCCGATACGGAAGTGCCGACAGTCACGTGACGGGCGCGCTTACGTCATACGCACGCCCGGTCACGTGACCTGTCGGCACAATCGCCGGGAAGCCGAACAGCATGGAGGGACCATGCTGCCTGCCTGCCAGGGAAAGGTAAGTGCTGATGGGAGACTGTGTGTGTGTGTGTGTGTGTGTGTGTGTGACTGACTGAGTGTGATGGGAGTCAGAGTGTGTGTGATGGGAGACAGTGTGTGTGTGACTGAGTGTGATGGGAGTGTGAGCTTGATGTGAGTCTGAATGATGGGGCATGTCTTAGGTGTGTAACGTGGGTGTGCAGCTTGGGTAGGGGGGTGCCCAGATTTTGTCTGCCATGGGCAGCACAAAATCAAGATACACCACTGGTGAGGCCAGCTTGGGTCTGGTTGATAACTATAGTAATACATATCTAGTTAGTGAGGCCAGCTTAGGTCTGGTTGATAACTATAGTAATACATCTCTAGTTAGTGAGGCCAGCTTGGGTCTGGTTGATAACTATAGTAATACATCTCTGGTTAGTGAGGCCAGCTTAGGTCTGGTTAATAACTATAGTAATACATATCTAGTTAGTGAGGCCAGCTTAGGTCTGGTTGATAACTATAGTAATACATCTCTGGTTAGTGAGGCCAGCTTAGGTCTGGTTAATAACTATAGTAATACATATCTAGTTAGTGAGGCCAGCTTAGGTCTGGTTGATAACTATAGTAATACATCTCTGGTTAGTGAGGCCAGCTTAGGTCTGGTTGATAACTATAGTAATACATCTCTAGTTAGTGAGGCCAGCTTAGGTCTGGTTAATAACTATAGTAATACATCTCTAGTTAGTGAGGCCAGCTTAGGTCTGGTTGATAACTATAGTAATACATCTCTGGTTAGTGAGGCCAGCTTAGGTCTGGTTGATAACTATAGTAATACATCTCTGGTTAGTGAGGCCAGCTTAGGTCTGGTTGAATGTCATAGTAATACATCTCTGGTTAGTGAGGCCAGCTTAGGTCTGGTTGATAACTATAGTAATACATCTCTAGTTAGTGAGGCCAGCTTAGGTCTGGTTGATAACTATAGTAATACATCTCTGGTTAGTGAGGCCAGCTTAGGTCTGGTTAATAACTATAGTAATACATCTCTGGTTAGTGAGGCCAGCTTAGGTCTGGTTAATAACTATAGTAATACATCTCTGGTTAGTGAGGCCAGCTTAGGTCTGGTTAATAACTAAAGTAATACATCTCTGGTTAGTGAGGCCAGCTTAGGTCTGGTTAATAACTATAGTAATACATCTCTGGTTAGTGAGGCCAGCTTAGGTCTGGTTAATAACTATAGTAATACATCTCTGGTTAGTGAGGCCAGCTTAGGTCTGGTTGATAACTATAGTAATACATCTCTGGTTAGTGAGGCCAGCTTAGGTCTGGTTAATAACTATAGTAATACATCTCTGGTTAGTGAGGCCAGCTTAGGTCTGGTTAATAACTATAGTAATACATCTCTGGTTAGTGAGGCCAGCTTAGGTCTGGTTAATAACTATAGTAATACATCTCTGGTTAGTGAGGCCAGCTTAGGTCTGGTTGATAACTATAGTAATACATATCTGGTTAGTGAGGCCAGCTTAGGTCTGGTTGATAACTATAGTAATACATCTCTGGTTAGTGAGGCCAGCTTAGGTCTGGTTAATAACTATAGTAATACATCTCTGGTTAGTGAGGCCAGCTTAGGTCTGGTTGATAACTATAGTAATACATCTCTGGTTAGTGAGGCCAGCTTAGGTCTGGTTGATAACTATAGTAATACATCTCTGGTTAGTGAGGCCAGCTTAGGTCTGGTTGATAACTATAGTAATACATCTCTGGTTAGTGAGGCCAGCTTAGGTCTGGTTGATAACTATAGTAATACATATCTAGTTAGTGAGGCCAGCTTAGGTCTGGTTAATAACTATAGTAATACATCTCTGGTTAGTGAGGCCAGCTTAGGTCTGGTTGATAACTATAGTAATACATCTCTGGTTAGTGAGGCCAGCTTAGGTCTGGTTGATAACTATAGTAATACATCTCTGGTTAGTGAGGCCAGCTTAGGTCTGGTTGATAACTATAGTAATACATCTCTGGTTAGTGAGGCCAGCTTAGGTCTGGTTGATAACTATAGTAATACATATCTAGTTAGTGAGGCCAGCTTAGGTCTGGTTAATAACTATAGTAATACATCTCTGGTTAGTGAGGCCAGCTTAGGTCTGGTTAATAACTATAGTAATACATCTCTGGTTAGTGAGGCCAGCTTAGGTCTGGTTGATAACTATAGTAATACATATCTAGTTAGTGAGGCCAGCTTAGGTCTGGTTAATAACTATAGTAATACATATCTAGTTAGTGAGGCCAGCTTAGGTCTGGTTGATAACTATAGTAATACATCTCTTGTCACTGTCCTGGAGTTATTTCTCTGGAGAATGCCACCCAGGACTTACCTGAAATTGAGAGGAATCACTGTGTATCCTTCCTGGTAAAATACTTTATAAATAAATAAATCTCTTGAATGTATGAACAATAAGGTGAATATTGTAAACCAAACACGTGTGACTTTTGATCTGATCATGCTTATTCTATTTCAGCAGATCCTGTTTCCTTCTGGATTTCACATTCGATTGAAACTATAAAAGAGAACTGTGATATCATTAAGATGTATGTGTTACAGCCCATCCTTATCAAGCAAACTGAGCAAACAAGAACCATACATTCTTTGTAAGTAAACCTATTATTTTGCCTTGTTGTGTAGGAGGGAAATCTCTGACAATCCCAGCAAAAAGAAATGATAATCCTTCACCTTAAAAATCAAGCTGAGGCATACCGTATTCTGTCTTCTCCTGTTAAAGGGACCCTGACACTGTACCAACTATTGGAATATAGAACTTATGTAGTAAGAAAAAGTCACTGTAAGGTGCGTCAGTGCAGTCCACAGGGCTTGTATCAAACACCTTGATGTATGTAAATGTTGTAATTCTGCAAGACACAATAGTGCAGAATGTCTGCCCTCTAGGACCGTGATCGACCAAACTCGGGTGGTGGTGGTGCCTTCTCACGATCCACATGTATTTACATATAATGGAGAAATAGAGGCAACAAATAGTTTAGATTGGCATATACCAGCCTGCCTCCTCCTCACTGATGTCACAGAGCTTGGATACCTCAGTGAAATGATTTTCAATGTGAAGCTACAAGAGAACAGGAAATTTGTTTTTTAAATTAAAGTTAACTGTATATCCTGTGTGTTTGTATATGTATTTCTGTGTGTGTGTGTGTGTGTGTGTGTGTATATATATATATATATATATATATATATATATATATATATAATTAAAAACATCGACGGCTTACAAAAAAATAAGCTTGCAAGCCCCTCCCCCCGCCCGCCCCCCCCGGGAAATATTCTTTCACCCCTTGGCCTCCGAATTTCCAGACTTTTGAGATCTCTGTATGATATCTTATCACTTGAAGCTCTGCTAATAATAAGAGCTCTTGCCCTGCATTTAAAGCACCTGAGATCAGAGTTCACTAACCTGGCAGCATTTTCTACATACTTTGCATTTTGGAGCCTTCTAGTTTGGCTTTCATCACAGAGCCTGGACAGGTAAATGGCTGACTGATCCTCACTATGCTAAGCCAGGCTTTAGTTCCGTATTAAAGCCGTAAAGTATAGAAAGAGAAACACATCTGTTTTTGTTACAATCATCTCTTCCTGTCTCTTAAAAAGTATAATACATGTACTTGTCGGATATTAATAACCATAAAAATATGAATACGAGTTATTATTAGTCGCTAAAAATATGAAAAATTGATAATTCATATCTATGGGTCAGACCCAAAATACCCATATAAAGAATTTATTTATATAGAGATTTTGGATGATGTTTTTTACAAAAGTAAATACAATGCAACAATTATTAATAAAATAATTTATTGAATATAAAATAAAGATCAAAAGATAAGCAAAATAGTGTAACAACAAAATACAATATCAATAGATGTTAATCATAATTCACATGTATGATTTATAACATATGTAAATAGGATAAAACATGAAATATGCAGCTCTGTAGCTGTATCAACATGCATGTAGTATAATTTACTATGCAGTTATGTTTCTGACCACAAGATGGCAATGCATTTTATTTAGATAAAACCACACATATATTGTTAAAATGGTTACTGATAGTACACCATAATTACCTACAAATTACCAGCATATACTCTGTTTAGGTAAGGTAATATTACTAAATCATATAACTCAAGGGGGCATTTTCGTAATCTGCCCGGTAAATGACAATGTATTCTTTCTATCTATGTATCTATTTTAGACTTTAAGAATAATAATCTCTGGAGATTAGATATTACATATTTGGGTGAATAACTAGACTATAAGATCTTCTGCTTCTTGGTAATATCTATAGGATATGCCTCTGGCTTCCTTCTGCAGAAAGGATGACAGATGAACACCAGGCTAAAACCTATAGATCCCAGAAATGGTGGGATTTAAGTTTAATTTACCCAAATATATATGCTAATTACATCCATAAAAAGGGAGATTATGCTAGAAACAAATTACCACATTTATACATTACCGGCAGAGGTTGGTTTGCAGTTGAGACTCCTTCCATTGAAGAATTATGTGATGGGAGTTACTCCTGGGACTTAGCTCAATACTATGTGTATGGAGATGTCTATTGTTATACTGAACATGTGCTATTAAAAGCCTCATATTCCTGAGTTCTCCCCAGAAGGAGAGAGACTCAGCCCTTTTCTAAAACATTCCCATCTCTCAACCCACTAGTGTGTGGCAGCTCTCCCCCTCTTCCAAGATCAGTCTCTCCTCAGGTCTTTCTTCTACACCTCCTGTATCAACTTATCAACCCAACCTTATCTCCAAGTCACACCCTATTCTCTGTAACTTTTAGCCAAAGTGTTGGGCGTGTTTAATTTAAATGAGATGATGTCATGATTTATAGCTATACCTGGATTGTGAGAATAATGTGAGACAATATATATGTTGAAATGTATAGAAGTGTTAAAATAATTTCAAATTAGAGTAAATATTCTTATCAACATTCTTATCTTTCCACATTAGATTAGAACTCATAATAACATTTATACCACACTAATAAAACAACAAAAACAATATTCTAATTATTATGTAGGGTTAATTATACTTTACATATTTATGCGTGTAAGTGTGATATAATTATAGATTTTAATGAGCGATTTGAATCAACTAGGTGTGTTTATAGTAGCCCTTATTAGATTCTTCAAATTTAAGATCCAAATAGTTTCACAGTGTGTGTCTGAGTCTCTATCATTTTGGGTGGGCTAGTAAGCTGAATTTCAGCCCCCCTTTCTCCTCTTGTTTGTATACTGACACAGCTGTGTCTGCGTACATACAATGAAATGTGGCTATAGTCATAAACCTTCCACTAACAATGCCCACCTTTTCTGTCGTCTGTACTATGAACATTTCTACCTACTTATCATTAACAGATTTGGTTTCAGATAACAGAGTTAGGAATGTGGAAGACTTTCTTTTATCCTCAGAGACACGGAATAAGATTTGAACACACAGAAGGATGTCCAAAAACTGACGGTTGCTGGCATCCATCTTGTTATCCTTGGCTTCTGCTTTATTCATATGTACCAGTCTCGAGATTACTGTTCAGTACCTCTGACATACTGCTGTTACTATTGATTGTTACAGAATTTTGGGACCCTGCTATTTTCAATTTAAACTTAAAAATTCAGTGATGTGCCACAGGAGGCAAGAATAATACTATAGCAACAAAAATAAATCTGCTATATTTGTTTTGCCAACGCAATGTATTCTGTAATTTATTTGTTCTCTGCATTTTTTATTCTCTATATTCACGGCCCCAAAAAAAGGTTTAGTGCGCTGCGTCTCCCTTTCTAGAATAGTCTGCCAAAAGAGCAACATAGCAGGTATAATGCACAAGTTAACTTGCGAGATCAGTACAGAAGCCAAGAATGTGCTTGTAAAATACAAAAGCCAAGAAACGCAGGTAGACGTAGCTTTAGGGCAGAGTGATTTGATGGAGAAGCAGTCAAGGAGTTTATAATATGTAGGACAGATTTACAGACGGAAACATTTACAGTCTGTAAATAAACTTATGTATACATTTAAGAAACAAACAAACAATAAATAACAAAGGAAAAGTATTAGTCAGACAGAGGTGACCACAAACCAATAGCAGCATTGTATCTGTTGACCTTGCAACTTATACCTGTATATTTGAGATAAAACAAAAAAGGGGAAAAACACAACATTGTCTGGATATGTTGGGAAGATAACAAATACCAAATGCTCGAGCAGTCATGGCAATCCTGTGATATATATATATATATATATATATATATATATAATATAATAAATATATATATAATGTATGTATATACGCCAGACAATAAAAAGATAAAAACTTCTCTCAGATTGCAGATAATACTGAATGTTTAGGGCCATTAAGCCCATAATTCTACTTGCTCATATCTTATTGATCCCCTGGTCTTATCTTATGTTCAGAAAAATGCGTTTTAAATGTGTCAGTGGCGTCTCCTGTTTATGACATCACCTGTGGCACAGTATGCAAATGACACATTTTCTATTGAAAAGTTGATAATTTGCATACCATGCCCCAGGTGATGTCATACACAGGAGACTCCACAGATACATTTAAAATAGATTTTTACAATCAATTTTTACAATACAATCAATTTTTTAATGCTCTACATTCACAGTAAAAACAATGTTTGGGTGATACAGCCCCTTTAACGCCTTTAATTTCTACTTACATTCACACATTGTGTCATAGGAATAAATTAAACTAGTTTTATTTTAGAATCTTTTCAAAAAGAAAATATTGTGTGACTGGTTCACCCTAAGGCCTAGACATCCAACTGCGGCCCTCCGGTTGTTTCTGTACTACAAGTACCATAATTCCCTGCCATTCTAGAATGCTGGTGGAGAATTATGGGGTTTGTAGTTCTGCAGCAGCTGGAGGGCCGCAGTTGGACACCTAGGCTAAGGCATGTCATTTTTATATTACTATGCAAAATCTTGTGTGACTGTGTCAGATGCCAGAAGGATTTCCTGTAGAATAAACCCAGTGTTTATATCTGTCACAGACTAGCCGGATATTCCAACCTGAGCATGAAAGAATTAAACCTCATTGAACTTCTAGAAGATCTGGCAGAACTGGTTAAGAAAGTGGCGGTAAGTGTCTGGACTAGGAGTGTGGATAAATAAGAGTTTATGGAACAAACTAGTATAGACGGCGAGCATTATTTTAACTCCTCTGAGGTGGTGCATTGCTGTTTTTATGGGTTAATAATGTTGGCATTCAGATTTTAGGTTAAAAATAATAATATAATTGTTGACAGATATGTGTGTTGACCTTTGCGAACCAGACCAATTCAGGAAGTAGCCTCGTTTTAAAAACCGGGAAAATGGTGCTGCCGTAGAATACTGTATAAAACCAGCAAAAAGCTAGGAGCCAGCAGGACGGATTTCAGTAGCCAAGGTTCCCTGGTTTCTGTGATTTGCCAGGCACTTAATCATACTCTGTAATTATTTGGGCCATAAGTTGAGCTGATCTGATTTACAGACAGGCATTTTCACGTGCCCACTGATCAAAATAACAATCTTAACCCTTTAACCCCTTAATGACCAGACTGTTTTTGGAATGTTGTGCGTTAGTGACCGAGGCTGTTTTAACACTTCTGAGGTGTTTGTGTTTAGCTTTAATTTTCTTCTTTGTCAGTTGCTGTACCCACACATATTATATATTGTTTTTTTCAGGACAAGAAGGGCTTTCTTTTCATGACATTATTTTGTTCATATCATTTATTGTATTGTGTAAAAAATAGTAAAATATGGTTAAAATTAAAAAAATAAACACTTTTCCTGACTTTTCTTTGTAAATTATTTTACTAAGCTTCAAAAGCTAATGAAAAAACGTGCTAAATAGATTCGACTATAGGTCCTGAGTTCAGAAATACCCAATGTTTATATGTTTTTTTGCTTTTTTTTTGCATGTTTTAGGTTAATAAATACAAGTAGCATTTAGCAGTTTCAAAACCATTTTTTTTAAAATTAGCGTTAGTGACACTGTAACACCGATATCTGATATAAATCACTGAATAACCCCCCACATGTACACATTTTTATAAAGTAGACATCCCAGGGCATTCAACTTGGGGTAATTTGACACTTTTCACTCTGTCATTTTACCACCAATCTTTGACAAGTTTTGGCGTAGTAATTTTGTGTGTGTTTTATTTCCACACACTTTGAAACTTAGGTATGAATTTAAAGGGACTGTTCTATTTTATTGCCCAACAAAACCCCAATATATGTTCAGCAACTTCCCCTGAGTATAGCGGTACCCCACATGTATAGGTCTGCTAGGTTTATGTGGCAGGTACAGGGCAAAATTTAGGATATGGTTATTGCAGCTTTAAAACGTGTATTTATTATGTAATACTTGTGACTACATTTCCTATCATGCTCAGCCAGCCAAAAGCTACCGTAGCAGAATAGGAAATGTAGTCTATAGTAGGAATCACCGATTTTTGCTATCCTGCGGCTGCATGGATCAAATATCTAGCTGCTGCGGGCCCCTATCTACTGCTGGGGGCCAATGCAAAGCACTGGCCCCACTAGCAGTCTTTTTTTTTTTTTTAAATAAAATATCCCTAGAGGACCACAGACAGACATAACATGTCATTGGTCCTCTACGGAATAACTTCTTATTTGTATACAATTTATTATTATTATTTTAAATTTTTACATTTATTTAATTTTTTATTTTTTTACATTTTTTTTATTTGTATTTGACTCTAACCTTAGCCCTTTGGTTAGGGTTAGTACAAACCCTAATTCTAACTCTAGGATTAGGGTTTTGATGAACTCTAACCCTAACCCAAGAGTTAGGATTAGCACAATAGGAAAAAAAAACTTAAAAGAAAAAACTTATTTTTTTAATTAAAAAAAATCCTTTGGGGGGCTGGTTATTACTGGGGGGGACCAGGGGGAGACTTCACACATTATATTTAGTCTCTCTCTGCCCCACGATCACCGTGGAGCAGGGAGAGACTATAGCTGTCAAAGCAGGCACCTGCTTTGACAGCTATTAACATCCGGGCGCAGTGATTGGCTGTCACAGTGCCCGGATGTTTCAGGGGGGGTCCTCAACCGGCATGGCTGAAGTGTCTCGGTACCGAGACACTTAGCCATGCCGTTGGTAGCTCGATCGCGGTATGCCAGCGTGCATACCGCGATCAGACCTGCATGACGGTCCTGGACCGTCATCGGTCACTAAGGGAGTTTTTCCCCATGACGGTCCAGGACCGTCATCGGCAGTGGTGTATCTTGATTTTGTGCTGCCCTAGGCAGACAAAATCCGGGCACCCCCCTACCCAAGCTGTACACCCACGTTACACACCTAAGACATGCCCCATCATTCAGACTCACATCAAGCTCATACTCCCATCACACACACACTCCCATCACACTCAGTCACACACTCCGACTCCCATCACACTCCGTCACACACACTGTCTCCCATCACACACACTCTGACTCCCATCACACTCAGTCACACACACTGTCTCCCATCACACACACTCTTACTCCCATCACACTCAGTCACACACTCCTACTCCCATCACACTCAGTCACCCACACTGTCTCCCTTCACACACACTCTGACTCCCATCACACTCAGTCACACACACTGTCTCCCATCACACACACACTGTCTCCCATCACACTCAGCCACACACACTGTCTCCCATCACACACACACTGTCTCCCATCACACTCAGCCACACACACTGTCTCCCATCACACACACTCTGTCTCCCATCACACTCAGCCACACACACTGTCTCCCATCACACACACACTGTCTCCCATCACACTCAGCCACACACACTGTCTCCCATCACACACACACTGTCTCCCATCACACTCAGCCACACACACTGTCTCCCATCACACACACACTGTCTCCCATCACACACACTCTGACTCCCATCACACTCAGCCACACACTCTGACTCCCATCACACTCAGTCTCTCACACACACACACTCTCCCATCAGCACTTACCTTTCCCTGGCAGGCAGGCAACATGGTCCCTCCATGCTGCCTGTTCGGCTTCCCGGCGATTGTGCCGACAGGCCACGTGACCGGGCGCGCGTATGACGTCAGCGCGCCCGTCACGTGACTGTCGGCACTTCGGTGTCTGCACACTGCACGGGGAGCCGAACAGGCAGCACGGAGGTTTCTCTGTGCTGCCTGTTCGGCTCCCCGTGCAGCCTGGCAGGCAGAGCGATGGTGAGGGCCGCCCCCCAAAATTTGCCGCCCTAGGCATCCGCCTAGGATGCCTCGCGGTGAATACAGCACTGGTCATCGGTCACGAAGGGGTTAAGGACCAGGGATTTTCCTGGGCCAAGGACCAGAGCGTTTTTTCAATTTTTAATATGCGGTTTTTGAAACATGATTTTCCTCTCTCTCATTTAACGCACCCATACAAGTTATATGTTGTTTTTTAAAGGACAGTTAGAGCTTTCTTTTGATACCCTATACATAAAAATGATTTACATTTTAGTATTAAAAATTACATATAAAAGAGGAAATTTTTGAGGAAAATAATTTTTTTCCCCATTATTTTTCCAATAATAAGCTACACAACTAGTGCAACACTAACCCACTTATCCCCCCTAATTAACTAACTAATAAAAAAATAAAAATATTGGTTCCCAAACCCCCCTAAAAAAAAGACAGAAAAAAAACTCTGAAGAGTGCGATGTCAGATCCATAAAAATCATGTAACAGGCATGCAGGGGTTAAATTTTATTAAATAAATATTATTAAAAAAAACTTTATAAATTGCACAATAAAAAATTTGAAAAAAAAAACAACTAAATGAGGGCCATAAAGTGGAAGGAAACTGATCACAGTAAAAAACTGTGATCAGCAATGAAAAGGGTTAATTTTGTTTAAATTTTTTTCTCGGCAGTGTTCTTTATTTATTTATTTTTACTTGCAGGTCACTCTGTCACTATAAGAACGTGAAGCACAGAGAGTGAATTAGAGGCAGTGTGTGAACACACTGACTTTGCATCTAATTTGCATGTTATCGCGGTGATCACGTTATCACCGCGATCACATGCCCGGAAATCCACCGATCGGGTGCGAGGTCTTAGTCCTGGACCCGTTGCAGACTAGCTGGCGGTGCCCGTGGAGCGCACCGCCGGCTAGACTGCATGACGAGTTAACTCGTCATAAGGTCGCTAATGCTGCGGCTCTTATGACGAGTTAACTCGTCATAAGGTCGCGAAGGGGTTAAAGGGACATTCCAAGTTGGTTAAACAAAACAAATCCCGGGACTTGTAAGTAAACCTTACCTGTATCTTTAATAGATACGCGCAGGTTTACTATCAGCTGTGTCTCACATGCGAGACACAGCAGTTCCTGGTTGTCGCGTGCTGACAAAAGTCTGCACGCGCACAGCCAATCAGAGCTTGGGCTCGACCCTCTCTGACAGCCAAATGCGAGGGTCTCTCGTTGCTAACATAGAGAGAGACCCTAATTTTTGCATTGGATCAGCAGGGGGGACATAGTTAAGGTACCCCCTTCTGATCCCATGCAAAAACGAGGGGCTTCCTATGGAAACATGGCAGCTGTCGGTCAGAGGATAAACTGGTGTGTACTATCAAAAGTATACGCCAGATCATCCTCATACTAGGGACCATGGACATTTCACTTGTGCTTCTATATTAAAAACAAAAGTGAAAAAAACGTTTAGTGTTCCTTTAACCAATATTATTTTCAAAATATATATTAAATTCAGCTGCCGTTTCCTGAAAATGTCAGTTTTCTGTGTAAAGCAGCCATCTTGTTTGGCATAATTGCATTACCATTTTAGAACCTCGTAACTTAGGAGAATGGACTGTAGTTAGAAGGTTTGATGCCAGCAGCCAATCAAACGATGTTCTCACAATTGACCTGACTAATTCCTGCAAGAGAGCAGAAAGGATAGATATATAAACAAAGCTTGATGACGACGGGTGTCCAAGCGGAAATAAGGCACCTGTTTTTTAAAAACATTTTTTTATTGTAATTATGTCAATGAAAAGCTGCTGAAGTGTTTATTTTAAATGATTAAATAATTATGAAGTACTGTATGTCACTTTAATACAGTAGTCTCCAGACATATAATGACTTCTACTTTAAACCTATAAACATTTCTTGTATTGCCATGTGTTTCAGACCGAGCCGTCTCTTATAGATGGGATAATAAGGATCGGGAAGAAAATGGATAATGTAAGTGTGCTCTGCCATTAAATGTCCGTATTAATTGTTTTACTGCGTATAGAATTGTCCATTTAATACACAAATTCAGGTAAATCTCTCCAGCGGCTAGGGAACTACAAATACCATGATGCTTCACTCAGCAATTGGAAGCATAGAGAGGGCAAAGTATCATAGGAGTTCCACAAAGGCTGGAGAGCTTCCTGTTACGTATCCCTATCCTCACAATTAATACCAAGTTCTGATTGCAGATTCTTAAAGGGCCGCCATACTGATTTATTTTCAATCTGTTACTTTTTATTGAATCTAAATTGCTGTTAAGACCAGTAGTGTATCTTCCACAAGGCAAACAAGGCACTCGCCTAGGGCGGCACTTTGCCAGAGGGTGTTAAAGCACACTTCTGGTGCTTCAAACATTTTCATTCCCTCCCCCACCGTTCAGCAAGCTTTAGCTCCTTCCAATTAATCAGGGTGATATGGGCATGTAATGGACGTGGTGGGGGTATGAAATGAGGGTGACGGTGGCATATAATGTGGGTGATGGGGCATTTAGTGTGTATGCAATGTGGGTGATTGGGCATTTAATGTGTGTGCAATGTGCGTGATGGGGCTTGTCGCTTTTGTCTGCTTAGGGCAGCACAAAACTAAGATACACCACTGCTTTTAGATTTCATAACATTATAAATTCACTTTGTTTTGTCCCACTGCTCCCAGCCAATCTTTTTGGTGAAACGTGGGCATTGATTCTACCTGTTTATAAGAGTCCCGTAGCCAGGATGTAGGTGGAGGTTTAGGACCCACCTGCCGCCGACAGCTCGGTTTGCAAATCTTTGCCCGCAAGCAATAATTTCAATGCTTATTTTTACAATATAAGTTATGGTGGGGGTAACGGTGATTGTTTTCCTTTTTCCAGATTAGGTGCAGAAAGAGCGCTCCTATAATGGAAGCAATGAATTGGGTTCTGTCCACGGGAGATTTATCCGTTTTTCTAAAATTACAAGAGCACGATCATCTCAGCACGCAAGCATTACAAACATTCTTCACTGGATGTAAGTAAAACATCTGAGAACAGGACCGTAATTGTGTTTGTAGACTACCATTAAGTAATGCCAACATTTTAACACATTTTAATAATCTGGCCCTGTTCTGCTGATTCTGGTCACTTTTTAAACTCTCTTTTCATCAACATAAACAAGCAAAAAAATATATTTTTATGATGTTTTGCTGAGAAGATCTCACTGCTTGTTTAGAGGAGAAACCAAGAACTAGGAGATTTGTTCCCCAGACTCTATCAAGTGCACCTGGTCTGTCGCTGATGCACAACTGCCATTGGTCTGTCTGACTATTATTCTGACCTATCAGGCTTTGGTAATGCAACTATTGGTCAGTTACAGTGAGAAATAGACAATGGAATGACTAAGTGGCCTAGTGCTTGGTTCCTCTATTGTTTTACACACTAACAGTGCTGGCACATGCCATCCTCCACCAGATCAGCTCTGCATCATCTGTTGGTAAAGCTGGCACCTACAAGCACAAGTGGAAAATTGAGTGGCCCTAATATGAGGGTAAACGGTCAGTTAGTTTATTCTCTGACCAGTAGGAGGCATCAGGGCTGCAGTTCTTACCGACACTCTCATGGCTGGTGTCGCAGACACATGTAAACCAGTGTTACTCTGCACTACAGATACCAGTGTCGGAATGGGTGAGCGCCTCCCAGAGCTGTGTGCAAACCGGCTCTGTAAAGATGCACACTGGGTATACACAGGAGTTGTGGCACAGTATCGGGTGTTTGTGTGTACATATACTTAAATGACCAACTTGGAAAAAAAAAATTCAGTGCTCTCTTCTCATCCCCGGAAGCCACAATCATTCTGAGATTCACTTGGCGATTCTGTCCCTTTTTAGTGTTTTTTTTTTTTTTTTATTTTAATTTTTTTATATATTTTTTTTTTATTTATGCTTACAAAGTGAGTATCTGTATCATGTTCAGAGTATAACAAGAAATAAATAAATTTGTGTTCTCAATATAAGGTATAAAATGCAACGTGAAAAATACATAAAAACAGTTAATTAGAAAAACCCTTGCCTTGTCAGATACACAGCAAACGGAAGTAGGCCAAGTTGCCGGATATCCCCAGTATATCAGACTAATTACCAGCTAGCAGGTTAACAATACATCAAGGGCCCCAAGCAATATCTACTTAATTCTTCTTGGATACATTTATAATTCAGGGGTCCTAATAAGATGCTTCCCACTCAGGGCCATCTCTCCTTGTCTATCTCTGGTGTCTAACATACCGCTATCTATTTATACTACACTTGTATTACATTTATAATACTACCATTCTTCATTCTTACATCATACGTCCAACATTCCCACAACATTCATACTACTCCTGGACCTTTGTTTATTTTAATTAGTCCTATCTAGCCATGGTGATCAAATTCTACAATCATGTTCCATTTTATCTGCGTTGTTTCCATCTTGGATCGATATTCGAGCTGCTCTGTCCGTTTCGAGAAATCGAATTTTCCCGCCGTTTTCCGTGATCTCGTGTTACTAACTTGGCTGCTAAAACCGTCTGAAGTATAAAGGTTCTCTTATCTAGGTCCCATTTTTCTGCTCCTATGTGGAATAACATTAGAGAGGGTTCACATGTAACTTCTACTCCCAATATCGAAAATATCATCTGAGACATGTCATTCCAAAATTCCACTACATATTGGCATTCCCACCACAGGTGGGATAAAGTCCCCTTTGTATTTAGACATCTCCAGCAGTTATCATTGTAGTTAGAGTACATTTTTTTTTTAACCTTACGGGCGTTAAGTGCTATATACCGTTTTATAATACACTTTGATGATATTTAATGAGTGTATGGAGGACCTTGTCACTTTTATAGGATTATTCCAGTCCTTTTTCTGACCAAGAGAGGTTTAGCTCCTCCTCCTCTTATTTTTCGATAATTGGTAAATTGTCAAGGATCTCCACGCAGTCCAAAGCCAAATAGGATCTTTTACCTCATTTTTTCCATGCGCCTTTAAAAAAAAGTCGTCCATATTCGGATTTTCCTTGTGTGGATAAGGTTTTTTTTTCTTTTTCAAAAAAAATGTTTTAGTCTTAGATATGTGTATATCTCTCTTGGCCGTAATTCATGTTTAGTCATTATGTCGGATAGGGGCATGATTTTCCAAACTACAGATATCTGGCTTATTGAGGTAATCCCAATCTCTTTCCAGGTTTTTAAATTTAGATCCTGAATATGGTTTTCAACCACGTCCGTTGACAGGACTCTATTTACGTTAAAAAAATGTCATTATTATGTGATAATTAGATGTGGATATTTTCTATTATATATCATTTTTTTTTGTAGATTTCACCCAATGTGTTTCCCCTTTTTAGTGCTTAATTTTTTAATTTACTTTTTTTATTTTTATTTATGCTTACAAAGTGAGTATCTGTATCAGGTTCAGAGTATAAATAGAAATAAATACATTTGTGTTATCAATATAAGGTATAAAATGCAATGTGAAAAATACAGTCAAAAATGTGTCAACTCTAAGTATTTATGCCCCATTTTTTTTTTAAAGAGTTCCAAGGCTTGTTCTTTTATTTCTACTTTATGTCTGTTATCCTGAAGTCAGAAGTATCCTTGCTAGGTACCCCCAGGCGATACTCCTTTAGTTTTAATCTCTGTTGTCTCGTATGTAGCGAGATTTCTTGCATGATTCGCAGGTTTTTACATTTCTCTGCTAGCGATTTCTTTTTTTTGTTCCTAGCTTTCCATAGTCTCTCTTTTGTATATGTAATCATGAAAACGAATCAAAACATCTCTTGGATAATGATCGTTCTTGTTGCTCTGCATTCTAAAGGTTCTGTGGATTCTTGCAATTAACGCTTGCTTCTGTCCAATATCGCCAATTAAATCTTGAAAGAACTCGTATACATATGAGGAGAGATTTTGGAGGAGTCCGTTTTTTGTGTTTTTTTTATTTTTATTTTTTTTACTGCCTCCTGACGTCTTAAATCCTGATCGATATAACTAGATGTCTCCATAGATAAATCTTTTTTTCCTATTCTTTCTCTTGGTATCAGTATTTGGTATTTGGTTGTCTCTCCCCATATTTCCCCTTTCCTCAAGTCCGGTAGTGGGGGGGGGAGGCTGGATTTTCTTGTTGTCAATGTTTTATTCTGCTTTGAGGCCTTCGTTTCTTTACTCTCTTTCCTTTAATTTGTTTCAATGTTTTTCCTTGTTGCCATTTTTTTCCGGGTTGTCTGTCTGCTTTGTATTAGTCCTGTTTATAAGAACCCCAGTACCGCTACAAGGTGTTCTCCAAGTCAAAGGGATATTTTCAATTTATTCAAGGTTACATTGATTTCGATTCGGGCAGTAAGATAATATAGTGATTTTTTTTTTTCTTTTCTTCTATATTGAGTACGTAGTTTTGTGATTTTAGCGGGTGCTTCCAATAACTTCCGTGAAATAAGGCAATAGTCAAGATAAGATGAGGCTTGTATCTTAAAATCAAGGTAATATTCCACATTTAGTTCAAGTTTACAAAGATTTTGATATATGCAACTGATTGAGGGAGAAATTCCAGGCAGTATCTGGTCAGTCCAACAACGGTTAACAGACATCAATTAATAAATCCAGAGTTAAATGGCTTCAACACATATGAAGCATCCACGTCTGCCCTGTTGGGTCTGACTAGGTTTTTCACAGCAATGTATGGTTGTAACCTTATTGAGCCTAAGGATTCATTGAAGCATATGGTTTTCTTCGTTCTCAGCAAACACATGGGGTTTCAGTAAGATTACGATCACTGGTTCGCTCCAGGAGCTCCAGTAGGGGTGTGCAATATGTCATCAAGTACATGAAGGTCGAGAGTGATATGGTTTGCACTTCATATAAAGATTAAAACCGTGTATATCTTTATCTTGTAACGCAGTGACCCGCTTGGTATCATTGGCGTGACACACAAGAAAATATAGGCATGGATTATACCTGCACTTATCTCCACATTATGTTTACTGTCGGTGGCTTATATTAGCAATCCTTGGCAGACTCGGTGCTTTTTTTTTTTTTTATTTTTTATTTTTTTTTTTTAACACTTCCCTGGTAGGTTCCCTGGTCCTCAGCCGGTTCTTCTACAGAGCGGCCGGCCTTAGTTACAGTCTGTCGGCGATTAGAAGCCGTGGATACCAGTACAATCCTCCCGTGTGTCTCGGGTAAAGCTGATCCTTAGACACTGCAGTCTTAACAATCATCGGGTCGATCTCCCGCTCCCATAAGCACAAACACTGGGTATTTTTTTTTTTTTTTTATTGTGGAGGATTCAGTCTCAAGAGCGGCCGCCATTCATGTCTCCAGCGCCTTCACCTCAGCTTCCTCCAGCGGACCCTGCCCTCCTGCGCCTACGTCATCACCATTCCACATTAGTTCTTTATACTACTTTGGTGTTGGATGTCCTGGTACCTTTTAAAAGGAGGAGGGCGGCCAGTGATGAGGAACCTTCATAATCACCATCTTTAATAATACACAAAAGCTACTGGGCGCATTAATAACCGGGCTATCCCCCTATTGTAATAGCCCCATTAAATAAATATAATGGCCCCGTGCAGCCAGGGGCTAGCCAAATAGCTCCTGGCCCCATAAAAAATGAATACATATATATTTTTAAATTAGTCTACCTTGCTCCTCGTCTCTCCCCCCACCCCCCTTTACCTTGCACAAGTAGGGAAGTTGAATCCATAAAAATAAACGTGAAAAAAAAACCAACCACCAATACATCCATCCCCCCCGCCGCATCTAACCGATACATCCACCCCCCCTGCCGCATCTAACCGATACATCCATCCCCCCCTGCCGCATCTAACCGATACATCCATCCCCCCCTGCCGCATCTAACCGATACATCCATCCCCCCCTGCCGCATCTAACCGATACATCCATCCCCCCTGCCGCATCTACCCGATACATCCATCCCCCCTGCCGCATCTAACCGATCCATCCCCCCTGCCGCATCTAACCGATACATCTATCCCCCCTGCCGCATCTAACCGATACATCCATCCCCCCTGCCGCATCTAACCGATACATCCATCCCCCCTGCCGCATCTAACCGATACATCCATCCCCCCTGCCGCATCTAACCGATACATCCATCCCCGTCCCGCCGCATCTAACCGATACAACCATCCCCCCTGCCGCATCTAACCGATACATCCATCCCCCCTGCCGCATCTAACCGATACATCCATCCCCCCTGCCGCATCTAACCGATACATCCATCCCCCCTGCCGCATCTAACCGATACATCCATCCCCCCTGCCGCATCTAACCGATACATCCATCCCCCCTGCCGCATCTAACCGATACATCCATCCCCCCTGCCGCATCTAACCGATACATCCCCCCTGCCGCATCCAACCGATACATCCATCCCCCCTGCCGCATCTAACCGATACATCCCCCCTGCCGCATCTAACCGATACATCCATCCCCCCTGCCGCATCTAACCGATACATCCATCCCCCCTGCCGCATCTAACCGATACATCCACCCCCGTCGCATCTAACCGATACATCCATCCCCCTCCCACCGCATCTAACCGATACATCCATCCCCCTCCCGCCGCATCTAACCGATACATCCATCCCCCTCCCGCCGCATCTAACCGATACATCCATCCCCCCTGCCGCATCTAACCGATACATCCATCCCCCCTGCCGCATCTAACCGATACATCCATCCCCCCTGCCGCATCTAACCGATACATCCCCCCCGCCGCATCTAACCGATACATCCCCCCCCGCCGCATCTAACCGAATCAATCCCCCACCGCCGCATCTAACCGATACATCCCCCCCGCCGCATCTAACCGATACATCCCCCCCGCCGCATCTAACTGATACATCACCCCCCGCCGCATCTAACCGATACATCCCCCCCCCTGCCGCATCTAACCGATACATCCCCCCCCCCGCCGCATCTAACCTATACATCCACCCCCCCGCCGCATCTAACCGATACATCCACCCCCCCCGCCGCATCTAACCGATACATCCATCCCCCCTGCCGCATCTAACCGATACATCCATCTCCCCTGCCGCATCTAACCGATACATCCATCCCCCCTGCCGCATCTAACCGATACATCCATCCCCCCTGCCGCATCTAACCGATACATCCATCCCCCCTGCCGCATCTAACCGATACATCCCCCCTGCCGCATCCAACCGATACATCCATCCCCCCTGCCGCATCTAACCGATACATCCCCCCTGCCGCATCTAACCGATACATCCCCCCTGCCGCATCTAACCGATACATCCATCCCCCCTGCCGCATCTAACCGATACATCCCCCCTGCCGCATCTAACCGATACATCCCCCCTGCCGCATCTAACCGATACATCCATCCCCGTCCCGCCGCATCTAACCGATACATCCATCCCCCCTGCCGCATCTAACCGATACATCCATCCCCCCTGCCGCATCTAACCGATACATCCATCCCCCCTGCCGCATCTAACCGATACATCCATCCCCCCTGCCGCATCTAACCGATACATCCATCCCCCCTGCCGCATCTAACCGATACATCCCCCCTGCCGCATCCAACCGATACATCCATCCCCCCCTGCCGCATCTAACCGATACATCCCCCCTGCCGCATCTAACCGATACATCCATCCCCCCTGCCGCATCTAACCGATACATCCCCCCTGCCGCATCTAACCGATACATCCCCCCTGCCGCATCTAACCGGTACATCCCCCCTGCCGCATCTAACCGATACATCCACCCCCCCTGCCGCATCTAACCGATACATCCACCCCCCCTGCCGCATCTAACCGATACATCCACCCCCCTGTCGCATCTAACCGATACATCCATCCCCCTCCCACCGCATCTAACAGATACATCCATCCCCCTTCCGCCGCATCTAACCGATACATCCATCCCCCTCCCGCCGCATCTAACCGATACATCCATCCCCCTCCCGCCGCATCTAACCGATACATCCATCCCCCCCGCCGCATCTAACCGATACATCCATCCCCCCCGCCGCATCTAACCGATACATCCCCCCCGCCGCATCTAACCGATACATCCCCCCCCGCCGCATCTAACCGATACATCCCCCCCCCGCCGCATCTAACCTATACATCCACCCCCCCGCCGCATCTAACCGATACATCCCCCCCCGCCGCATCTAACCGATACATCCCCCCCCCGCCGCATCTAACCGATACATCCCCCCCCCGCCGCATCTAACCGATACATCCCCCCCCCGCCGCATCTAACCGATACATCCCCCCCCCGCCGCATCTAACCGATACATCCCCCCTGCCGCATCTAACCGATACATCCCCCCCGCCGCATCTAACCGATACATCCCCCCCGCCGCATCTAACCGATACACCCCCCCCGCCGCCTCTAACCGATACATCCCCCCCGCCGCCTCTAACCGATACATCCCCCCCGCCGCCTCTAACCGATACATCCATCCCCCCTGCCGCCTCTAACCGATACATCCATCCCCCCTGCCGCATCTAACCGATACATCCCCCCCCCCTGCCGCATCTAACCGATACACCCCCCCCCGCCGCATCTAACCGATACATCCATCCCCCCCGCCGCATCTAACCGATACACCCCCCCGCCGCATCTAACTGATACATCCCCCCGCCGCATCTAACCGATACACCCCCCCGCCGCATCTAACTGATACATCCCCCCGCCGCATCTAACTGATACATCCATCGCCCCCCGCTGAATCTAACCGATACATCCATCCCCCCTGCCGCATCTAACTGATACATCCATCCTCTCCATTTCTCCTATAGTAATGTATAAATGTTTTTCATGGTACATACGCTCGCACTATGCACATTATGGTCACACTGCCCTTCAGTAGTTGGCATTCACTTGCTCTAGTCAGTTGTCTCTGTTAATGTAGTGAATGATTTTCTTTCTCCTCAGATGCATTTTATATCTCGTATATGGCAGACAATCAGCAAACCATGGTGCTCCTGTTTAAAAACAAATTCTGTAAATCTTGTGCTGAGGTAAGAAATGTCACAGACTTTAAAGTATCCCTCATTTGAAAATATCTGTACCAATTCACCTAAAAAATGTTTTTTTAAAAATGCCATAAAGTCCCCTAATGTTTGCCTTTTATATTGGTTTGATGTGCTGGAAAAAACGGGTTACCTAGAAATCTTCAACATGTTCTGTGCTCCTTCTTATACTATAGTGCCAACATCTTGTGTCTGTCTCACTGTCTGCTGCTCCATCCTATTAGTGTCCTTCCTGTGTGTTCACAGTAGAATTAACATTTTTCATTTGCATTCACGCCTGCTCCACTATCATCCTTCCTAACTGTTTGCTTTATTGTTTTCATTCATATTCCCATTCACAAATATTTTCCTCCCTTCCATTTCCCATAATTGACACACGGGTACACCAATAGGAGTGGCTGACTGTCGCTGGACCATATCAGTGAAGCATTTCTACCAAGTCTGTTTGTTTTTGACACAGACGATGGGCTATAAAAAGAGGCAGAAATGACCTTTACTATAGAAATATATTTGTATGGGTCTAGTTCCTCTTTAATTCGAATGCTGTCACAGAATATACAGTAATTTGACCTCTGTTTTGGATCTTTACAGACTTTGTTTTGTTACAGATTTTCTATTTTGTTTGTTTTATTGTTCTAGGAATCTGAAACAATGAAGACCATGGGAAACGAGGCTTTTACAAAAGGCCATTTTGACTATGCAGTTGAACATTATTCCACCGCGTTACGATTCAGGTTTGTTTGATATTTCCTGTTATTTAATATCCTGATATGTGTCATTTAATTTGCAGTTTCGGATGATTTTGGCAGCACCAGCCCCTATAAATGAGCCCCCTACATTACCTACATTCATTGTTGGCAACTGGCTCACATTGTATTTAGGTAATCTAGATCATTTCCAGCAGTGTGGCTGGGGAACTTACCTGTGCCAAGGTGCTGCCGAGATGATCTGTCAGTCACGTGTAGTCCCTCCTCCAGCGCTACATTTACGGCGCCCAGGAGGATGAAGTAAAGGAGTTTCACCGCCTGACGTCAGGAAGGCGAGTATCTCTCTTATCCAAACTGACCCACAGCCGGGGGGGGGGCTGGGGGGGGGGGATCTTCGGATAAATGATACTCAGTGTTTGTGATATAAATGAATAATGATAAAGTTTTAAGATATATAGTGTGAAGCTTTACTATATGGGGGGCATTTTGACCCCTTCCTAGTAAATATCCTGCTATGTGCAATGCTTCACGTGTGTTATTTATTTATTTATTATTACTACAAATCATGCAACCTCTGTGGCAGCTGAGTCACGGCAGCAGATAGATAACTTTACAGATTCCCCATTACCAGCCTTTCTTATAGCCCTGATGGGCTCAGACCCCGTTTCAATTCCCTGGAGTATGTAGATAAATTTATCAGCAGAAGTTACACTGTAACCCACCCCCTGCAGCTCCCCAAACTGGCGATGACCCGGGATAGTCCTTAGTTCTTATTAAAGGGACTGTATCCCCTGAACATTGTTTTTACTGTAAATGTAGAGCATAAAATATGATTGAAAATGACATCACCTGTGACACGGCATGCCAATGAACTGCTTTTCAATGGGAAATGTGTCATTTGCATGTCAGGCTGCAGGTGATGTCATAAGCAGGAGACTCCACAGACATTTAAAACCACAATTTTCTCCTAATTTAGGCATTTATTTGCAGTTTTGCTGATACAATGTATAGATCATTTTTTTGCTCTACATGCACAAAACAATATTCAGGTGATACTGTCCCTTTAACTCACCTCCCATAGCATGCCATCCAAGAACAGCAAAGGGTGAGGTGCAATACGGCACATGCATAGTGGGAATCATGCAGCATGCTACTGCAATGCAATCTCTTAATCACAGGCTGATTAAACCATGGCACATACATTATGTGTAGGATAATCAATCAGTTGTCCCAAAGAATCTGGACACAGGTTGGTGGGTGTGTGCAAAGTCTTGCCGATAGTTTCCCTTTAAGAAACTATGACAATGTTTTAGAAGACAGACCTTCCGTTCTCCGTTTCTTATACATCATGTTTCTTTTTTGTTCTCTCTTTTTAAAGTCCCGACAACCATCTCCTCTTCAGCAATCGAGCACTGTGCTTTATACGTATGGGAAAATACGGGTACGTAAAAACTCTATCCTTGTACGTTAATCTGGAACATTTCCAAAGCTCGAGAGATTCCAGGAAATCTCTGATTACCAGCGGTCTGTGCTGATTACATTTTAATAATACAATATCCACAGGACAATAGCTTTTCCAATAATGAAAAATGCATTCCAATGTTCATATTATTAGCTTTTATATACATTTAAAAAAATAGGACGGCTTGGCCGCTGTGCTCTCACTTGAATTATTCTAGGGGTGGGCAGGAGGTGGAAATATTGGTAATTAATTAAAATTTATTGTACATGTGTTTTTAATATACATGAAATGGATTTTTTTTTCTTTCTTTCTTTCAAGCAACTGACCATTTCCCTGTACTTTTCCAGAGCATAGGCTAGCTCTATATTTGTAGTTTTTATGAAATAAGAGGTGTGTCAGGGAAATTGTTACACCGAAAAAAAAAAAGGTATATTGTAGAGAAGAATGTATTTTTTTTTTCTGCATTCCTGTTTTAATTTATTAATGCTTGAGTATTTAAAAATGTGCAGCTACGCTCCACCTACTCATACAGATATGAAATATTTGAGTGTAAGATATTTAGCTTTTCTAGGTTTAAATAAAGCACTTGGAAACGTGTGGGGAGTTACTGCACTTATTAGTGATCTTTGTGCTCTACAAAGCTTGTACAAGTGCATTGTCACAAAGATTCCCAAGAGGTACACGCGATGGGTTCATATTTAACATCTGTTTAGTCTTGCAAGCATTATTCAAAACCCGCAAAAGGGGCTTTGTAGAGCTAAAATATTATTTTATACCAAATAGTATAAAATAAAAAGTATATTAAAATATTATAAGCTGTAATGTTGTTTTTGTTTTGTTCTTATATTATTACGACCTGTATATTTATAAAGTGCCATCATATTCCACACTGCTGTATAATGGACGAGCCAAACCATCACATATCGGGGCCTATAACAAGTTTAAATATTTTATGGCAGAAGGTCTAGAAGAAAGAAGAAAATATTGTGATTGTGGCTGGTCTTCTCATTGCAGAAAAGCTCTGCGAGATGGAAAGAAAGCAGTCATCCTAAAAAATAACTGGCCCAAGGTATGTGAGAAGCACTAAATAACGGTGCTTTTTATAAAGCAAGGTATGATTCTCTCTGTCTTGTCTCCTCTGCACCTCTATGGGAGTTATAAGGAATGGTTTTATAAAATTCAACACAATGAAGTCCAACTTTTGTATTGTCACAAAGTCACACCTGCCAACTGTACCAGTTTGACGCGGTCAGTCCCTGCTGCTGATCCAGTGTTGCATTGTCTGCTGTCCCAGGCAATGGTCTGTATTCACTGTGCCTGGCCCCATTT
Source organism: Pelodytes ibericus (assembly GCA_036172795.1). Classification (NCBI taxonomy): domain Eukaryota; kingdom Metazoa; phylum Chordata; class Amphibia; order Anura; family Pelodytidae; genus Pelodytes; species Pelodytes ibericus. The sequence goes on along the minus strand of CM069857.1, from coordinate 21,913,758 downwards.
TGGGATACATTGTGCTCTACACCTGAGCAGGTACACATTGAGACGTGGGCTGCCGCCATATAACGTCCGCAACGTTTAAGCCACGATGTCGCCTTACCTGACAGTTCTAGCATTGCGTCTTTCATACGTGTTATTGGCTTAAAGGGACGGTATCACCTGAACATTGTTATTACTGTGTATGTAGAGCATAATAAAATGATTGAAATTGATCTATACATTGTATTAGCAAAACTGCCAGCAAATGCCTAAATTAGGAGAGAAATGTGTTTTAAATGTGTCTGTGGAGTTATGTGGCTTATGACATCACCTGTGGCACGGTATGCAAATGAACTGCTTTTCAATTGGAAATGTGCATATCAAGCCACAGGTGATGTCATAAGCCACATAACTCCACAGACACATTTAAAACACATTTTTCTCCTAATTTAGGCATTTGCTGGCAGTTTTGCAAATACAATGTACAGATCATGTTCAATCATTTTTTTTATACTCTATATTTACAGTAAAAACAATGTTTGAATCATAGAGTCCCTTTAAATGAGACTAGTAGAGGTGGAGCTTGTTAGAAGTGAAGCACTGATGGCCTTTAAACTTCCTTACACATTAAAGGGGAAGGTTTTTCCCATCACCTAATAGCCAGGCTCAGGGGTCCAGGTTATTACATGTGATCCTGAGGATGCCAAGCACCGCATTATAAATGGTATATGGACCAGTTGTGCCAAAGCTGACCTGTACCTGCTTCCCATCCTATTGATTCATTGCAACTGAGGGTTACCAATACATCTGTGTGGTTATACATGCGTGTGGAGCCTCACTCATGTTGCGGTTGTTTATATACGGTCTGCAGCCACATTCTTGGGGTAAAAAAACCCAATAATTTGATCACCTGTGTCATGTTTGTCTCAATTCTGTAGGCAGTCATCCTTTTGTACCATGACTCAAGGTTTTGTGTGGGTGTAAAACGGTCATTGTGACAAATGCAGTGTTTGCAGCTGGTGTGTAATTCGTGGTACACCCGTGGTACACCCGTGGACCAAAAAACAGAGACACTGTAAAAATGTGCAACTTTAGGTCAGTTAAATCTCTACCCTCGACTATTGTGGGTGAAAAATATGGAGTAAAAACTGCAAAATGAAGGTGCATGCATCTGGATGCCCCAAATGGCGAGCATCCCACAATGCATTGTAAGCGGGCAGCATGCTGTGCATTGTGGGATGAACACATCTCTAACAAGTGTTGGGAGATTTAAAAAAAAAAATAGGGCATTTTGTTATGTTAAATGGCTCAGACAATTTTCAGGCGCTTGGGGTGGGATTATTTTTACATGGATGGCGTCTGCCCACAGAGTGCTCGAACACTGCGGAAATGCATGTAGTGCAGAGCCCATACAAAGACGCACAGGAGCAGGGATTAGACATGCATGCACACCTTCCTGACCTGGATTTGCACAATAACATTCCACACCGGACTATTTATCTGTGAAAATGCTGGATAAACTCAGAATTGGTCTCTATGCAGAAATGGGAAAACTAACACCAGCCATGGACTAAAGGGTGGGTGTAGTGTACTCCTCTGTGCCAAGTGCACACTAGACTCATCTAGGAAAAACACTGACTCATCTAGGAAAAACACTGTATAATTCACAATATCGCCCAATTAGGGGTTAATTGTGTAGATTACAGCTAGCTCGTCACCCAACCCTAACCCCCCTGGTCTAACCGCGTATCTGTCGACACATGCGTAGTGGGCGGGTGGCTGCATTTCCTCTGCGCTGTCGGTATACATTGGCGGACTCCACCAGATCACTGGTACTCATTGCGCCAACGCAGCCGATCAATAATTAAATCAGACACTGAATAAGAGGCGCTGGATGAAGGTGATTTGGTGAATCACAATAACCCCTCCCGTCAACTCACCCGCTCTAAATGTATAAGAAACTTACAAACCACCATAACCTTCCAAAAATGTACACAAAATACAAGCAATAGACACCCATTAGTCTGTGTAAATCTAGTTTGTTAATTAATTATTAAGATATCAGAGATTTAGACCACAATCCCTGGACTATTGCACACATCACTCTCAGCCAGGGATCTGTTGAATGTGGTGGGTTCCAGTGATTGTCTATTGAAAGGGGGAATAGGTTTAGCAGACTGGAAGATTAACACGTGATGAGAACACGCACGGGTAGTCGTGACATGTGTTGGGGACTTTGGTAGCCTACTGTCACTTACCTGCAGCTTGAATTCTCACCTTGGGGAGGGAGGCGGGGCCCAAGTCACGTGATGCTTAATTATCTTCTGACGTGCAACTTCCTCCTTACAACAATGCTGAATTCTAAAATGCCTATCACAGCCAGCCAGCCAGCCGAGAGCGAATGGTGTCCTAATGATTCAGAGATAACGGTATGTTAAATCCCAGTCTTGCATTCCGCTTATTTCCCAGTTTAATTGTATTTCATGCCTTGTTTAGTTATTTCAGACTAATATAGGTCTTATTCTTGTGTTGCCTGGTTAATGGCTTTTACTCCTGGCTAATTAGTTGTATTAGAGTTGTCCCTGGTTGTATGGTTATTACTAGGGGTTAGATTCTAGATATCCCTGGCTGGCACTGTGCTGGTTATTACTGGGGGTTAGATTCTAGATATCCCTGGCTGGCACTGTGCTGGTTATTACTGGGGGTTAGATTCTAGATATCCCTGGCTGGCACTGTGCTGGTTATTACTAGGGGTTACATTCTAGATATCCCTGGCTGGCACTGTGCTGGTTATTACTGGGGGTTAGATTCTAGATATCCCTGGCTGGCACTGTGCTGGTTATTACTAGGGGTTACATTCTAGATATCCCTGGCTGGCACTGTGCTGGTTATTACTAGGGGTTACATTCTAGATATCCCTGGCTGGCACTGTGCTGGTTATTACTCGGGGTTAGATTCTAGATATCCCCGACTGGCACTGTGCTGGTTATTACTAGGGGTTACATTCTAGATATCCCTGGCTGGCGCTGTGCTGGTTATTACTAGGGGTTACATTCTAGATATCCCCGGCTGGCACTGTGCTGGTTATTACTAGGGGTTACATTCTAGATATCCCCGGCTGCACTGTGCTGGTTATTACTAGGGGTTACATTCTAGATATCCCCGGCTGGCGCTGTGCTGGTTATTACTAGGGGTTACATTCTAGATATCCCCGGCTGGCACTGTGCTGGTTATTACTAGGGGGGTTACATTCTAGATATCCCTGGCACTGTGCTGGTTATTACTAGGGGTTACATTCTAGATATCCCTGGCTGGCACTGTGCTGGTTATTACTAGGGGGTTACATTCTAGATATCCCTGGCTGGCACTGTGCTGGTTATTACTGGGGGTTACATTCTAGATATCCCTGGCTGGCACTGTGCTGGTTATTACTAGGGGGTTACATTCTAGATATCCCCGGCTGGCACTGTGCTGGTTATTACTAGGGGGTTACATTCTAGATATCCCCGGCTGGCACTGTGCTGGTTATTACTAGGGGTTACATTCTAGATATCCCTGGCTGGCACTGTGCTGGTTATTACTAGGGGTTACATTCTAGATATCCCTGGCTGGCGCTGTGCTGGTTATTACTAGGGGTTACATTCTAGATATCACTGGCTGGCACTGTGCTGATTATTACTAGGGGGGTTACATTCTAGATATCCCTGGCACTGTGCTGGTTATTACTAGGGGGTTACATTCTAGATATCCCTGGCTGGCGCTGTGCTGGTTATTACTGGGGGGTTACATTCTAGATATCCCTGGCTGGCACTGTGCTGGTTATTACTAGGGGGTTACATTCTAGATATCCCTGGCTGGCACTGTGCTGGTTATTACTAGGGGGTTACATTCTAGATATCCCTGGCTGGCACTGTGCTGGTTATTACTAGGGGTTACATTCTAGATATCCCTGGCTGGCGCTGTGCTGGTTATTACTAGGGGTTACATTCTAGATATCCCTGGCTGGCACTGTGCTGGTTATTACTGGGGGTTAGATTCTAGATATCCCTGGCTGGCACTGTGCTGGTTATTACTGGGGGTTAGATTCTAGATATCCCCGGCTGGCACTGTGCTGGTTATTACTAGGGGTTACATTCTAGATATCCCTGGCTGGCACTGTGCTGGTTATTACTGGGGGTTAGATTCTAGATATCCCTGGCTGGCGCTGTGCTGGTTATTACTAGGGGTTACATTCTAGATATCCCTGGCTGGCACTGTGCTGGTTATTACTGGGGGTTACATTCTAGATATCCCATGCTGGCACTGTGCTGGTTATTACTGGGGGTTAGATTCTAGATATCCCTGGCTGGCGCTGTGCTGGTTATTACTAGGGGTTACATTCTAGATATCCCCGACTGGCGCTGTGCTGGTTATTACTAGGGGTTACATTCTAGATATCCCCGGCTGCACTGTGCTGGTTATTACTAGGGGTTACATTCTAGATATCCCTGGCTGGCACTGTGCTGGTTATTACTAGGGGGTTACATTCTAGATATCCCTGGCACTGTGCTGGTTATTACTGGGGGTTAGATTCTAGATATCCCTGGCTGGCACTGTGCTGGTTATTACTAGGGGTTATATTCTAGATATCCCTGGCTGGCGCTGTGCTGGTTATTACTAGGGGTTACATTCTAGATATCCCCGACTGGCGCTGTGCTGGTTATTACCAGGGGGGTTACATTCTAGATATCCCCGGCTGGCGCTGTGCTGGTTATTACTAGGGGTTACATTCTAGATATCCCCGGTTGCACTGTGCTGGTTATTACTGGGAGTTAGATTCTAGATATCCCTGGCTGGCGCTGTGCTGGTTATTACTGGGGGTTACATTCTAGATATCCCTGGCTGGCACTGTGCTGGTTATTACTAAGGGTTACATTCTAGATATCCCCGGCTGCACTGTGCTGGTTATTACTGGGAGTTAGATTCTAGATATCCCTGGCTGGCACTGTGCTGGTTATTACTAGGGGTTACATTCTAGATATCCCCGGCTGGCACTGTGCTGGTTATTACTAAGGGTTACATTCTAGATATCCCCGGCTGGCACTGTGCTGGTTATTACTAAGGGTTACATTCTAGATATCCCCGGCTAGCACTGTGCTGGTTATTACTAGGGGTTACATTCTAGATATCCCTGGCTGGCACTGTGCTGGTTATTACTAGGGGTTACATTCTAGATATCCCTGGCTGGCACTGTGCTGGTTATTACTAAGGGTTACATTCTAGATATCCCCGGCTAGCACTGTGCTGGTTATTACTAGGGGTTACATTCTAGATATCCCTGGCTGGCACTGTGCTGGTTATTACTAGGGGGGTTACATTCTAGATATCCCTGGCTGGCACTGTGCTGGTTATTACTAGGGGTTACATTCTAGATATCCCTGGCTGGCACTGTGCTGGTTATTACTAGGGGGTTACATTCTAGATATCCCTGGCTGGCACTGTGCTGGTTATTACTAGGGGTTACATTCTAGATATCCCTGGCTGGCGCTGTGCTCGTTATTACTAGGGGTTACATTCTAGATATCCCCGGCTGGCACTGTGCTGGTTATTACTAGGGGGGTTATATTCTAGATATCCCTGGCTGGCACTGTGCTGGTTATTACTGGGGGTTAGATTCTAGATATCCCCGGCTGGCGCTGTGCTGGTTATTACTAGGGGTTACATTCTAGATATCCCTGGCTGGCACTGTGCTGGTTATTACTAGGGGGTTACATTCTAGATATCCCTGGCTGGCACTGTGCTGGTTATTACTGGGGGTTACATTCTAGATATCCCCGGCTGGCACTGTGCTGGTTATTACTGGGGGTTACATTCTAGATATCCCTGGCTGGCACTGTGCTGGTTATTACTAGGGGTTACATTCTAGATATCCCCGGCTGGCACTGTGCTGGTTATTACTAAGGGTTACATTCTAGATATCCCCGGCTAGCACTGTGCTGGTTATTACTAGGGGTTACATTCTAGATATCCCTGGCTGGCACTGTGCTGGTTATTACTAGGGGTTACATTCTAGATATCCCTGGCTGGCACTGTGCTGGTTATTACTAGGGGTTACATTCTAGATATCCCTGGCACTGTGCTGGTTATTACTAGGGGTTACATTCTAGATATCCCCGGCTGGCACTGTGCTGGTTATTACTGGGGGTTACATTCTAGATATCCCTGGCACTGTGCTGGTTATTACTAGGGGTTACGTTCTAGATATCCCCGGCTGGCGCTGTGCTGGTTATTACTAGGGGTTACATTCTAGATATCCCCGGCTGGCGCTGTGCTGGTTATTACTAGGGGTTACATTCTAGATATCCCCGGCTGGCGCTGTGCTGGTTATTACTAGGGGTTACATTCTAGATATCCCTGGCTGGCGCTGTGCTGGTTATTACTAGGGGTTACATTCTAGATATCCCCGGCTGGCGCTGTGCTGGTTATTACTAGGGGTTACATTCTAGATATCCCCGGCTGGCGCTGTGCTGGTTATTACTAGGGGTTACATTCTAGATATCCCCGGCTGGCACTGTGCTGGTTATTACTAGGGGTTACATTCTAGATATCCCTGGCTAGCGCTGTGCTGGTTATTACTAGGGGGGTTACATTCTAGATATCCCCGGCTGGCACTGTGCTGGTTATTACTAGGGGTTACATTCTAGATATCCCTGGCTGGCACTGTGCTGGTTATTACTAGGGGTTACATTCTAGATATCCCTGGCTGGCACTGTGCTGGTTATTACTAGGGGGTTACATTCTAGATATCCCTGGCTGGCGCTGTGCTGGTTATTACTAGGGGTTACATTCTAGATATCCCCGGCTGCACTGTGCTGGTTATTACTGGGAGTTAGATTCTAGATATCCCTGGCTGGCACTGTGCTGGTTATTACTGGGGGTTACATTCTAGATATCCCTGGCTGGCACTGTGCTGGTTATTACTAGGGGTTACATTCTAGATATCCCCGGCTGGCACTGTGCTGGTTATTACTAGGGGGTTACATTCTAGATATCCCTGGCTGGCACTGTGCTGGTTATTACTAGGGGGTTACATTCTAGATATCCCCGGCTGGCACTGTGCTGGTTATTACTAGGGGTTACATTCTAGATATCCCTGGCTGGCGCTGTGCTGGTTATTACTAGGGGGGGTTACATTCTAGATATCCCCGGCTGGCACTGTGCTGGTTATTACTAGGGGGGTTACATTCTAGATATCCCCGGCTGGCACTGTGCTGGTTATTACTGGGGGTTACATTCTAGATATCCCTGGCTGGCGCTGTGCTCGTTATTACTAGGGGTTACATTCTAGATATCCCCGGCTGGCACTGTGCTGGTTATTACTAGGGGGATTACATTCTAGATATCCCCGGCTGGCACTGTGCTGGTTATTACTAGGGGTTACTTTCTAGATATCCCCGGCTGGCACTGTGCTGGTTATTACTAAGGGTTACGTTTCTTGATATCCCCGGCTGCACTGTGCTGGTTATTACTGGGAGTTAGATTCTAGATATCCCTGGCTGGCACTGTGCTGGTTATTACTAGGGGGGTTACATTCTAGATATCCCTGGCTGGCACTGTGCTGGTTATTACTGGGGGTTACATTCTAGATATCCCTGGCTGGCACTGTGCTGGTTATTACTAGGGGGGTTACATTCTAGATATCCCTGGCTGGCACTGTGCTGGTTATTACTAGGGGTTACATTCTAGATATCCCTGGCTGGCGCTGTGCTGGTTATTACTAGGGGTTACATTCTAGATATCCCCGGCTGGCACTGTGCTGGTTATTACTAGGGGTTACATTCTAGATATCCCTGGCTGGCGCTGTGCTGGTTATTACTAGGGGTTACATTCTAGATATCCCTGGCTGGCACTGTGCTGGTTATTACTAGGGGTTACATTCTAGATATCCCTGGCTGGCGCTGTGCTGGTTATTACTAGGGGTTACATTCTAGATATCCCTGGCTGGCGCTGTGCTGGTTATTACTAGGGGTTACATTCTAGATATCCCTGGCTGGCACTGTGCTGGTTATTACTGGGGGTTAGATTCTAGATATCCCTGGCTGGCACTGTGCTGGTTATTACTAGGGGTTACATTCTAGATATCCCCGGCTGGCGCTGTGCTGGTTATTACTAGGGGTTACATTCTAGATATCCCTGGCTGGCACTGTGCTGGTTATTACTAGGGGTTACATTCTAGATATCCCCGACTGGCACTGTGCTGGTTATTACTAGGGGTTACATTCTAGATATCCCCGGCTGGCGCTGTGCTGGTTATTACTAGGGGTTACATTCTAGATATCCCTGGCTGGCACTGTGCTGGTTATTACTAGGGGTTACATTCTAGATATCCCCGGCTGGCGCTGTGCTGGTTATTACTAGGGGTTACATTCTAGATATCCCTGGCTGGCACTGTGCTGGTTATTACTAGGGGTTACATTCTAGATATCCCCGACTGGCACTGTGCTGGTTATTACTAGGGGTTACATTCTAGATATCCCCGGCTGGCGCTGTGCTGGTTATTACTAGGGGTTACATTCTAGATATCCCTGGCTGGCACTGTGCTGGTTATTACTAGGGGTTACATTCTAGATATCCCTGGCTGGCGCTGTGCTGGTTATTACTAGGGGGAGTTACATTCTTATTGGTGTGAGAACAAGGAATAATTTAGAAACTAACATTTGCCAGGAAACAAAACTGAAAGTGAATGACAGCTGCTAACAGAACAGGATGGGACTTAAATGTATCTTTTCCTACAAATCGAATGTTTTTTTTCTTTAATTAGGCTGGATGAGGGTGCCCAAGCTGGTAGGGTGCCGTCGGACCCCGGGCTGGTAGGGTGCTGTCGGTCCCCGGGCTGGCAGGGTGCTGGATTTCCCCGGGTGGCAGGGTGCTTTATGTCCCTTGTATTACCAGTTCGTGGTGTGTTGTCCCCGGGCTGGCAGAGTGCTGGATGTCCCCGGGCTGGCAGGGTGCTGGATGTCCCCGGGTGGCAGGGTGCTGGATGTTCGGGGTGTGTTGTCCCCGGGCTGGCAGGGTGCTGGATGTCCCCGGGCTGGCAGGGTGCTGGATGTCCCCGGGTGGCAGGGTGCTGGATGTCCCCGGGCTGGCAGGGTGCTGGATGTCCCCGGGTGGCAGGGTGCTGGATGTCCCCGGGCTGGCAGGGTGCTGGATGTCCCCGGGCTGGCAGGGTGCTGGATGTCCCCGGGCTGGCAGGGTGCTGGATGTCCCCGGGCTGGCAGGGTGCTGGATGTCCCCGGGCTGGCAGGGTGCTGGATGTCCCCAGGCTGGCAGGGTGCTGGATGTCTCCGGGCTGGCAGGGTGCTGGATGTCCCCGGGCTGGCAGGGTGCTGGATGTCCCCGGGCTGGCAGGGTGCTGGATGTCCCCGGGTGGCAGGGTGCTGGATGTCCCCGGGTGGCAGGGTGCTGGATGTCCCCGGGTGGCAGGGTGCTGGATGTCCCCGGGCTGGCAGGGTGCTGGATGTCCCCGGGTGGCAGGGTGCTGGATGTTCGGGGTGTGTTGTCCCCGGGCTGGCAGGGTGCTGGATGTCCCCGGGCTGGCAGGGTGCTGGATGTCCCCGGGCTGGCAGGGTGCTGGATGTCCCCGGGTGGCAGGGTGCTGGATGTTCGGGGTGTGTTGTCCCCGGGCTGTAGTCCTGTAGGGCGGGAGAGCAGTCCACCCTCCGGAAATATACCGCTGTTACTGAGTTTCCTCCCCCGTATATTCAGTTAAGTGAGCTGCAGCCAGGTCCGTATCCTGTACACCCCGGTCCTCATACTGCCCGCCCGGTCCTCACACTGCCCGCCCGGGGACACTGCCCGCCCGGTCCTCATACTGCCCGCCCGGGGACACTGGCATTCCCGGTGTCTGACTGATGCCAAGCGGAGTCACTTGTGGATTCAGTCCGTGTAATGTATTATTGTGGCAGCTTGGAAGTGACTGCGCGTGGTGGGAGTTGGGCGTCGTTGTCGGAGGAGGTGTCCTGGGTTAGCTGGAGCTGTTTGGATGCTGGTGCCTGCGAACGCTGCAATCTGGATTACCTCTGGCTGAGCATAATGGGATTTGTACCGCGCGGGTGCTCACAGTCTGCCTTTGCTTGATGATTATTCTCCTACCTGGGTTATATTGCTTGAGTGTTGGCGTGGCTGTGCATGATGGGAGTCGCAGTACACAGATTATCCAGACCAGCTCCCAGTGTTTGGGTTAATGTGCTGCTGGGACATTGTAATATTGGGTAATTATAACATGGCCTCTCATGCAGCATCTGATCTGTTAATGAAACCAGTGGCCTGTGACAAGGAGCAGTGTCACCTGGCTTCATGTTTGGATATTCTATATGTCAAATGCATTTATTTTTACTTTTTTTTTTTTTTTTTTGACCATTTTTAGTTCTCCTGTAGATTTTACCTTTAAAAATATTTTTTTTTTTGGTGGGGGGCGAATGCTGCTCTAAATTAAGTGACCTCCACTGACAGGGCTGTTATAGCAACTGCAATACATCTATTAGACATGTACAAACATGCAGTTTTTAGGGATTAGGAAGTGGTGAAGAAAATAGACAGACAGCTCTATTTATTTATGTTTATCTAAACCAAAAAAAACCCCACTGTGTGCGTAACTGCCCCTTTAAGAGCAGTCAGTCATGTTCTCTTTCTGTATGTAGGGCCATGGTACATGGAATAGAGAGAATATCTCTGAGTGTGTTCTCTGCTAAAATACTTTAGGAGCAATTAAACATGGAGCAAACTCTCCAGGACTGTGTTTATTGACTTAATTCCTATATGTGACTCTCTTCCTGAGAACTGGGGAATATTAAACTAATGCCTCCAAAAGCAGTGCTCTTCCCACTGTTTGCAGGGGGGATACTGTTTGCATGGGGGGGGTACTGTTTGCATGGGGGGGGTACTGTTTGCATGGGGGGGGGTACTGTTTGCATGGGGGGGATACTGTTTGCATGGGGGGGATACTGTTTGCATGGGGGGGATACTGTTTGCATGGGGGGGATACTGTTTGCATGGGGGGGATACTGTCTGCACGGGGGGGATACTGTCTGCACGGGGGATACTGTCTGCACAGGGTATACCCTCCCAACATGTACCTTTCATATTATCCTTTATGTAGCTTCCTTCTGTTAATATGCTCAGTCCTTTCTATAATGCAGTGATTGCAGTCAGTTAGCGGACATTGGATGTATTTGATTATTAGGGTTTTAGTTCATTAAATTTTAATAGGAAAAGAATTGTTAAATCTATATCTGGGATCGGCCATTGATTATGTCATATATTTATGTGAAACCCATGGCAAACTAGTCCTTATAATCTGGGAATGTAGATTTTGTTTTTAACGCAATGATTATGTGCGTATATAAATATATTGTTAGTTTTATACTACATGGGATTATGTAATACATAGGTGCTTGTGAAAAAATATTGGTAGTTATAATTATATTTGTCATTCTTGCAGTTCTTGATAGCTTCAATGTTCCTTTTGCTTGCGCAACGAAAGTATGGAAAAAAGGTGCAATTACTAGCTCAAGAAAGTGTTAATTGGTTAAAAAAAAAGTTACATTTTTTTACATTTTACTATTGAAATAAAATCCATTGTGTAAAACAAATTGGGCTAGTATTTGTTTGTGGCAAAAATGAGGTGTGGGTGAATATCTGGGATTCATTTGTTCTTTTGACACTAAAATCCCTGGTCCTTAATGTGTTAAACACCAGAGAGATTCAGCTTTTGATATGAGGTTGTTTAAATGTAATTTGTATCTTTGTTATTTAAAGGGACACTACCACCAACCTAAGCTCTATTTAGATTCGACTAAAAATGTTCCCAATTATTTTCTTCAACACAACTAGTGCAACAGTCACACTACCCCACTGAGTAATAACAAGAAACATCAGACCTACAGCCTAGTGTGGCAGAGTTAGAGGGGCTTTCTATTCCCAGCATGAAAGGGTTAATAGGTGGAATGAATTAACCTGTAATGCCATAACTGACAACAGGGGAGGAAGGAGGCTTTTAACCCCTTAGTGACGCTAGGACGTTTTGTGCCATCCTAAACCCACCTTACAGTTTTACTTGGATGTTTGTATTGGAAGTTTCTTGTCAAGAGCCCGGCCATATTGCTACTAATAAATAAATATATGTGGAAAATAAAACGAGTGCCATAAAGTAGGAAGATCACTAATCAAAGGAATGAACCATGACCAGCATTTGTTCAGGAATCTTTCTTTTTTGTGTGATTTTCTTATTATTTTTTTTTTACACAGTAAACATAGAAACATAGAATGTGTCGGCAGATAAGAACCATTCGGTCCATCTAGTCTGCCCAATTTTTTTTTTGAGTACTTTTATTAGTCCCCCGTTCCCGGTCTTATAGCTAGGATAGCCTTGTGTCTATCCCACGCATGCTTAAAATCCTTGACTGTGTTTACCTCTACCACTTCTGCTGGAAGGCTATTCCATACTTGCACTACCCACACTGATTTAAGAGGGACTTGGAGGCAAAGTCTGTGTTTTAAAGGAAGGCTTTAAAAGATTAATTTATCATTTCTATATGAAAGACCTTTTCTCTTTTTATTTATTTTACCATTCAAATAAACAAGGATTGGGAGAAATCATTTGGTGAAGCTCATTTTCTCCTAGTTATGTGAGAATAACATAGCTGGGAGGGAGGAAAATATTTCTCACCTAGAATGTTAATGTGAACAGTAAGAAAGGAATCGCACAAGGGAACTGGTGGATAGAGAAAAGTGAGGGCGCCAGAGACTCAGGGTAGGTGCACAAGATGTTGGTACTGGAGTAGAAGCGGTAGCCCAGAACATTCTGATAATTCATAGACAAGTTGTTTGTTCCAGCACATTACATTAGGACAAATTAATTAACACTAAACTCTATATTTCACTTGTGCTTCTATATTTGAAATGTTAGTTATCCCTAGTATGAGGATGAACTGGCGTGTACTTTTGAGAGTACACTTCAGTTTATCCTCTGACTGACAGCTGCCATGCTTCCATAGGAATCAGCTGTCTGGTCGGCGACCGGCTCTCTGCTGATCCCATGCAAAAACCAGGGTCTCTATGCAGCAAGAGACCCTCGCATTCGGTTGTCATAGCGGGGCGACAACCAGGAACTTCTGTGTCTTGCATGTGAGACACAGCAGATAGTAAATCCACGTGGATCTATTTTAACCTTACTTCCTTGTTAAAACAAGGTGCAATGTTCCTTTAAGCCCTCTTGATGGTCTTTATTTTGAATCCTTTGATATATTCTGATACATTGATCTTGTTCTATAGGGCCATTACCGCTTCTGTGAAGCCCTATTTCTATTCGGTGAGAAGGAGCGAGCATTGGCGTCTAATGAAAAAGCCCAGGTGTTGTGCGGAGACAGCCCTGACGGTATAAGAGACCTAATACAACAGCACGAAAAGTTCAAACAACAGCTCGAGGTGAAAAGAGGTAATTAACAATATGTTTCCTCTTAAGTTCTATAAATTGGAAAAGTTCTAAATAAAGTTATCGCAACTATTTTTTTTTTTCTTCCCCACGCCTGACAGATATGAAATCAAAGAAAAGATCGGGTAGAAAGCAAAACCAAGAGAAACGGTGAGTTTGTTTTACTATATTGCTCTATTACCAGTTCTTTCAAAATATATGCATTTAATTTAGTTTAATATTCGTGTATTTGCTCGAATATAAGACCAGTTTTTGAGCAAATGCTCCTAGTCTTATATTCAAAGTCGTCTCAAATAGAGGTCTGACTATGAGGCAGGGATCCAGGGCAATTAAAAGGAAGTTTTCCCTTTGCAAATCCTTCACGAATAAAGCCCTTATTAAAGGGGGGGGGGGGGGCAGATCAGCAAGTCTGCGGGGCAGATAAAAACAAGAAAGGTATTTTTTTCCCCCCCATCATTATTTTTTATTAAAAATGAAAAAAAAATGTACATGTGAATTTACTAGTAAAACTTTGTTCCTATAGGGTAGTCTTCAGGTTTTTAATTGTATTCCTAAATTAACATGGTTGCCAACATTGGCCATATTTCCAACGACACATAGTTGTTGCACATGCTGCAGAAAGAGCATGCAAAGTGTAGCCCGGCAGTAAAGTAATTAATCGGGGGAGATCTCATAGGACCTACCCTGATTGATTAATTGGATTGTGTCTGTGCGTATATCCATCCTACATTCTGCTGGGCTGCACTTTGCATGCTCTTTCTGCAGCATGTGGAACACATAATTGTCCCTGGAAACAAAGTGTGGGGGGGTTGGGGGGGTGTTCGTCTTAAATTCGAGCAAATACTCTTATATTCGAGTAGATGTTCTACTGCATGTACCACCTTGGGACTTCTTGTGAGTTCAGCATATGCTATTTTTAACTGTTTTCCTATTTAGAAGAAATGCAGAAAAATGTTTGTTGACCTTCCTATAACATAGTTAGAGCAATGTCTTCCCTCAGCGCCGGCAAACACTAAGCCGTTTAATAGAACAAGTCCAAGGGCCCCCTTCAAGGTAAAATAGACAGGGGTGGGAAATCGCTCTACCTACCTGGAAATAAATCCCACCTGTTCTGTCCATTTTAATTAAGCCACACCCACGTTTGTATCAAATCTGCTGACCCATTAAAACTTTAACCTTATAACCCTTACCCATTTACCAGTAAGCACACACACACACCTGTACGCACATTTTACATATATATTTTATTAATATAAAATTATAATCAGAGTACAACTTTACCTGATAAAGGAGACGTTCCACTTAGTGTCTGAAAAATCATTTAAGGCAGTTACTGAAAATAACCAAATGTTATTTTAATGTTTAATCCCTCTTTCACTCTTGTGGTTAAAATGCCCTATGATCTATTTGCTGTACATTGTTGGAAGGAGTTCCTCTTGGTATGTCGCCAGACTGGATGGTAAAGTGTTGCAAGGATTTGGGGACGACCGAAAGCCTTGGAGGGAGGATGCTTCATACACAAAAAGGGACTAAAGAGCCCATAATCCTGTATAACAAGATGGCGATGTGTTTTATTGTACAGAGTGTGACATACTATCATTTTTTCATCTCCTCTTCAACCACTTTAAATTTATTTATTTATTTTTTTTTTTTTAATCTCTACTTATTAGAGGAAATAAAAGAACAATGTATAACAAAAACTATAATAAAAATAATTTGTAAAATAAATAAAAATGTACGCAGATTTTAACCATAAATAATTACCTCCGGTGCAAAACCAGGGGCAGTTAAGGTTTGGGATTGAGAACAGGTAGAGAAATGGCTACTTTGGCCAAGATGTACATGTTTAAAGGACTGAGCTAATCAATCACTCGAGTGTGTTGTGGGTCAGTACTCAGACCTGGGGAACTGAGGCTGCAGAGTAAGTTACTCGACAAATGTTTCTTTTTACTCGGCTCTGAGCTGCGTTTATTAAGCACTCCTATTTATACAATGGGTTAAGATGTCGTCATTTGCACAAGTAGTAGGCAAGTCGTCGGGACGAAGAAACGAAACTAACAGAAAAACAAGGAAATGAATATCATGCTATGACATATAGTTCTATAACACACCCCACTTATTAGTGCAGAAACGAGAGACTCTGAGTTATGGGCCTTTAGCCAACTTCTCTCCACCTGGTAACAACTCAAGGCTGAGAATGCTGCAGATAACAATGAAAATAAATAACTCTCACGTGTATAAAGTCTGATGGCATAGATCTGTATTTATAGGATTTCTGATTGGCCAGCACTAAAACAAGTGTCGGATGTGATTGGCTGTGATCAGGATGTAAAGATTATGAGACAGGCCCAACCCACACAACTCAAACAGATCTGATACACTACTTTCCTTAATTCTATGGGTGAATTGAATACATGTGACATGTTATAGACATGATGACGGGCACAGCACCAATCATTCTAAGCGCCTACAGTCCTCATACAGAAACCGTTTAATGTAAGGCTGACGATCATTCCATACATTGCCTACAGTCACAATGACTCAATCCTACTACAGTTTGAGCTCTGTCTTCAGTGCACCGAGTGCCACCTAGTGGCTGTTTTCAATCAGGGGCCATAGAGCTGTACAAAGGGGATCAACGAAATATACAAATAATGTGGGAAGTTACAAATTATGAGCAGGTTTCTTGTAAAATGGGCCCACAGTCTAATGTATGGATTACTAGATTGTGATTGCTTTTTCATTCATATTTGTAATTTGTACCTTTTTTTAGACTTGCTGAGGAGCTCTCAACTGGTTTAGACTCTAAGGAGATCAAGAAGATAATTATTAATTTCAAAGAGGATGTCTCTTCGAAGGTAAATAGAACTCTTTGTGTATTATGTTGTTAAGAGGACTACAAAACATACACAGTGTTTGCGGCATGAACAATTGAGATTTGCAAGGAACTGCATAGGGGGATGGGACTCTTCATCGCGGCTGCTTCCGCGCAGCCGCTTCACCGCCGACTCTGCAGCACAAGACAGATCGTCGCGGGACATTTCTTCGCTAAAGGTAAGTATTTTACCGATTTTAGTTTAAAGGTAGTTAGAATTAGGGTTTAGGGGGTTAATTTTAGTATTATGGTTCGGGGTTAATTTTAGTATTAGGGTTTAGGGGGTTAGAATTAGGGGTTGGGGGTTAATTTTAGTATTGGGGTTATTTTTAGTACTGGGGTTAATTTTAGTATTGGGGTTTGGGAATCATTTATTGGGGGGGGGGGGGGGTTTTCGTTTTAATTTTACATTTGTAAGAGCTGACAGTTCAGCGCTGAACTGTCACCTCTTACATAGCCGCGGCCGCGATGAAACGGCCGCGTTATACTTCATTGCTGACAGTTCAGCGTTCTAACTGCCGCGCTGAACTGTCAGCGATGAAGGTGCGGCGAACAAGTGTCCTACACCCCTGCATAGATCAAGAGACCACAAAAAGGGCTTTGTCTGTCCGCATGTCCGTAATATAGTAATGGAGTGAATTACATTGCATTGGAAGCATGGAACGGGTATTACAGACCACATAAGACTAACAGAGACAGATTGACGCGTGAGCTAGAGATTTTACACTCTAGATAAAAGGGAATTATGGGTTGAGTATATCTTACTACAATTAACAGTTATCCAAATCTTTTTTTGCATTTCGCCACAAGTTGTTAATTCCACACGCCTGTCATAATACAAATGCACAACAGTTTATACAGCGTCCATCCCCCATAAGCTGTGATATAGCCTTTCCATGCATGCTCGGATTCCCCCACACCCATAAAGGGTAATACAATGACACGTGTGCAGGCCTGACACGCTAACGGCAGGCTCCCAACGATGCCTCACATCACAGCCACATCACAGTAACAGTGATTTATTAGCTCTATACAGTATTTCCATTGATATTACTGTATTTCATGAGAGCTGAGAGGCTTTAATATATCTTATTGGTGATAATGATCCGTTATCCAAAATACTTCTGGTCCCGAGCATTTCGTAAAAGGGATACTCGACCTGTACAGACAGAGAAGACTGATACGTGAGGTAGCGCTCCCTGTATGAGGTATGCGTTTCAAAAAGTCTGGTTTATTGTTGTTTTTATTTTAAATAATTGAATATATCAGTACACGGCGCTCTAGATTCTCATTATGAAGTATGATAGTCTCGGGTTTTCTTATGATAGATTTACTGTGATCTCTGTCCTTTTCTGTGGAATTGGATTATTTAACAGCATAAGAGTCCAATATCAGACTGTGCGACAGAGGTTACACTTTATTATTCCAAACTCTCTTTCCTTCCGTCTCTTTAATACTCTATTATATATCTTATCTTTCCTTTTTTTTCTCTCCAATAAATTTAAAAAAAAATTAAAAAAATATATCTAAGAACAATGCATTATTATAACTATTTTTATCCTGATTATTATATCATATTTGTATAACTCTGTAAGTATCTATTTACTGTAATTTAATCTGACGCTTTTGATTGGCTCATGGTTTGTATTGTAACAAACGGTTTACTCCCCGCACACCCCTTCCTGTCTGCTAATCCAATGTCATCATTTCTTTTATTGATATTTGATTGGGTATTAGAATACTGGGGAGAACTGTTGGATTGTTGTGTTTAGTGTCTTGGATACAGTACATGCATATCAAGCATTATACTTGATTCCCATCAAGCAGAAATGATCAGTGCGGCCTGCTCGTTTCTGATTACTTTAATCCTGTTTCTATTCACTGAAATGCTGATTGGAATCTCCATTAGTTCTGTAAGTATTGAGACAAAGTCTTTATATTCTGAGGCCTGGCTGAATATTATATTTATTGTCAATGAAAGTTAGGACTTTATTAAAGAAAGAGAGAATTGAGATGAGAATTTCAAACCCAAAGCAGCCAAGGAAAACAAAAAACAAATCTTCCATCAAGATGAGCGTTTGTGTATTACAGGGAGGCCAGCGTTTGTGTATTACAGGGAGGCCAGCGTTTGTGTATTACAGGGAGGCCAGCGTTTGTGTATTACAGGGAGGCCAGCGTTTGTGTATTTCAGGGAGCCCAGTGTTTGTGTATTTCAGGGAGGCCAGCGTTTGTGTATTACAGGGAGCCCAGCGTTTGTGTATTTCAGGGAGGCCAGCGTTTGTGTATTTCAGGGAGGCCAGCGTTTGTGTAGTACAGGGAGGCCAGCGTTTGTGTAGTACAGGGAGGCCAGCGTTTGTGTATTTCAGGGAGGCCAGCGTTTGTGTATTTCTGGGAGGCCAGCGTTTGTGTATTACAGGGAGGCCAGCGTCTGTGTATTTCAGGGAGGCCAGCGTTTGTGTATTTCAGGGAGGCCAGCGTTTGTGTATTTCAGGGAGGCCAGCGTTTGTGTATTACAGGGAGGCCAGCGTTTGTGTATTACAGGGAGGCCAGCGTTTGTGTATTTCAGGGAGGCCAGCGTTTGTGTATTTCAGGGAGGCCAGCGTTTGTGTATTTCTGGGAGGCCAGCGTTTGTGTATTTCTGGGAGGCCAGCGTCTGTGTATTTCTGGGAGGCCAGCGTCTGTGTATTTCTGGGAGGCCAGCGTCTGTGTATTTCTGGGAGGCCAGCGTCTGTGTATTTCTGGGAGCCCAGCGTTTGTGTATTTCTGGGAGCCCAGCGTTTGTGTATTTCTGGGAGCCCAGCGTTTGTGTATTTCAGGGAGGCCAGCGTTTGTGTAGTACAGGGAGGCCAGCGTTTTTAGTTTTGCATCTTCATTCCTGGTTTATGGCTGTTCCCGGACTCTTATGGAATCCATCACAATCCTGGGATTGTTTAAAGTAGATTAAACTGTGGTTATTCCCATTGTGTATGTTGGATACTTTTATCCTCTTTGTTTTCCTCAAAACAGATCTTCACACACTTTGTAACGAGCCCTTCTTGTCAGGTAGCCTGGATGATCATATTGTAGGGGTGGAGCTAAGACGTCTCGGGCAGTGTGATCTGTGGGTGTGATCGCTTGTGTCTGCTCTCCTCACAGAACATTTCTTCATTTTTCTTTTGGGACATGGAGACTCTTCCTTCCCAAGACAAATATGCTTGTGACCATTGCACGTTTCCTGTGTAGATTGAAAAGCTGTATTCTTTGGTTGCAGGTTTGGACGTACGTCTTTCAGGTTAGATCTTTGCTGAGGGTCACCTGATGATTGAGTGCTTGTATTGTGTACGTGTATTTTTACCACCGATTTATTGTTACCATGGAATAATATACATTACGTTTTTTAGAGTGGCTCAATTTTAAGAATTCCTTGTTGAGCTGTAATTTTTTTTGTCACGGTTTTTGAAATGTTATATATGTATTTTTAACACTTTTTCTTTAGTTGTCTCATCTGAGCACATCACAAAAGTATATTTATACCAGCAACAAGATTCCTCATAGATTTGATTTAAAAGTAAATGTTTTTTTTCGCAGTATTGGTTTTGTGTTGTAAAATTGAGCAGCCTTACTTGTATTTACCATAAAGTATTTTAGATTCTTTGTCTGTTTGCCAGAATGTTGAGTTTGTTGCCTTTGGCGTCTCACTTGCATGCACTGTGTGTATATACAGTAGTTTGGCTTCTCACTTGCATGCACTGTGTGTGTATACAGTAGTTTGATTTCTTGCTTGAATGCACTGCATGTTTATACAGTAGCATGACTTCTCGCTGGCATGCACTGTGTGTGTATACAGTATTTTGGCTTCTCGCTTGCATACACTGTGTGTATATGGTAGTTTGTCTTCTCGCTTGCATGCACTGTGTGTATATGGTAGTTTGACTTCTCACTTGCATGCACTGTGTGTGTATACAGTAATATGGCTTCATGCTTGAATGCACTGCGTGTTTATACAGTAGTATGACTTCTCGCTTGCATACAAGGTGTGTATGTATACAGTAGTTTGACTTCTCGCTTGCATAAACGGTGTGTGTATGTATACAGTAGTTTGGCTTCTCACTTTCATGCAATGTGTGTGTGTATACAGTAGTTTGGCTTCTTTCTTGCATGCACTATGTATATATACAGTAGTATGGCTTCTTTCTTGCATGCACTATGTATATATACAGTAGTATGGCTTCTCTCTTGCATGCACTGTGTATATATACAGTAGTATGACTTCTCGCTTGCATACACGGTGTGTGTATATAGTAGTTTGGCTTCTTGCTTGCATGCACACAGTAGTATGGCTTCTCTCTTGCATGCACTGTGTGTGTATACAGCAGTGTAGCTTCTAACAAATAATTGTAGATTGTTCCTTAACTGTGTCTTTTTGAAAGATAACTCAGTGGGAGTGGGAGGAGGGATAGTACATGCCTTTTGAGTTGTACACATTAGGTATATTTCCATGTAATCTCCTTTGAAGTCATACCAAGGCATCCAATTCTGCTAGTAACCTCCCTTATCCAGGCTTCCTCTGCATTTTCTGGCTCATCCCCAAAGCACTGGCCTTCAACTTCAGATCCCAGTTTCCAAGTTATGTGCAACACAGCATGTGTTCTCCTTGGGACACGGAAACAAGTTGAAGGGGAGCCTCACCCTTATATTGGTTTAACTGTATGCTCTGTAGCAGCAGAATCTCTGGGGGGGATAATGGGGAGAATTTATTTGATACATTTTAATCCCATTGTAGACACAAGCCATGCAATGATTTGCAAGCTCCACCCACCCATTTTTGTGTGCAGATTCTGAGCATACAGCTGTACATTTAGAAGTATTCTTACATCTAAAAAATAAAACATGCTCCACAGAGATTATAAGGTATGCTGAGCCCAAGTGCCTAGCTTTTCCAGTCATATCCGGACTACTGCTAATGTTGATTTTCTAGGCATGTATTTAGAATGAATGTAAAGTAGCCATTGACACGCCCAGTGGAACCTCATGTAATTGTTTGGCCAGCAGAAGACTGAATGCCCACTGTTACCCAGATCTGAATAATTCTGGTGTCTGAATGTTGCCCTGGGATTTCAAATAATATAGCCGAACAATCAATCGCGAAATCAACCCCTGGCGGTGCTAATCCAAAGGACACAAGGAAATGTAAAGTCATCCATCTCTGAAATCTTCTCTGCCCATTCCCTCAATGTCAATTATTACCCCGACTATAGTAATATTATAGAGAATGTCTTCCAGGCCCTGTGTTATTTACCTTGGCCAACTTAATCAAGGTGTTTTCCGTTCTTCCTACTACGCATCAAAAATGGAAGCGCTTTCTTTTGGTTTCTTGATTCTGGCTGAAGAGGGAAAAGGATAAATATGTTTTATAAACCGTTTGTCCATCTGGATGTTCTCTGCCATCCTAATACACGTGGCCCAAACGACGGCGAGGACAGCAGCTCGTTGGGGCCCCATGCGATGGGCTGTGCTGCAGATCCTTAAGCGGAGATCTGCAGCGGGATCCCGTCTATCAGACACTTCAAGTGATCTTCCGTTTGTTTCGATGTTATGGTAGGGACTATAAAACAAACCCTGTGTATGTGGCCCCCAATCGCTCTCTGTGATGGGGTCCAGGGATCACCCTTTGGTCCTTTTTGGTTCTGCAAGGATCCAGCGGCCATTAAAGTGTTAAATGCTGTGTATCCTGTTTGACTCCACCTACTGCTTGTCATGCAAATTAACTAACTTTCAGTGGGAAATGTGTAATTTGCACACCTTACGGTACAAGGTGTAACACACAGTATGTTTGTATTATTCCGTGACAATCTAGTAAACTTTCGCACGTGTGTCAGGCGAGTGATTTTGATCTATTTATTTGCTCTATTCCGTGTTACGTTCATTACTAAACCGCTATCTCATGCACGTAGAATATAAACATATAGATTGCTGTATATTTATTTTTATGTATATACAATATTATTTGGTCGTCCATCAGATAAATAGAGCTCACAAAGTCCAGTCTCGTGAGATTCATTTACCTACTGAAACAATGGAATCTTTCCGTTCCAAGGCTGAAGTTATAATTATCTGGATACATTTCAAAGCCGTATTAAACAGTAGCTGCTTTGCTTATTAAACAGCGACAAGAAGAGTATACTGAGCATTGTATGCAGACGCTCCTCCGGAGTCTGATAAGGGCACCCTCCAACCACAGCAAACACTTGAACAGGTGGTTTCCAAGATGGAGAAATTTGCTCAACTCCCCAGTCAGCAGTACAAAAGCAGTGTCACTTTAATGTGCTACATTTAGATGGGAAAGCCTGGCCAAAAGATTGCAGCAATTTAATAATACGCTTACTGCTCACAGACAAATTGGTGGTGGGGCGGAAGTGGTTATCTACACCTTGCGCCCACCTAGACTGAGATTAAGAGTCAGTGCATCCGCCAGCTTAAGATGGAAAAAGGTATTCATGACCAATCAGTACAGGGCCCAATTAGGGAAGATACATTTGGGTTGTGGATTGACACAATGAGGTCATTGTGAGGAGCCCCCATTGCACATTATAAGGAGTTGAAATAATTTGCATTCGGTCCTTCGGATTGGCCGAGCCATCAGACCGTCAAAGACAAACTAACTGGGACAGTTTGAGTAAATAACTAATCAGAATGTAACATGTTTGATAAAGTGATATTATTATGTGTAAAGAGTGCGAAATGTTTTATCCCTTTGGTATTTTGAATAATAAAATTAAAAAAGAAGAATAAAAAATGTGAAAATGTAAAACACAGCACTAGCGGGGGAACAAAACAATAGAACAAGCGCTCACCACATGATAAAGCGCGAAAGGCGTTAGGTGTGCACTTGTACTATTGTCGACCCTGCCCCCCCCCCCCCCCCCTGCTAGTGCTGTGTTTTACATTTTCACAATAAAGTGACACTGCTTTTGTATTGTTGGCTGGTGTGGTGAGCACTTTTTTTCATCTTCCGTGGTATCCACCGGTTTCTCTTCACGGCTTTGCTTATTAAGCCCCAGTTTCTGACATAAACAGGAGGAGATAACGCAGACACATTAAAAACATTTTTTTCCCCTCTCAATTTATTTATTTTCATGCAATTCATCCAACACAACACAGTGTATAGATGATTTTTTTTGATTATTTTTTATTCTTACAGTACTGAAAAAATATTTCTGTGACATATTCCCTTATATATAAACCCTGTACACGCTGCGCTTTCTCACCTTAATAAAGTTGGCAACAAATATATAAACATAACATAAATGAGAGGCTTTGGTTCTATGAATTGGCCAAAGCATAAGTGAGCTCACCCGCTACGTCAAGACACTCTCAATAGGGTGAGAACCTAACCTCACCTCCTATATAGCGGGCATGCAAACCAGTCAATACTGCTACCAAAACCTTTTTAATGATTGTATATTTTTGTGTTTTTGGAGAACACGCATATCATGTCTTTGTTGTAAACACTAATATGCATTTTCTTTCTTTTCTAGGATTCTGGTGATGGAAATGGTACAGATAATAAAGAATGTTCTGATATTACGACTGGTAAATCATTTTTTTCCCTAACGTGATTAACCCCTTCGCGACAATGGACGTGTCAGGCAGTCCTGCTGGGAACGCCGTTCCCGACAATGGACGTGCCTGGCACGTCCTGCAGTGAATCAAGCGGTATACGCGATCAATGATTTCTTTTCTGGGGCACCCACGATCGCCCCACGGAGCCATATTGATGGAGAAGCATGCTCCGTCAATATGGCTATGCCCTCTGGAGGTCTGAGCTTTGGAAGTGAAAGTAACTTCACTTCCGTCGCTCTGAATATGCTACTTGACTGCCCCTAGTGGTAGTTAAGTAGCATAGCAATGTAAATATTAATATTTAATTAATTAAAAACTGGTTATATAGTTAGATTAGCCTATAGGGTTAAAATTAAATATTTTTTAGCATAAGGGATAGTGTTAAAATTAAATTAAAATTGAAATATATTAAGGGATAGCATAAGGGTTAGAGTTGGGGTTAAATTTAGTGTTAAGGTTAAATTTTGGGTTCGGGTTGGGGTCAAAAGGTCAATATAGGAAAAAAACACTATTTTTGGTTTTTGCCCCATAACTTGCAAAAAAATACCGAAAAATATGGAAACATGCATATTTCTGAACTTGGGACAACATTTAGAAACTATTTAGACAGGGTCTTTTTTTAATGATTGTTTTTGTCTAAATTATATTTTAGGTCAAAGTTCAAAAAATTTTTTTTTTTTTTTACATTTTTCATCATATTTTTTATGATTTTTTTTTGTAGTAAATTATAAGACATGATGAACATATTGGTATCTAATGAAAGCCCTTCTTATGATTATATATAATTTGTGTGGGTACAGTATGTGAGAGAAGAAAATTACAGCTAAACACAAACACCCCAGAAATGTCAAAACAGCCATTGTCACCAAGGAAAAGTCAAGGTGAAAATGTCTTGTCACTAAGGGGTTAAAGATCCACCCCTGTTTGTTGCTTAAAAATGTAGACTGTACAGCTGTACACCCAGAATAACTCCCACATTTAACATAATGGGAAAGTTTGTTGGCATGGGAGGAGTTGCCACATGACTTGCAATGCAAGAGGGGCATCAACTCTTCTGAAATTCCCCAAATCAGAGCATGTGCACTGTTATGTCCCCTTGCTACCAGGAATGTATTATTTCAAATGTAATACTGCTGTAAGGCTCTTTGAGTTGGCAGTGGGTTCACTTCACTAAGGTCCAATAAGCATTTTCCAAATGATTAAGCACCCTTAGCAATATGGGCATACAATATGTACATATGGTGAGAGATTGTCCTATTTACGTAACTTTGTATATCTTTCAGGTCCTAATCTAAAGAAAGGGAAATCTAAAGCTAGAGGTGGTGAAGGGGAAAAAAATAGGTAAGTTACACGGCATTTAGTTTAAGTCAATGAGGACAGGATCTTATGAAAGATAGAAAACCTTGTTAAAATATTTGTAAATACTATTTTTATTAGAGGGGCAGAAAAGGCCCCAGTATGAGCGACTCAAAAAAACAATGGACGAATCGTTCTTTTACTGTCAAGCCTTTCAGTACACTTGGGGATATTCACTAAAAGGAGATTTGCAGGACATATGAGAATACCCTATAGGAAAAAAACTTTTACTAGTAAATATTCACGTGACATTTTTTTCCCCATATTTTATTAAAAAAAATGATTGAAGAAAATAAAAATGCATTTGTGTAATTTCATTTGCCAATCTGCCCCTCAGACTTACCAATGCATGCCCAGCCGTGCCAATCTGCCCCTCAGACTTACCAATGCATGCCCAGCCGTGCCAATCTGCCCCTCAGACTTACCAATGCATGCCCAGCCGTGCCAATCTGCCCCTCAGACTTACCAATGCATGCCCAGCCATGCAAATCTGCACCTCAGACTTACC
>CM069857.1:21780470-21885470 GCA_036172795.1 Pelodytes ibericus | reverse complement strand
AAAGGTTTGCATCCGGCAGGATCATATACTTATCATCCAATGTACTTCATTGGCCTCTGGATTTTTCACTTGTCCCTTTTTTTAATATTAAAACCTGGTAGCAGGTCATATTTGCCCCTAAATTGTTTAGTGTCTAATCCACAGAAACGTTTATGGAATCATTTGAGTGATGTTACCCAGTCAATTCTTCTTAAAGGGACACTAAACATTAATTGTTCACTTGTGCTTCTAATATAGAAGCACAAGTAAAAATGTAGTTGTTCCTAGTATGAGGATGAACTGGCATGTAGTGGGATGCAGGGGCTGATCCCATGCAAAACTAACTTGGTCCCCCTGCTAATCCCATGCAAAAACGAGGGTCTCTCTCTTCGCTAGCAGTGAGAGACCCTCACATTTGGCAGTCAGAGTGAGGCAAGCCCCCGCTCTGATTGGCTCTGTGAGTTCTAACATTTGTCAGCATGTGACAACCAGGAAGTGCTGTGTCTCGCATGTGAGACACAGCAGATATTAAACCCGCGTGTATCTATTAAGATACACATTGGGTTTACTTAAATGTCCCGGGACATGTTTTGTTGAACCCGTCAAGGAAGCAAGGGTTAAACAATGTTTAATGTTCCTTTAGAGCAGTTTAAAATAGTGCATGGTTAATACATAGCTCTAAACCAAACCGCGTTGTCCTGAGTTTAGTCCTTGTGTTGTCCTGAAGCTTTTCACAGCTCTCTCTGTGACTTTGGGTTTACTTCTCTTTGGCCCAGCACTAGTATCAAGATTTGTATACATTTTTAAAGGGACACTGGGGGCTCTAAAAAGAAAACCTGAGTATTGCATATTCATTCTCACATTTAAAATATAAATAAAACAAAAAAATACCCTTTCAATGGCTCAGTCTGATGCAGTTAGAGAGAAGCCATTTTGTAAAGTCACCTAGGAGACTGGATGGACATTGGAATGTTTGTGTTTTTATCTCTCTCTCTCTCTCTCTCTATAAGTTGTGTTTTGATACTGAAGACTGGATTATCAGCATGTGGGAAAGCCACCCAATTGTAGCTAGTTACTGCTGTGTCTAGCAAGTGCTAAAGCAAGAGCAAGAAGTTTGTTTTGTTTATTTTTCACTTCTATATCTTATTTTTCACTAAATAAAATACTGAAAACTGACCTCAAACGTCAGGGCGGTTATAACAATATATAAATATATATATCCACTAATTATAAAAAAAAAATTGAAACTCCTTATGGGACAGTTGTCCTATAATTTGCTTTAAGGGGCACATAGACCTTTAAAGTGCATTGAAGGACAAGCAATGATTAATATTCTTATTTAAAGCGTATATGGAACAGGCCAGCTGGGGAAAGAAATAGCCATGGAGAAATCTATACTATAATATTTAGCTGGGCTATTTGCATGGGGAGCTGCCTTGTCACATAGCCTTGTTGGACATGCGTAAAAGCAGAGAAAGTTATATTTGAATATCTCAGTCCAGTCCCTTTTATTCTTGCTCCCAATCTATCATTCTCTCTGATCCGCCCGAAGACTTGTCGATTATTTCTGAAAAGCCGTTCGGGGGTTAAGTTGAATGAATGTGGACTTTCCGCTAGTTTCCATGCTGATTGCTCCACTTTTAGATCTTTGCCCCAGAAGAACACGGTTTTTTTTTCCAGACATCGCTCATCATTTCTAATCTGTAGCATTCCGTCCTGCTCTGATACTCCACACATTCCTCCCTATATTAGTAAGGGATGTTTCTCCCCGTGGCTTCCCCAGAGCTATGCCGTCTGCACAAACATGCTACTCCCCCAGCCAGCTCCAGACACGCCTGTTTGCGTCTGATAAGGACAGGCGGGTAGCCTTGATGTCTGACCTGTAGACTTTCCACCGTGTGGCTGACTGTAAAGCTCTGATCCATGCAGAATTCCTAACGTATTATGCTGCTTTCAGATGGATTTACCGGCTCTGCAAGTCCTGTTTATTTCCCTGGTGCATGAAGGATATACAGCCCTAGAAAACCAGCGCTGTCACAGTGCACAGGGGACCTTTTCCCGAATATTGGATATACTGGAACAAAGAGACCTTAAGGTAAATAAACATAAGACATGGCAGGTAATCTGAACAGCCCACGTCTAATCCAACTACCCCAACATGACCTCCAGGCAACCGAACCCTGATATGCCCAGTCCAGATACATACAGTATCTCAGAAGCTACAGCAAATGCATAGATCAAAAGAGATTGAAGCTGTAGCGAAAAAGCACAGGTAACATAATGTCTTTAAAACCGTCCCATCGTAGATACCATTTCCCCCCCAGAGCCCTCTCAATAAGGGGTAAGCTTTCCTGTTCCTCTAAAAGCTCTAAATAGGGGGTAGCAGAGGCCTTATCAGACAAACATCTACACAAGCCAGCGTTTTTTATTTCTGTCTGGGATGTGCACATCATCATGGAAGAAATAGATTACAAACGTTTACTAGTTGGAAGAAATTTGTCTTTCAAAGCCTACACAATTGTTTTTTATTGTGAGTATTTTTTTGTATCCCTGTATTGGAGTAGACTCCCCTGCCACCCTGTAACGACATTTCCTGTTGGTTGTGATGTAAACAAAAAACTAAAAAAAAAACTGTCCAGATTTTTTGTGAATTTATTTTGTAGCAAGTATAGTAGATACTTGGAATAGCCTCCCAGCAGAGGTAGTGTAGACTAATGCCAGGGGTGTGTTTTGTCCTTATAAGCAGTGTATAACCGTCTTGGTTGCAGCCATTAAAACTGATGTATATTTTTCTTTTCTCCTTTTCAATGTGTGTTGAGCAGGAATTCCATCTCTCCAATATAGACTATGCCGTGCTCCAGTATGGATATGCCAGCTCACTTCTTGGCATTGGACAATGTGAGGTAAGAATGCTTAGAGAACAATTATTATTTTCCCTCTGATCCATGCACCCAGTACAGGGTAAGCACCTGACGTAATGCAGTGTTAAAGAGCAGGGAAGAGAGATCTGTGTTGTGGGAGATGCAGATCTCTGGCTCCGCTCCATCCTTCCACCATGTATAAATGGGTTGTGGAACAAGTGCATCTATTTGACTAATGGTCTGCCGGTTGCAACTACCCACTTCCTGGTAATGTATTTTTTTTGGTAGTAGTGAATCTTACTCCCAGACTTTTAAGCTTGATTCTCAAAAACATTTCGATTTATTACATATACATCAACCTCACATATTGCAAGCAAGCCCTATAACTAACGCTGCACACACATATCCCCTTTGTGCATTGATGTGACAGAGGATATATGTGATTAGCTCACATACATGCCCACATATTCCTACCAGCTAAAATAAGCACATACCCAGAGCGTGTTTCTTATTATGGCAGGGCTAATATATTACCATGTGGACTTTGGGCTAAAACAGATTCATTAAGTTTAGTCAAATTTATATAATCCAAGGCCATTCACAGCAATCGAGGGCTGGCAACTTTTGGCCCTGGACAAAAACAATTTAGTGGCCCATTTTGCAAATTCATTAGCCCCCCCTGTTATCATCAGTGACAAACACAAATACGGTAATACAAGTGTTACATAATAGGGCCTAGGCGTCCAACTGCAGCCCTCCAGCGGTTTCTCTACTACAAACACCAAAATTCCCTGCCATTGTAGAAAGTTAGTGGGGAATTATGGGGTTTGTAGTTCTGCAGCAGCTGGAGGGCCGTAGGTGGAGCCTAGGCACTACGGAATTTAGCCCCAGGCTACTGAGTCAGGGTATAGGTGGCCTGTGCAGCGACTGCCCCTCAGCCCCCCCTGCCTGCTCTCCCCTGATCCACGGTTTGGCCACTTTGGATGTGACATTGGACGCTAGCAAGGCTTGTTATTAGAGTGATTTTAATCCTTTTTGTCCTGTCATTTCTGTTTTAGGAGTTAAGAAAAGCTGAAAACCAGTTCAAATATATCCAAAATCAATACAGCAAGGAGAGGTTTAATTGTTTGGCTGTTTATGGCATTGGAAATGTGTATTTTAGACAGAACCGGTAAGTATAGATAGCGATTACACTGCGCATTTTAAACGAAATTGGGGTAAGGTATTTCTGAATAACACTAATATTAATCTAGGCACAGTGGACGGTATAGCTGCCCACTCAGGATTTTTAGTTAGCCTTATACAGTGATACACACAGTGATAGTGCCACTAGTTGGAACTATTAATGCATCGGTCACGTCTTTGATGAGGAGCCGAACAGTGTAACAACTCCTTAAAGGACATTTTTTTCCTTAGTGTAATCAAGGGTTAAAAAAAAAAGTATTCCTTTCTCTCTTTCTTCTCTGCTCTGCCTCAGAGCTGGGATGAACACTGGCCCTATACTCTCATCGGGGGTCTGAATGGATTGGGGGTCTCTCTCTGCTCTGAATGGATTGGGGGGATCTCTCTGGTCCAGATTTTCAAAGGGTTTCAACAGAGGGGTCTTATTTAAGGTCCCCCTCTGCTGAAACCCTTTTGAAAACAAAGGTCTGTCTCTGGACTAGACCGACCTAACCGGGCTGTCTGCTTCCCAGGGAAACATGGCAGCAGCCGGTCAGAGGATAATCTGGTATGTACTATGAAAAGTACATGAAGGTTTCTCCCCATGCTAAAGACACTCCATTTATTCACTTGTGCTTCTATTATATATATATATTTAGTCATGTATAAGACAAAATCCTTGTCCAAATGAGGTTTGAGACTGTACAGCAAATCGAAAATTGGAAAGATGAAACCAGTGTTCAGATCGTGCAAGAATTGGAAGGAACGTTTAGCTATATTGTAAATATCCAGGGGATGACTCAATTTAAAAAGGGTTTTAGAACAGGTTGACCGCAACACAAGTTTTAGTCAAGGTTCATTAGCTACAAGATGTTGCTATCTCGTTAAAAGATCATTATATATATATTTTGTATATTATTATACAATATTTATATTGTGTCAGTCGCTTTGGAACGTGGTTGTCAATCATTTATACGAACCGTTAAACCGTTGATAGAACATATAAATATAAACGCCAACTTGTTTTTAATTCCGTCCACTGTCCCCTGGGGATTTGTCTAACGAATGATCTGCTTTTAATCAGGTTTTCCGAGGCCTTAAAACAGTATGTGAAGTCTCAGACCATGGTGAAACACAGGATTGTGCCTGGCCTCTTAAACTGGCCCAATACCTCGGTCATCCTGGAAGAAAGCAGGCCCGAAAAGTTACAGGTAAAATCACAGGCAGGCCAAAGAGGCAATAAAAGAAGTGTCCGTTATTGTCTTTTTCGTGTATTTGGAAAGGATGGAAATCTCCTCCACATCTTCCTGGACCACGCACACTGATTACTGTACGGGGTTTGATCGTCTGTATTTGTTTACGCACTTTCACCCCGTGGAGACTTCTCATAGAAATACAGTAAAGGTAGCAAGGAATTGTGGCAGGTGTAATGAAACACCAGTTCTGATAGTCATGCCAATTACATGTCTGTGTTTTTAAGTATTTGAAATGCTTGTTATTTGACGGGAAATGATGTTTGTTTGTTTTTTTTTTTAATTGAAATTATTATTTTTTTAATCCAGTTTATTTTGGAAACCCGAATAGAAGAATGCAAGTTCCCTCCGAAACCTGAAGCAGTTTGCCGTTCTGATCCGTGCCTCTGCTTACCTAAAGCCCAAATATACTTTACAGACCCAGATTTTAAAGTAAGTGCCTCTTACATTTCCTAGCCGAATTTCTATCCCTTCGCCTGTCACTTCTGTAACTGGATTTCTTAGTTTGTTTCCATATCGATTTCTAAATGTTTGATCTCTTTAGCGACCATTGAGCAATCCATGCCATCCTTAGAAAACAGAACACCG
Source organism: Pelodytes ibericus (assembly GCA_036172795.1). Taxonomy (NCBI): domain Eukaryota; kingdom Metazoa; phylum Chordata; class Amphibia; order Anura; family Pelodytidae; genus Pelodytes; species Pelodytes ibericus. Next base: position 21,879,628 of record CM069857.1, on the reverse strand, counting down.
TATATTGGAGCGTGACATGCTTGTAAAACTTAAGAGCCAAACAGACCCACTCAGGAGCCAACTTACTACAATTTAGGAGCCAGCATGGCGATACTTCCATAGTCTTCTATGTAAAGCAGTCCAGCTCTGTGTGTTATATTGTCCTCTTCTATTCATTGTACGGTGTCTTGTAGGGCATTAAGCATGCTAAATTATCCCGATTTTTGGCATAAACAAGCGTGCGCAATAGCTAGCTCCGCTTTTCAGCTGGCCAACAATTCGGCGTAACCGAAGAAAGTGCTTCTTCGGTTACGCCGAATTGTTGGCCAGCTGAAAAGCGGAGCTAGCTATTGCGCACGCTTGTTTATGCCAAAAATCGGGATAATTTAGCATGCATCTTGCACAGAGAAAGTGAAGTGAATGTGTAGTGTGTCCCCATGATTCTCCATAGAGGTGCGTGATGATCTGTAGCACACATGCCAGCGGCTAGCATTGCAGAAGCTTGCATCTCTATGGGAAACCCTGTAATTCTGGGTCAGCCCCTTTAGGTAGGCTTCATTTTGGGACGAGCGATCCCCAGGATAAATCCTGCAAAACATGCGCTTTGGTTGCAAGTAATGGGAAACACGATTTGCTTTTAGAATGATGGCTTTAATATTAGTCCGAATACGTTTTAGTTTGCCCCCAGAATGGTTCTCTACCCCGAGCAGTGTTGTGCAGAACCCTTTTTGGCTCACATTATGATGATGCCATGAATAAACATTTGTCATCAAGGCATAGACTAGCATTTGTTATACGGGGTGAGGCTGAAATGACTAGTTATAAAGCTGTAGTGAAACCACTCCTGGCGGTATTATATTAACGGAAACCGCCATTGAACGTCACCTCGGCTAACTCATCCGCTTCTGCCTTCCAGGGCTTCATCCGTTTGCTGTGTTGTCAGATGTGTAAAGTTGAATTTCATATTTGCTGCTGGAAGAAGTTGAAGGCCAGCAGTTATTCTGATAAGAATGACAAGGTAAGAGACCCCGGCTTCCCTCTCTCTCTCCTCCAGAGACCTCACGTTTTGGACATGAACGCAAACCATTTTCAGGGGTCTCGGCCCTAGTCTCCAGTATGACCTGTATCCGGCACGTGGAACGTACTACAAACTTACAGGGAAATACTCTGCAACTGGCACCAAAAGCACTAAACCGTGAATAAACGCACTTGTCGTAATTTATTTGTGTCCAGAACGTTTTTATTTTTAGTTTTTTTTTTCTTCATTTGGTTTGTTGCTTTCAGTGCTCGCACGATAAAGTTGTCAATGATTTTTTTTAAAATTTAATTTGAATGCGAAAATGACAGAACTGGGAGTATGATAACTGCACAAAATGGCTGCCATTTTCCACTAAACTGTTAACTAGTTGATAAAGTTGAAGATTCAAAGGTATTTTCACACAGTGATATGGATGTTTTTGTTTATTTATTTTTTTACTTTGGACAAGATATCAATCAGAACAAAATATATTTCAAAGGCTCCAAAGAAGGGGCTTAATGTCTTTTTCATGTACACAGGATTTCCTGAAAAATGGCTGTCTCACCCCCGACTGCAGAGGAAGAATTTGTCGCATTATTATCTTTGATGCCACAGGACTTGTAAAATGTGAGGTGAGTCCTAAAATCCAGCCACCTCAAATCCAAACGGATTTACTTACGCACCATCTGTAGAATCTGTTCAACCCTCAGGGTTGCAGGTTCCATTGCTGGCAGGGTTGACTCAGTCCTTCAACCTTCTGATTAGGTATGGGTAAAAGTAACACCCCCTGGATGATCGACAACAGTTAACTTTGAAACCAGAGAATATTTGCACCTGGGTAAATATTTTATTCTTGTTATGAGCATTTTATCATGTCTAATTTGTTTGTAATACGTACACTGTTTTGTTTGTCTCCAGTTTTTAGATAAGTTTGTTATAAAGAAAGAGCCTCCGAAACCTAGACTGAAAGGGACCACCAGGTAAGACTGCCATGGGTTGGGGTCCGCTGTATATTTCTTCTATCGAGAATAATGTTCAATCAATTATATATATAATAAAGCTTGATCAGTGGTATGAATGGTAGTTCACAGGACTCTTTGCTTATAGTGCTTTTTATGTTTTGGAGAATGGTCTAGGTATGGTAACATCAGATTCACTCGATGTCTGATGGAGATAAAATGTTAATTCATTACATTACATTACCATTTATTTATACAGCGCTAACAATTTACATAGCGCTACATACAGAGCATAGAAGGGAACTACATACATACTAGATAAATTAGAACAGAGCTTACAGTCTAGAGGAACAGACTGGTACATGAGGTAGAGAGCCCTGCTCGCAGAGCTTACAGTCTAGAGGAACAGACTGGTACATGAGGTAGAGAGCCCTGCTCGCAGAGCTTACAGTCTACAGGAACAGACTAGTACATGAGGTAGAGAGCCCTACTTGCAAGCTTACAGTCTAGAGGAACAGACTGGTACATGATGTAGAGAGCCCTGCTCGCAGAGCTTACGGTCTAGAGGAACAGACTGGTACATGAGGTAGAGAGCCCTGCTCACAAGCTTACAGTCTAGACGAACAGACTGATACATGTGGTAGAGAACCCTACACGCAGAGCTTACGGTCTAGAGGAACAGACTGATACATGAGGTAGAGAGCCCTACTTGCAAGCTTACAGTCTAGAGGAACAGACTGGTACATGAGGTAGAGAGCCCTGCTCACAAGCTTACAGTCTAGACGAACAGACTGATACATGAGGTAGAGAGCCCTACTTGCAAGCTTACAGTCTAGAGGAACAGACTGGTACATGAGGTAGAGAGCCCTGCTCGCAGAGCTTACAGTCTAGAGGAACAGACTGATACATGAGTTAGAGAGCCCTACTTGCAAGCTTACAGTCTAGAGGAACAGACTGGTACATGAGGTAGAGAGCCCTACTTGCAAGCTTACAATCTAGAGGGAATGGGGTACATGAGACACATAAGGGCAGCAGAGAGATCTAAGAGGATCATCACTGAGAAGCCTTTAGATTTGGCAGAAAGGACGTTGTTTTATACTCTAGTGAGGCTGTTTCAGTAGGGTGTAAGGGTCTAAAGCCAGATTGAAAATGGTGGACACAAAGGGGAGAAGGAGCTGCAGAGCGGACGCTTTCATTGCAAATTATCACTCATTTATAGCAGAACAATTCTTCAACTCTCCTTTCTTTCCAGCTCAGTTCCTAGCTTGGTAAATACCACTCTGTTTTACTCATCACGCACTCCAGTTTGTTCTAGTTCTGCTTCTTTATGAAACTTTTAATGGGGACAAGAAGTTGGGTTGGTAACATTAAACTCAGCTCCTTATATATAGAATAAACAATTCCTCAGCACGCAAAGTGAGGTGTTTTTAATTCCAGTCCATAAGTGGCCAGATTTTGACCCCTGGAGGAAGGAGGTCTTTGTCGAGCCGGTTTGGCTCCCAGTGTGGAAACATTGTCACTTACGGATTGGAATCACTTCCAGTGCTGAGCGATTGTTTGTTTGTTCGTTATTGGCGATATAGTGGAACCCTGCACCACTGCAGTCAAGTGCTGTCTACACCACAATTCGAATTTTGGTATCGGCACATTATATGTCTCTTATGGCTCGGCTGATCTGGATCGAAATACCCAATACCTGTGCTAGAAAAGAAATCGGGCAATTAAACAATAGTATCCACACAACATATAGAGAAACCGAGCCACAACTATAATCAAAATATTCTAAATCTGTACCTTCCAAAATAGTGCACAATAGTAAACCAATTCATAATAAATAAAACAAATCGTATTCAGTATTTTGTCCTAATGTAGTCGGGTAAGTGTAACAGTCCAAATACTCCACAATGAATTCCAGGATCCTTACATGCAAGAAACCTTGCATTGTTACCACATTTAATCCACATTGATCCTGAATCCATCTATCAGATAATCCTGGATAGATAACTTCAAACCTACACACGTCAAAGAAGTAGCTCTCCAATCCCATTTTGTAAAGACTTGTAAAGTATCTGGCAAAGCGATCAGATTGCCTATTACTGGCAAAGCAGCACATGCTTTGCTCCGCCACATAGATCTATCACTATTCAGGACTATATAATGAATACAATTTGTTTTTTTTATACTGAATTTGTATACTATGAGCACTATTTTATGGAATACAATATTTTGAGAAATGCACTTGTATAATTTTTCAGGCGTTCTGGCTTTTAATATATATTAATTCGTTCCAAGCAGTTGAGAGATGTAACTTGTGACCCAGCGGCCAGACGATGGGCAGATACAATTGTCTTGTTGAGCACGGTGTGAGTCTGTGTTTTTAACTAATATATATATATATATATAATTTTTTCTTTACTTAGTAGGAAATTAAAAATAAAGCCAGAAATTAAAACCGAGCGCAAAAAAACGTCGGAGGAAGAAGTTGTAACCTTGTCAAATGACGGGAAACCAGAGACTCAAGCCAACATCTCTTGTAAAGCGGATTTAAAAAGTGAGTGGAAGGAGACTGCATCACGCTGGTGTATTATTATTATTATTTTCATTTATTTTTTTAGCCTTCCAGGTCTCTCTAACTTAACTCTGTGTCCATTCAGTTCACACTTTATACTTTAAATACAAATATTTATACATCGTGTTAACAGAATTACAAACATATGCACGAGAATATAATTTTTTTGGCGTCTGTGTACGCTGTCTCTTTTTGATGACATCACGTCGCTTCATACGGAGCATGTGATATGTCTGTTAAGCAAAAAAATGTGATTGCGTTTGTTTGCAGTCATGCGAATACATTGGAAATGTATCCAATTTTACTTTTTGCTTTCAATAATAACGTTTATACTTCTATATATTGTTTTGCAGAAAACTTTGACTGTGCCATTCCGTATGAGATCATGTTAGCGCACATAAAGCAGAAAGAAGAGCTGATCAGAAAAGGGATTCCCGACACCAAAGAGTTCCAGGAATCCTTACTCCAATGGAACGTCATCAGCCAGGAAGAACTCGATGTTCTCTTCTCGGAGGCGTCTTGTGATTGCGCCTACGAGAAGATGGCTCTGCTCTTGAAACACCTGTACAGGCTCAACAATAGAGTGAAGACTAGGGTCTTCCTGTACCTGCTGGAAAAGCACGGGGAATTATTAACTTTCGAACTGCTCGACTGGATAATTATGATTGATGATAAAGGTAATGTACACCTTGCAGGGTGCCAGGCCCGCCATTGGCCAACTTTAGCACCAATGACATTCCGCATTGGTCGTCAAAACCAGGTCGGTTACAGTATGGCACATCCTGCTCCGTTAAATCGGCAGAGAATGGACAAAGTGGGGTCCATAAAACAGTAACAGAATGGAACCCCCCCCCCTGTCCGCCTGTATCATTTTGTATTTAAAGGGGAAAAATAAGATGGTGGCCTGATCCCATCCACGGAGTTCAGTTTCTTCCTACTTTGTGGTTGGGAATGCTGCCATGAAAGTGAGCAGGAGAAGATTCAGCTCAACAGAAAGGTTGTCTGTTCTAGTTATAGGGCCGTTTCTAGCTACTGTCAGGAAGTCTATATGTTTTTGTTCTGCTTAGTGACCGAGAGATCCCTGAGTAGGACATCTCCAGTACAAATCGTGTTTAAACTGCTGCTTTTGTTAAAAAGTTTGATACCTACAGACAAAAATGGAGACTTTTCCCCTCTTCTTCGCCTTTTGACATACAGGGCCCATAGTGTCTCTTCTGACTCTACCCTTTGTTTCACCCCAACTGCTTAATTGATAATTTACTTAAACTTGTAGATATATAGTTTTTCTGTTACAACACTGTGATTACAACTTACATATCATTTATGATCATACTATTTTTATTTATTTTTTACCCTTTGACATGTTGTTTGTGGGCTCCGGATTTTTTTTTAAAGCTTATGTTTTTTTATTTCTTTTTCACTGCCTATGACAGTCATTTTGTAGGTGGTAAATGTAATGTACCAGTACTAAGCTCGTTCCCTGCTGTTTGGAGGAATGGTCAGTTCAGGATCAATAGATATGTTAGTGTTCTATTTCCTCTCCCCTCCAATCCCTCCATGTTTTCTTTTCTATGCTCCACGACTTTATTCATGAGAGTACTGCAGGGAATCAAGAAGGGAGTTTCAAAGTTAAGGCCACACTAGCCGAGTTCGAAAAATTACTCCCACATCCAGCTGAATTATTCCAACTCTGCTAACTTAAAGGGACAGTCTAGTCCCCAAACTCACTTTGGTGCAAGATGAGTATCACTGCTTGTATAGTGCACAGGCTTTTCCAGTGTGATGTGATGCAGGCATTCTGGATAAGTTACATTTTTAATATTTCACTCAAGTCTTCCCCCAGTGATAAGTTTACTACAGGTGCAGCACTGATTATATAGACACTGAGCAAATAACATTTTGTTTCATTTAGTCACCTCCTTTGCTGCTGGAATAGAATACATTGTGTGACTGTAATAGACTTGCTCTTGTACACAGTAGGATCTATATACATTGACACATTGTCTGATGACATCACTAGAGAGACAGGATATTCCATTCATTAGCATTGCATTATTCTCATTGGTTCCAGCAGCAAAAAAAAAAAACTCAGCTAGTGTGGGCAGCCCTGGCTTCTTGCAAACTGCTGTAATTTTACAAATTACATCTTTCATGTAAGTATTTTATATTTTAAGAAATGCAAAATGTGAGACATACATTTTAAAGTACTCTGAAAGCACATTAATATGCATTAATATTTGGTAGATGCCTTTTGGGCACTAGACGGTCTCTTTAACTTTGAAATGTGCTTCTCTTTCCTGATTAAAGCCCTTTTATTTTCTACTCTCAGGTGGAAGTCACTAGAAGGCATTTCATACAAAGTTCCGTACACGCTAGCCAGCCCCCCTCCCCATCTTGTGGTTTGCTACCCAATTCTCTCTTTAGCCCCCTCCCCCTTAACAAACCACAAATAAACAGTTACACCAATGATGAAGCTCCTGTTTTTTTAGCCATGTCCAGTTTGTGTATAAATCTCTCCCACTCTCTTGTTTTAAGGCTTAGTTGCAGCCACAAAGTTTTACGCCGACAATGAAGACCTTTTAAATGGCTTGGACCTGACGAGTCTGGTTAAGTCGTGGAATGAGACGTATGGAAAGTATCTAGATCAGCTGATCATGGAGCACAGTAGCATTCAAAAAGTCATTGATAATTTATTCCAGACAGACCTATTCCGCTGCTGCATATGGTTTCTAGAAGAGAACAGAGGGTCTATATCATATGGACGCCTGGAGGGAGCATTAGATATATATTTTACACAGATGGGTAAGGGGTTTATTAAATTCTTTATTATTCACTGTGAAAAAATTCAAATATTGGGGCCGTTATTGAATCACTTTGTTTTTTTGTGTTTTTTGAGGTCTGTTTAGGGGTTATACATATTCTTATTTGAACATAACTGGGTTATCCCTAAATCCTGGGCTATACTAGGGGCCATGGGCACTGTTTGGGGGGGATAACAGGTCTAAATAATGCTATCCTTTTGTGACTTTATTTTTAATAATAATTTTAATAATATTAGACCATTCTTTCATTTTGGGGCAACTGATATTTTTTTTTTCCAGCAGTAGTTTTGTTTTGTTTTTTTAGGCTAGAATTATGGCTCAATTGCTGAACTTTCCTCACTCCCGTTGCATTCTGGGTATGGCGAACATATTTTAGTCGGTGCACTCCAGGATATTTAAGGGTCTACTGATTGAAGAGAGAATTACAGGGAAATGGGAAGGGAATTTCAAACTTAAGGCCAAAGTATCAGAGTTGGAAACATTCTCCCATTTGGCTACTCTCTCTTTATTGAGTAGACCCTTAAGTCTGTAGAAAGCAATCAATTGGCATAATTCATTTTCAGTTTTCTCAAAAAGAAATGTATTAGAAAGTGGTAGCAAAAAATCTTTAAAAAAAAATTCAAAGAATGACGGTCTTTACTGTTCCTTTTAAGCTTTGTATAACCCAGTGGGGAGCTATTTAACGTGAGGTGCAGGGGAGTAAGAGTCCCTGTTTATAACTGTCTGAAGCTGGCCTTATCATTCACCAGTTGTATTTTCTTTCAGATGCACCATACTATAATTTTAGATTGAAGTCCTTCAGTGAAAACCGCTCTGTAAGTTGCCATTTCTACTAAATCTGCGTCCATTATAGGAGTGACCACTATTAAGAGTTAAATAAAAATCTAAAGTACACCTGTCATCCACGAACTCTGACATTTTAATATTCTGTCCTGTGTGTTCTGGTTACATTGTGGTCACTGTGCGTATACAGGTTCAGGATCCCTTGTCCAAAAATCCTTTCTCCAAACTGATCCCAAAAATTCCACACGCCTGTCAGAATTAAACGCACAACAGTTTATTCAGTGTCCAGCCCCCTTAAGCTGTGATATAGCCTTTCCATGCATGCTCGGATTCCCCCACGCCCACAAAGGGTTATACAATGACACGTGTGCAGACCTGACTTATTGGTGAAGATAATCCGTTCCCCAAAATACTTCCATGCATTCTCTCTCTCTGCTACTTTGGATTTTTGCCTGATTAACCATTTTATGCATGTGCTTTTTGTTTTTTGTTTTTTTTTATAGACTAAATGTATCAAAGTGAAAAACAAATACAAGAAAAAGAAGAACCAGTCAAAGGTATTTATTTATTTATTTATTTTTGTATTTTTATTGTTCACTTTTCTGTTTTCCGTGTTGTTTGCTATTTCACTGGCCCATCCATGCAGGTCCCTCTGTATTATTCAAGTTTAATTAGTTAATAAATCCAGTTACTGCAGGAAAAAGCAACCCAAGTATGTAACATTAGATCGTGCAGAGTCACCTAAATACAAACAGAGCATGGAGGGTGAAGAATGAGCTCAAAGCAAATGCATAGATGTAGAGAAAACTGTGTAAACAGGAAACAAAGTACTGGTACAAGGAGCTGGCTCAAATCTTCTACATATAGAATTTGAAAATGAAATATTACAGTGGAGAAAATGCAATCAGCTTCTCATTCCACAGAGTGATGTCATAAGTAGGCGACGCCACCGCCGATACATTTAAAACCCACTTTCTTCTTAATCTACGCATTTTGTTGCATTACTGTAAACATAACCTATAGAATATTTTGTCTGCTGTACTATCTTAATGACAAATGACATTTAATGGAATATCGCAAATTTGAGAGCATTTTTGGAGTTTTCTGTAGAGCTTCTCCAGTGCAGAGATGAGACTCTGTACTCATTAGGATGTTGTTCACAGAAACCGTCAGACTATTGGATTTATGTATTCTCTGCAAGTTTCTATTCCTTTATGTTGCCCTCTGTCCGCTATCCAGACTCGTGGCGTGCTTAGAGAGACGGTGGGCTGCAGTTTGCCCCAGGTGTCAGGATGTACGGAGTTGCATTTCCTGTGTAACTGCACTGTGTATTGACCTGCAGATCTAATAGTGTGTAAAACTCACACTCAAGTCAGCCCTGACCTATGCCCACTGCTCATAGTGATGATTTGAGAGCGTTTGAACCGTTCAAAAGTTTGAGGGTCACTTAGGAACTCCCATGTTTTCCATGAAACCATTCATCAAGTGAGTTGCAAATCAATGGGCAATAAAGTCAACACGTTGACTTTTCAAATGAAAGTGATGCCTCTGTACACCGACGTACGCCATCAGCCGTTTCCAGCTACAAGAGTCATGTACAACATTAGCATTGTGTACACTGTATTACTGATCCATTTGAGGTTATTTTAAAGGACAAAATGTTTTTTTTTTCCTTTCAAAAAATGGACATTTCTAAGTGACCCCAAACTTTTGAACAGTAGTCTTTTTACTTAAGGATTCTGTGCGGCACCATGTGTATATATCTCTGGCAAAGATAAAAAGGGCTTGTGGTGTATACTGTAAGCTAGGTTAGGGGGGGGGGGGGGGGTATGTTCGGTACACCCCTGACTGCAGAAAATGTTAATGATTTTACTTTCCACTTAAGCTAGATGTGAACCTGATCTTGTTAGGTTGATTTTTTTTTTTTTTTTATCTTAGGAGAGTACGTTCATTAAACCGTTACCTGCCAACTAGTAAAAAATAAAAAAAGGGGCATCAATAGCGGAGCTGAACAGAAGAGCAAGATGGATACTGTTTCCAGCTCTATTAATACCTGTTTTTCCCACTGCTTAGTAAAGCAGCCCCATTTGGCCCAGCTAATGGTTTAGGTCATGTACTGCCTGTGGAGGAGGTACACATGGCTCTTACCCCAAGACCATCGTGCTGAATCCACTCTGGCAAATAACCCACTTTTATATTAGTGTTTTTAGAAGAGGGATTGACACATTCTATGATATCGGGAGCCCAGTCAGATTCTGACTGATGGTTCCCTATATATATATATTTTTTTGTATTGAAGTATCATTTTCCTTATTATATATATAACTGGCCTGGCTCCTAAATTCTTGGAATATCGCTAAACGAAACTAGTATGTGAATCCGTCTGACACACAGGAGTCCGCTACAAACCGTGAGGTAAACCTCCTCGCGGTGGCAGAGCACCTTGCGCGTTTCGTGCCTTAATCTGGCACTTAGAGGCTAATACTCTAAGAACAGTTATTTAGTACAACTCCCACGCTCTGCAGTTTAAAGTAATATATGCTGAATAATTGCAAGCATAATAAAGAAAAGAAATGTATACTATACAGTGGATACCAGTTCTGAGACCTTACAAATACAACAGACTAAAATAATCTATTTGGATGTAACTTTACAATTAAAACTGCAAACTCCCCCCCCCCCCCCCCCCCTTGATATTAATAGGTATGTTCACGTTTTATTTTTTCTAATTGAATGGTGGTCCTGTTTTGGGAGTTCTGTGGCCCTGCTGCGTCAGGTGCATTACTGTGTTTTCCTCTGCCTCCGCCCCCCACCCCTTTATTTAAAAAAAAAAATGCAAACTTGCCACTTGTTCAGTGGTAATAATTACACATTGTCTGTTGTCTGAATATTTGAACATTATAATAAACCTTTAAATAGTGAATTATGATAAAAATACTTAAAAACATATTAAGTCCATGACACATATGGATGTAATGTTTGCAATTTTGCATTTTCTTATTGTATTGCAATTATTCAGCATATATCACTTTAACGTTTAGTGCACCATGGCAGTTGTATAAAAGAACAGAAGTTCTTACACAGTATTAACCAATGACTAAGCACGCAATTTAGGTGCGAAACGCGTAAGGTGTTCTCTGCCACCTGTTTGTAGCAGACTGCTGTTTGAACAAATAAAATCCACGTCAAAGGGATTCCTGTGTGTGCGAGAATTAATGGCGGCGGTTGGCGGATTTTCATACTAGATTAGATTTAGACTACTTTTAGATTTTTTTTTTTTTTTTTTCTTTTAAATTTTAATTAAACTTTAGAAATATAAAGACTTAAGGTACTTTCATTCATGTATTTATCAACAAACTGTGTTCTCATCAGCATGTTTTGATTTTTCCAGACGGTTTATACCTTGTCAGGAGGCCTGAGTACTAGATCACAGGAGGATGACATTTTTACTGAAGAGAATACCTTGTGAGTTAACTTACTTAAGTCTGTTATTATCTGTTTATTATAATGTCCACGTTTGTAATATTAAGACTGCTTTGCACTTTACAATGATGCGATTAATTAATGGGACCACCCACCTTCGTTTTGATTTTATGAACATACTTAAAATACAGGTGTCTTATTTACCTGTCTTATCGATGCTTAATAACTAGACATGTGCAAAACTAAAATTTTCGTTTTGTTTTCGTCCATTCGGACGAAAATGTTATTTATTTTGTCTAAAACGAATTTCGTTCATTACTGCATTCGTTTCAGACGAAATTCGTTCATTATTTTCGTTTCGTTAATTTTTATTCATTCGTTTTATAGAATAAATGTCATACTATTGGCTTTCTATAAACCGAACGAGAGCACCCTTCATAAGAAATTCTTATGAATGGGGCTCTCGTTCGGTTCATAGAAAGGCAATAGTACTACATGTTTTCTATAAGCCGAAAGTCTATAAACCGAACGTTCGGTTTATAGGCTGTCGGCTTATGGAATACATGTAATCCTATTGCTATTCTATAAACCGAACGTTCGGTTTATAGAATAGCCATAGGATTACATGTATTACATAAGCCGACAGCCTATAAACCGAAGGTTCGGTTTATAGGCTGTCGGCATTTAACTATACAGAGTCTCCATTCATAAAATTATGAATGGAGACTTTGTCTCCGTGTAGTAAAATGCCGACAGCCTATAAACCGAACGTTCGGTTTATAGGCTGTCGGCTTATGGAATACATGTATACCTATTGCTATTCTATAAACCGAACGTTCGGTTTATAGGCTGTCGGCATTTCACTACACGGAGACAGAGTCTCCATTCATAAATTTATGAATGGAGACTTTGTCTCCGTGTAGTGAAATGCTATTGTATTCTATAAACCGACTCTATTTCGGCTTATAGAATGCAATAGTACTACGAATGAACGAATGATTTTCGTTTATTAATCATTCGTTCATTCGGCTTTCGTTAGCTTAGCATTTTCGTTCTTCGTTTTTCGGACGAATGGACGAAAATGCTATTTTCGGACAAAAATGCATTCGTCCGAAAACGAATGCACATGTCTATTAATAACAATAAATATAACAAGGGCTTATGTGAGTGCACTGTAATAAAACCTACAACAATTATATTCTTAATCCACTGGAAGACCTTTCTGACCAGGGGCAGTAGATAAATCACCGCCTGATTCCCCTGCAATGCCAGCCCGGGTCTTAATCTACTGTTTTATTTCCTTTTTTTCCAGAAGCCTGTTGGATCCTTACGAACCCTTCCTAGTACCGGAAAACTTGCGTCACCAGGTAGAAGAATTTGAAACTATCTATGAACCTGATTTGGGTATTAATAGATTCCAGCTACATCTCGATAGCACCAGAGACAGCATCCGGGAAACGCTCTACGAGTAAGAATCCTCTTCAAATTCTTAACATCCTACAAGTTTTGATACAGTGGTGGTGACAGTGGCGTAGTGCAGGTGTCGCAGATGCGACCGGGCCCGTCACTCCAGGGGCCTGGTCGTCCTGTGACCCCTGCAAAAAAAAGTAACAAAAAAAAAAGCGTGGGCAAACGGGGCAGCTGCCCAGGGCCCATTCATTTTTGGGGCCCAAAGCAGCTGCCCCGTGGGCTCCCGCTGCCCGTGTGCAGGAAACATTGCTGAGCGGACCTCCGACGAGCAGCAACAGAGTACTGGGAAGGGGTGGGGGGGGGAGTGCAAATAAAGAGTAAAATAACTGGCAAATGGGCAATATGAGTGGCAAATGGGCAGAATAACACTCGCAAATGGGCAATATGAGTGGCAAATGGGAAGAATAACACTGGCAAATGGGCAATATGAGTGGCAAATGGGCAGAATGAGTGGCAAATGGGCAATATATGAGTGGCAAATGGGCAAAATATGAGTAGCAAATGGGGAGAATAACACTGGCATATGGGCAAAATAACACTAGCAAATGGCAGAATAACACTGGCAAATGAAGGGTAACGTGACTGGCAAATGATAGGCAAAATAATATTGGCTGTGGCATATTTATAAGCAGGTTAATAGTGGCATATTAATGGAGAAAATGGCTGTGGCATATTAATTGCCAATCTGATTGTCTGGCTGTGGCATATTAATGGTCAGGCTAATTTTGGCATAATGGGCAAATTGGCTGTGGCATATTAATGAGCATATTGGCTATGTCCAAAGTGATACTGTGGCATGTTCTGTGGGGCAAAATAACGTGTACTATGGGGGAAAGTGACACTGTGGCATGTTCTGCAGGGGCAGTTCAGTGGGACAAAGTGACACTGTGGCATGTTCTGGCGGGCAAATTTACACTGCAGCATGCCAAATCGTGTGGGTGCAATATGAGTACAAGCCAAGTGCTGTGGGTACTGTATAGTGCTGTGTTAAGACCTTTAGGTGCAATGTGGGTGCAGAGGAACGTAATAAAAATAAGAAATTAAAAAATTTTCAATAACATTTTTATTACATATGAAAACAGTTGAATATAATATTAAAATGTTCATATAAGTAAAAAATCCAACTAGTTATATACATATATTTGGGGTCCACTTCAAGCTTTTCAAAAGGCTGGAAATATTTTAATGTTTTTTTGTGGTCAGAAAAGTAATATTACTTTACTGAGAGGGTAGTGGATGCATGGAATAGTCTTCCAGTAGAAGTGATAGAGGTTAATATAGTGAAGGAGTTTAAGCATGCATGGGATAGGCATAAAACTAGCATAGAAATAAGACAAGGCCAGGCACAAAGCAGAACAGTTGGGAGGCATGTAAGTGGCATTTCTGGGGTGGAGTGCATGGTGGGGTCGGGGGGCCCCAGGGCAATTTTTGCACCAGGGCCTGGTGGTTTCTAGTTACGCCTCTGGGTGGTTAGATGCCAAATGGAATGTGGCAACGTTCTAAATGTGGAACAACGAACACGAACATTCTGTTGGTTTCCATGGTGACCATGGAACGTTAAACATTTTGCCACAGTTAGTAATGGTTACCAGTTTAGCGCCTGCACATTGGACGGAGGGGAACCTCTGCGTTATAAAATGCCCTTATTTTTTGTTTTTAACACTCACAGTATACACAATTCGCAAATAACTTCTTCTTCCCCTGCCTTCTAGTTATTTTTCTCAGATTTTGGAAGAGCGTGGACCTTTGGAACTAGAGGATGAGATTCTGGTTGGCGAATATAAAGGTTTTCCTGAGGAAACACACCAGCTGGTAGAGGAAGCCGGCGGTCTCAAAGCGTTCCTTCTGGAATCCAGCCAGTTTGCCATGATGGGAAACCTGCTCGGTTTGGACATTCATGCCGCCTTGTTTGACGATGATGAAGAGAGACTCCCCTTGAACCCAACGGCTAAGGAATTCAGCCCTTGCTCTAATAAGCAGTTTAGTGAAATATTACCTAATCATATCAAGTTCACGCCAAATATACCATATTATAGAGGTCCTATAATGATTAATTCCCCTCCGTCCATTCAGACTGACTTCACACCTAATTATATGTCGGTGACGTATCCAGTGTTAGGATCTATGCCTCTAATGACTATGGGACCGCCGCTTGTCCCTGATCCTAACTTCAGACTTATTCCTATAGTACCGGTAGATAACTATGGGGGATATAACGTAAGTATGGGGGCTAGTGAAAATTCCTGTATGGTAGATAAACCAGATACGGTTCAACAGTTGACTCAAGAACAAACCAATACAAAAGCTTGGAACAGCGTCAACCGATCGCCACAGAAGAATATTTCGAAATCTTTCCCGGGACCGCTTAAACAGACCGCCATAGTAGCAGTACAGGTACGGATTTTGAGCATGTCCTCCCTCTGGTGATGTAACACACTAATGAAAATGAGACCTTCTTCTAAATGGTTGTAATCTGTGATTTGTGTAAAAGTCTCTGAATCATGTATGAAGTGACCTTGTGGCTTGAAATCGCATATTTCCTCTTGATAGGCGTTCATTTGTGGATCAAACCACAGGGGATGGCATAATCCGGAGTCACCACAGATACATTTGAAACTTGTTTTTACTCTTAATTAATGTATTTGAAGTACTATACTTTAGATCACAGGGTCCCTTTAAACGCCCGAACGTATTGATAGTCCCCATGTTGTGGATTAAAGGTTCTGAATGTGGTTGTTACCATTTGTCCCTTAATGACGTTAGGACGTACTATGCCGTCCTGACTAAGTGCCTTAAAGCCGCTAGGACGGCATAGTACGTCCTGTAATAAACAGCTCATCGTGGCTCCCCGCTATAAGCTGTTTTCGGATCCCGCTGCAGGCACTTGCAGCGATATCCCACCTGTCAGATGAGGCCACTTTGAGTGGCCTCAGTCTGACAGGGGAAATGTAGCCGGTGCTCAAAGCGAACACCGGCTACATTTCTCCAAATCGCGCCGTGCGATTCCGGGTTCGGTCACGCGACATCCGGAGGTCTCGTGATTTTTTTGCAGGGACCCACAGGGTCTATTAAGACCCTGATCGGGTCCCTGCCAGAGTGTTCCTGGCTAGGAAACAATCGTGACGTTTTGGTGCTTGCGTCATTTGGGACTCAAGCACCTTGCGTCACGAAGGGGTTAAAGACCCACTAAACATTTTGTTTTTCACTTGTGTCAAGAGCAGACTGTCTTTCTGCAGGTCCCAAAAAAACATCTGGCCTCACTGCCCTAGAGGTATTGAAGCAGCAAGGGATCTTGGTTTCTTTCACGCCTGCAGCCAGACTGGTTATGGTTAATCCAAGTGGTTGTTCCTTCCATCTTGCGTATAACTGGCTCATGACTCAAGTAGTTATTCCTGGAGATTCCTTAGATGTGTACAATAAATAGCACAAGCATTATAATCGTGTGCCTCAAAGAATGCCAGCTCTGGGAACCATCGGTGACCTACCTTATAGCTTTAAGTGCTTAGCATGAGCTGGATTCCCCTTCTGGAGCTCCCCAACTTACACCTAAACATTGCTCATCCTGTGAATGTAAAGAAAACAAATATTATAAAAAAATGATAGATACATGTTGTTGGCAAAATTGCAAGATCAGGCATAAAATAAGAAGTATGTTTGAAACATACCTGGGGTGTGTCTCTTTTATGAGGTCACGTCTACTTTCATATGCAAAGGTAACCCTTATCAATGTGTAATTTGCATATCAAGCCAGAGGTGACGTCAAAAGTAGAGAAAAGAGAAATCTATTTGAACTGTATTTGCTTGCAATGTATAGATCCATTTCTCATACTTTCTTGATGCTCTACATTCACAGTATAAGTATGGGTGCGATTGTATGATTTTCTAGGAGGTTCACTAGGGGGCGCAGGAATAAGTGGAGCTAGTGCAGGTGTGTCTGTCCATTAACTCTTTCATTCATTCTTCTAGGTGGATATAGATGTGTCCGAGCATGATGTGAATACTGATCCATATCAGCCTTTTGAGACTCAACAGGTAAGCACCGATTTCCGGTAACATCTGCCCACAGATAATGAAATTAATTAACAAGTAACCGATAGTCTGCTGAAGATCCCTCTTACAGGCGATGTATATCTTGTGTACATTAACCTTCATTTGCATGGCACCAGCAGTGTCATACATCACAAGGTGTTATAAAGTTAATACAGCGCTAGCCATACATAATGCAGGACAGGCTATATGGTAACACATTGTTAAACTATAATAGTGATCAACACATATAGGATTTTCAACACACAGACTATATATAGATTTGTATTTGTTTGGTTAACTTGTCTGAGCATAAAGCCGTTGTTTTCCGTTTTTACATACAAAGAAACCAAACAAGCATAGGTGGGCGGCATAGGACGTGCTTTAACCAGCAGCACATCGCGACACTCCATGATGCACTAAGTTGCAGGGAATCACAGCAGAATCCCCACCGTCAGACGAGGCCACTTTCACTGAGCACAGCCTTGCTAATAAAGCAAAGCGAATGCCAGTTACATTTAGTAAAGTTGCTCCATGCTGGAAATTCGGGGGGGGGGGGGGGGGGGGGTTGAGGGATATGGCTGGGCATTGAACCTTATCCAGTAGAGACCCACAGAATCTGGAAAGACCCTGATCAAGGCTTTCCTCCTATGTCCCTGGGACAAGCGACAAACTCCTGTATATTTCAATACCGTATTTGCTCGATTATAGGACGACCCTGATTATAAGACGACCCCCCCAAACTTTGGATATTCCTTTAGGAAAAAAACTAAAAGCCTGAATATAAGACTACCCTATAGGAAAAAAGTTAAACTTGTATATATTCACATGTAAATTGCTTTTTTAATAAAAAAATTATATCAAAAAGTGCATTTCTTGTTTTTATTTCCTTTTATGTGCCAATGCTGCCTCTCTCTTTCCGTTGCCCCCAGCTTTGTCTCTCTCCCCCTCCCTTTGACTCCCCCTCGCCTCTGTCTCTTCCCCCCTTGTTTCTCTCTGCCCCCCTCCCCTTGTTGCTCTGCTCCCCCCCCTCCCCTTGTTGCTCTGCTCCCCTCCCTCCCCTTGTTGCTCTGCTCCACCTGTCTCCCTGCCCCCTCCCTTAACTATACCTAGATCCCTGGTGGCTAGTGGAGGCAGCTGGGGGATGTCAGCTGATCCGTCATAATAGACTGAGGTGTCGGGCAGCATGGAGGATGTCTGCACGTATAGTGCAGACATCCCCCAGCTGCCCTATTCTCCCTGGTGGCTAGTGGGGCAGCAGAGGATATCTGCGCGACGAGCGCAGACTCCCCTGCTGCCGCCCGGCACGCTCGCCGGGACTTCTGTGACGAAAGCGGAAGTTCCCGGCTTCTTCATAGAAGCCCCGGCGGTCGTGCCAGGCGGAAGCAGGGGAGTCTGCGCTCAGCGTGCAGACTTCGCCTGCTGTTAGAGAGGGGGATCCAGGTCCCCTGCAGCTCTGCTGGGGACCTGGATCCATGTCTTATAATCTGACCTCGATTATAAGACGAGGGGCAATTTTCAGAAAAAAAATTCTGAAAAAAACCTTGTCTTATAATCGAGCAAATACGGTATGTCTACCCTAGCCCCAGATATTGGAAAGCTTTGTTTACACCCCTATTCTGTTTCCTGATGTAGGGTGATATTTTGCGTATGGAGAAAGAACATCAAGTACTCAAAGAGCAGCTGAAAGAAACCACCGAAAAATATGACCATCTCCATAATCGCTACCAGGAGGAGATAACGGGTCTGAATAGACTGATCAAAGAGACTATAGAGAAGAATACGGTATGTCTTTCCTTTATTCCCATCTATTAGGCCCAGCATTGGGCCATCTCTAACTTCTATGGTAATAATTGTTCAGTGTACAGCGAGGTTTGCCACGTCAGCCAGTGTTTTGCTGGAAGCACATACATTTTTGATGGTTCCCCTGCAAAATGTAGAATGCAAGTTTGGCCAAGGGAACTATTTAATAGATCCAGTAGGAACTACTTTGTCTAATTGGTTTCATTTTGAGAACATACAAATTTTACATTCTTTAGGTCAGTATGTAAAAGTTACAAGGGTTAACTCAATATAAACCAATCTGGCCCACAATGCATTTGGATCAGGCAAGTTGGCCGAATTTCAGCTGCTCTGTATCTTTGAATTCGGGTCCGAATTGGTTGTACGGACCATTAGAAAAAATAAATTTCAGGGCGAAATCCAACTGTCGAGTTGGGCTTATCTTGAAAAGTCCTTCCCCCATTAAATAAAAAAAATAAAAAACACAGGACCTTGAACAAGTCCTTCATTTTCAGGGGGTTCAGGGAGGGTTTGGGGTTTTTTCTTTATGTAACTTGCCACCTGTAAAGGAGACAAGCTGCGGGAGGGAGTTGGCCTCAATCTCTCCTTAATTCGGACTCCTTTTGGTTTTTAGTTAATGGTAATTTTTATTTCTTTTCACTGAATGACGTTTGAGATGGACTTTGGTGATGTGGGTGAGAGGGAAGTCAAGTTTATCGACTGCCCAATTTGATGATCTTGCACTATTCTCGAATTTTGGTGAATAGACCCCTATGATGGCCAATTTGCGGACATATTCGGAGGCACATCAGAGCTAGCTGAATTAGCCTAAAATTCGGGTTGTTTCGTGCCAGCAATGTGATCCCAATATGTCTGCATTTCAGAGCCGCAAATCAGAGCAAAAATTGAGTCATCTCCTCTGTTGTGTCCCTCAAAAAATGGCAGGTCCAGAGACTCTTGGTGGACAAATTCTCATGGAAAGCTTGCACTACCACAAACTCGACTTGGGGTGGCCGTCATCTCAATGTATTTCTAACGTCCGAGTCAGATTAGGTGAACGAGCTTGTGAGTGTTACGAATGTAATAATTCACTTTTTTTTTTTTTTTTCAGATTACCAAGAAAGAACACGATTGGCTGAATCACGATCTGGAAAACGAAGTTAAGAAATGGCAACAAGAGAAAAAAGAAAATCAGGAGAAGATCAAAGCGATAAAGAATAATATTAAAAGTGTAAACGAGGCAAATGACCGGTAAATACCAAATGTTCGGGAATAATCCTCTCCTGCATTAAATCAAACATGCTTATTGCTAGACGTTTGGTAGAACAGTGGATGGAAGGACTGAGTATTCCTGTTTATGTTCCTGAATTCTCATGAAGGGTTACTTTACTCCATCTACAGATGTGCTAAGGAGACTCAAGAGAAGAAGAAGCAGTATGACACCTATCTGGGGAACTTTCTTCACAAATGGTAAGTAGCGTGATCATCGCGTGTGTATGCATGTTCCATATTACACCCCCCACACAGGACTCTTCCCATCCAGCACATTCCCGATATGAGTAGCCGCTAGTCACAACACAAACGCTAAACTAGTTGGCCGGGTTCTTCAAAGTCCAGACGCGTTGAGCCCCTAACTGACCGGAGAGGTCACTTGGGGTCCACACATTCTATTATAATAGCCAACAATAAACTTTTCATTGAGTGGCAGTTCTGTATTTACACAGGGTGACCTGGTGCCTATGTAGAAATGCTGATTAGTTATATCCTATCCAATACCTTCAGTCATTAATCCCTCTCTTGTGCCATACAGCAGTAATGGTCATCATGTCAATATGAGTGTCCCTCTTCTCTCTTCAGATCCTCTCATGTGGCAGTCAGGTCCCTTGACACGTCTCTCTCCGTTCATGTCTGTGTGTTTGTATGTTTGTGTTTATAATTTTGTTTGTTACTTGGTTTGCAGTGTCCGTAAATTTGAAGATCTGAGATCAGAGGTGGAAAAACGCACTAAAGAGAGTGAAGATAATCTGCTGGAGAGTAACCAGAGAGCTTTCAGTGCTGAGGTTAGATTACTGAAGCATGGGAATGTATTGGTGGTTATCACTCTGTACCTGTTTATATCAGGTGATGCTTAGAAGGACCCGGGGAGCTAGACAGGAATCCTGGGAAATGTAGTTCAACAGACAGATTTTGGTTTTGTTCTGTGCTTTATCGTAACACTGTAAAGCGACTGTATCACCTAAACGTTGGTTATACTGTGAATGTAGAGCAAAACAAAAATGATTTATACATTGTATTAGCAAAACTACAAGCAAATTTCTAAATTACGACAAAAATGTGTCTGTGGAGTCTCCTGCTTATGACATCACTTGTGGCCTAATATGCAAATTACACATTTCCCATTGAAAAGCAGTTAATTTGCATACCGTGACACAGGAGACTCCACAGACACATTTAAAATACATTTTTCTCCTAATTTAGGCATTTGCTGGCAGTTTCACTAACACAATGTATAGATACATTTTAATCATTGTTTTATGCTCTACATTCACAGTAGAACAATACTCAGATAATACAGTCCTTTTAAAACAACTCGAATAAACAGTTTGCCAAACTCCAGAGGAATTTAGGCCCCTATTGACTTCGTGGTTACCAAGTCTTACTTTTAAACTCCATTATTGTTCCAGTACAACCATATTTGCAATGTCTATGATGGTTCTAGACCAGGGATGGCTAACCTTGGCAGTGCAGATGTGTGGGAGCTACAAATCCCATGATGCTCAGTCAGTCTGACCATGATGGGATGTGCAGTTCCAAAACATCTGCAGTGCCCAGGTTAGCCCTCACTGCTATATATGGTTTGACAGTTTATGGGTTGTCTTAAAGGGACAGTTTCCAGTTGTGCTGGATCATATAAAGGAAACAGAACAGTTCTGTCTCATCAGTTTATTTATTTCATTTTTTCCCTCAATACTTATTATCTTTGAAAATCTGCAAATAAAGTGTAATAGATGTATCGCTATAGCAACCAGCCAGCCCGCCCATCCTCTTAAAGCCCCACCATTTTTCAGTGGCCCCAGTGAAATAATTTTCAATATAAAACTACAGCAGATCGGTCACCAGTTTTACAATAAAATATACAGTAAGTTCATTTTTCCTGTTTTTAATGAAGCCAGATGGACCGGCCAATAACAATAAATCTGCACCAGACTGGGGTGTTCATTGGTTCACTCGTGTAAAATGCTTTTCTATTTGCAGATAAACGTGCTGGAGAATAAGAAACAGTGTGAAATATTAAAGATTAGAAGCAAAGCATCAAAGGCTGAGAATACCATCAAACTATTAAAAGCTGTGAGCAACAGGTACAGGATTCCCCGAATATCCACCTCCCTGCTAATATACACGGCCTCTCTGAATATACACCTCCCTGCTAATATACATGGCCTCTCTGAATATCCACCTCCCTGCTAATATACATGGCCTCTCTGAATATCCACCTCCCTGCTAATATACATGGCCTCTCTGAATATACACCTCCCTGCTAATATACATGGCCTCTCTGAATATCCACCTCCCTGCTAATATACATGGCCTCTCTGAATATCCACCTCCCTGCTAATATACATGGCCTCTCTGAATATCCACCTCCCTGCTAATATACACGGCCTCTCTGAATATCCACCTCCCTGGTAATATACATGGCCTCTCTGAATATCCACCTCCCTGCTAATATACATGGCCTCTCTGAATATCCACCTCCCTGCTAATATACATGGCCTCTCTGAATATCCACCTCCCTGGTAATATACATGGCGTCATTGGTGCCATATAATAATAACAACAACAACAAAGTGTTTAACTAGGAAGGAAATATTACCTGCTTTTCAAATACTTATCTACTTTAGAAGGATGAAGGGCTGAGTTGACCCTGTCAGGAATTGAACCTGCAGAGGGTGCATTATCCCAGCTGAGCTACCTGACACTTTTATCCCTTACACATTTTCCGCAAAGCATTACTTACTTCACACTACAAGGTTCTCATTGATGAAAGCCTATGATTCTGCACCTCTTGGCCCAAAACGCGTCAGGCTTGCCCTGTCCAGGGAGATGGATGTCGGTAATGCCCACATAGAGGAGGCTTAGTCTCCTGTTGGCCTCTGCTCTTTTTTTCCTACCATCTGTTTCCACAGAATTTATGTAAAAACCTGTTTCTATTTCACAGCCAGCCCAGCGTGGAGAACTTGAAACAGATTGCCAGCCTGGAGTCCTTGCTCTTGCTCATCTCACAGGAGGTGGATCATGTAAAGGTAAGGCAAGCTATTCAATATTAATGCCTTATTGATGCGTTTAACGATGTAACCTATGGATTCATTGCATGATGGAGCACACTGTCTGCAAATGGGCTGGGTTAATGGTTTATTGGTGGGAAACACATTTTGCCCTTTAGCCTCTTCATATCATTCCAGGGATGTGGCCTTTTGTAACTCCTGTGCAGAGA
Organism: Pelodytes ibericus; assembly: GCA_036172795.1. NCBI lineage: Eukaryota > Metazoa > Chordata > Amphibia > Anura > Pelodytidae > Pelodytes > Pelodytes ibericus. Next base: position 21,856,302 of record CM069857.1, on the reverse strand, counting down.
TCTGGGCTGGCCCGGCCGTTTGTGCCGGGTGTGCATAGCTCTGGGGACGTGGCCTTTTTGCACCAGCTGTGCATGGCTCTGGGGGCATTGCCTTTTTGCACCGGCTGTGCAGGGCTCGGGGAGGGGAGGGGGCGTGGCCCTTTTGCACCGGCTGTGCAGGGCTCTGGGGGGGGGGGGGGGGCCTTTCTGGCGTGGCCAGCTGTGCAGAGCTCTGGGGGCGTGGTCATTTGCGCCGGCTGTGCATAGCTCTGGGGACGTGGCCTTTTTGCACCAGCTGTGCATGGCTCTGGGGGCGTTGCCTTTTTGCACCGGCCGTGCAGGGCTCGGGGAGGGAAGCGGGCGTGGCCCTTTTGCACCGGCTGTGCAGGGCTCTGGGGGGGGACGTGGAGTTTTTGCACCGGCTGTGCAGGGCTCTGGGGGCGGGGCGTGGCTTTTTGTGTCCCTTTTTGCACCGGCTGTGCATGGCTCTGGGGACGTGGCCTTTTCTGCACCGACTCTGCTACTCTCCAGGTGTGAAATGTTTTCATTAAGAACAAATGTTCTTTTTTTTCTAGACCAAGTTTGAAGAGAAAATCAAACTAATGAAAAATGGTTCAGAGCTGAGCGATGTGCTGGAGATCCCAGTGACCAACTTCCAGCCCCCTCCTAACATCCCTGTAAGTATCTCATCACCAGAATGGAAATTCTGCAGCTTGGAATTAAATGACCATGTGTCCCTCTCTGTTGGGTTTACCTGTCTATGGTGTGGCCTCTGCAGGGCAAATGTGACCCTCCAGCTGATGATTATATGGAACTGCAACTCCTATAATCCCCAGCCAGCCTCTCAGAAATTCTGAGACATACAAGAGATCTAGTCCAGTAATAGATTGCTGGGGAGTAGTGAGGCCCTGGGCTTTCCACATGGTGATCGTAATCACATGTCTAGTGGTGGATTATAACCTTGGCTATATACTAACTTTGGTCCTTCTGGGTCATTCCGTACGTAATCGCAACAGAACACAGTGATTTGTTTCGTTTAACCTGATTTGTTAAAATGTATGTGTGTCTTTAAGAACGGTAAAAACGTGACACAGTGGAGAGCAAATCAGGTGCAAGGTTCTAAAAGGGGCGGTTACCATGGAAACCAACGGAATGTTCATGCTGAATGCTTCTCTTTTAGAACATTGCCCATGTCCCTTTCCATGGAAGGTTCCATCATATATATTGTGTTTCATCTTCCCAGGCCAAGTCCCCAGCTGGCGCCTCTGTATCTGCTTCATCTACACTTTCCAGTCCTGCAGCAAAAGCCCCTGTGACTTTGCCGTCAAAGAACATTACAGGAAATAAAGCAGCTCTGCCTAAGAAGGCTGAGAAGACTCCTTTACCTCCTGCCACTCGTACAGCAAAGGGAAAAGGGGCTCAGGAGAAAAGAGAAAATGTACAGTCTGAGAAAAGGCAGCCTTCCCCTGCTAAACAGACTCCGTTTGATCGGATCATTGAAGAACTGCAGGAAATCTTTCCTCACTACAAAAGGTGTGTGTTGCTTAATACTTCCCAAGTGTCTGCACTTTTCCGATATCCCCTTATCTGTCTTGTCTGGGCCATTGGAATATTTGATGTTTTTTAGTGTGTGACAGAGCTCCAAAGCAATAATGCTCTCCGTAATGAGCAGTGAGTTTTATTGCTGTGGAGCTCTGTGACACGCAGTCTGTGTGTGTGTATCACAGAGCTCCAAAGCAATGATGCTCTCCGTAATGAGCAGTGAGTTTTATTGCTGTGGAGCTCTGTGACACGCAGTCTGTGTGTGTATCACAGAGCTCCAAAGCAATGATGCTCTCCGTAATGAGCAGTGAGTTTTATTGCTGTGGAGCTCTGTGACACGCAGTCTGTGTGTGTGTATCACAGAGCTCCAAAGCAATGATGCTCTCCGTAATGAGCAGTGAGTTTTATTGCTGTGGAGCTCTGTGATACACACACACACAGACTGCGTGTCACAGACTGCACAGCAATGAAACTCACCGTGATGAGCACTCGTTGTACATCAATGCATGGTTTTAATTCTGTGGTGCTCTGTGATACACACACACACTGCTCATTACTGTCTGTTGTATTGCTGTGGAGCTCTGTGATACACACACACACAGACTGCGTGTCACAGACTGCACAGCAATGAAACTCACCGTGATGAGCAAACGATGTACATCAATGCATGGTTTTATTTCTGTGGTGCTCTGTGATACACACACACACTGCTTATTACTGTCTGTTGTATTCCTGTGGAGCTAATACAATCCAACTGACAGTAATTAGCACCACAGAAATAAAACTTACATTGATGTGCAGTGTGTGAGTGTATTCGCAGCCTCCATAGCAATGAAACTCACCGTAATGTGCAGTGTGGGAGGGTATCACAGACTCCACAGCAATGAGACTCACCGTAATGTGCAGTGTGGGAGGGTATCGCAGACTCCACAGCAATGAGACTCACCATAATGTGCAGTGTGGGAGGGTATCACAGACTCCACAGCAATGAGACTCACCGTAATGTGCAGTGTGGGAGGGTATCACAGACTCCACAGCAATGAGACTCACCGTAATGTGCAGTGTGGGAGGGTATCGCAGCCTCCACAGCAATGAGACTCACCGTAATGTGCAGTGTGGGAGGGTATCGCAGCCTCCACAGCAATGAGACTCACCGTAATGTGCAGTGTGGGAGGGTATCACAGACTCCACACCAATGAGACTCGCTGTAATGTGCAGTGTGGGAGGGTATCACAGACTCCACAGCAATGAGACTCACCGTAATGTGCTGTGTGGGAGGGTATCACAGACTCCACAGCAATGAGACTCACCGTAATGTGCAGTGTGGGAGGGTATCACAGACTCCACACCAATGAGACTCGCTGTAATGTGCAGTATGATGAGTGTCTTACAGACTCCACAGCAATGAGACTCGCCGTAATGTGCAGTGTGGGAGGGTATCACAGACTCCACAGCAATGAGACTCACAGTAATATGTTTTATGCATATGATTATATCACAGAGCACCAGAGTAATGTCCAGTATGTGAGTGTATCTCATAATTCGGTGCTGAATGCTGCTTCTATATAGCATGGATCGATACTACATTTTCATGTGATTTCATATTTTCTTTTTTTTCCTCTGTCCTGGCAGTGAGGATCTTATAGTCATGATTAAAAATGTGCGTAGTGGGGCTGGAGGGACCCTGAGTGGCATGAAAGAGGAGGACATCATTGCAAGAGTCACAGAGTATATACTGGACCATCAACCTAAGTCGGGTAGATCGACAAACCAAGTGAGTATATTGGGTTCATTTGTTGCCTGCTGCCCTCTGCTGGTGACTAGTGGCTGAGAGGGAAGATGCTCGGCTGACCATGAATCCTTCATTGACTTCTAATGTAAAAGTACAAACTTGTGTATTTGTTTGAAATGAATACTAACCCAAGGCATGTAGATCATCCTCATGCTCCATTCCTTTTATTCTGTCAGTTGAATGGTTTATATTAAATCTAGAATTAACAGCTAAGGGTCGGATGTCGCACTAAACTTGTCCGTAGCTTTTTGCCACAAGGTGGCGCTGAAACATGCTAAATATTGATTATGTTCTCATTCACATAGCCACTAATACTAATTACCGCTGTGTCTTACTGTCTGGAAGGCACAGGCATGTCCTTGTGTAGCTGTTACCAGTCTGTTTTATCCATCCGACCTTGTCTTTGTTCCCAGACATCTAGACCACAGTCTAACACATGGCAAGTGAATGCCCAGCCGGCCCCTGCACCCCAAGCCAAGCAACCCTGGAGACTGGTTACCACGCCCACCAAAAGCAAGTGGCAGAAGCCTAACAGCTGCGAGGTGCGCGTGGGGTTAATGCTTAATGTTGGGCTGAGAATAATGTGGGGCAAACGATTTAGGGTTATTATTTCATTCATTAGTTTGTTTAGCGACAGGTCCACCTCATAGCTCTGGTTTTAGTATGTATTAAATGAACTTCTTCAGCTTACAGTTCGCACCTGTAGTTTTACGTTGGAAATAATTTCCTTGGGACCTGACATCCAATGAGGAGGGGCTGGGGAGATGGGCGGGATGAAATGTATATACATGTACAGAATTATCTCAGACGCTGGGTTAGATAGAAATTATATAATTGATAATCTATACATGTACTGTATTGTTTCAGACACTAACGGTGATACGGCCCCTTATATAACTAATAATCTATACATGTACTGTATTGTTTCAGACGCTATAGGTGATACGGCCCCTTATATAACTAATAATCTATACATGTACTGTATTGTTTCAGACGCTACATGTGACACCGCCCCTTATATAACTAATAATCTATACATGTACTGTATTGTTTCAGACGCTATAGGTGATACGGCCACTTATATAACTAATAATCTATACATATACTGTATTGTTTCAGATGCTATAGGTGATACGGCCCTTATATAACTAATAATCTATACATGTACTGTATTGTTTCAGATGCTACATGTGACACAGCCCCTTATATAACTAATAATCTATACATTTACTGTATTGTTTCAGATGCTATAGGTGATACGGCCCCTTATATAACTAATAATCTATACATGTACTGTATTGTTTCAGACACTACATGTGACACCGCCCCTTATATAACTAATAATCTATACACATGCTATATTTTTCCAACGTTATAGGTGACACGGCCCCTTATATAACTAATACTCTATACACGTGCTATATTGTTTCGGACGCTATAGGTGACACAGCCCCTTATATAGCTAATAATCTATACACGTGCTATTTTGTTTCAGGTGCTATAGGTGACAGGGCCCCTTGTATAACTAATAATCTATACATGTACTGTATTGTTTCAGACACTATAGGTGACACACCCCTTATATAACAATCTATACACGTGCTATTTTGTTTCAGGTGCTATAGGTGACACAGCCCCTTATATAACAATCTATACATGTACTGTATTGTTTCAGACGCTATAGGTGACACAGCCCCTATATAACTAATAAGCTATACATGTACTGTATTGTTTCAGACACTATAGGTGACACACTCCTTATATAACAATCTATACATGTACTGTATTGTTTCAGACGCTATAGGTGACACAGCCCCTATATAACTAATAAGCTATACATGTACTGTATTGTTTCAGACGCTATAGGTGACACAGCCCCTATATAACTAATAATCTATACATGTACTGTATTGTTTTGTTCCGTGCAGCCATCCAGTGATGAGCCCTGTATTATTTGCCATGATGAGCTCAAGCAGTATCCTCTGCACATGCTGGACTGCGGTCACTACTTTCACAAACATGTAAGTGTTACCTGCATTTTGTATGTTAACATTGGGGCGGCTGGGGTGTTTGCCATGTACGTGGTCCAGAGGCCAACATACGCACAGCGAGCATGTAATTATAGAATGTATAGGAAGTGTCCTGTTGCACAGGAGTATGGGAAATGTAGTCCTTCAACACAGCTTAACATCTTTGGTCCAAAAGGATTACATCGGGGTCAGTGTTAAAAGTAATAGGATTCTCCCTGATCATGGGATAGTGCCAAACCAGTAACCCACATGGCATATGCTAATTGCAGGGAAATTGAGTGGCTATCCAGTCATTTTTTCCCAGATAGGACCAATAAATGGTGAATGGTCTACACTAGGAATGGCTAATCTTGGCAGATGTCTGAAAAGTACAAGACTGACTGAGCACCGTATGTAGCTCCCAAACATCTGCAGTGCCAAGGTTAGCCATCACTCGGTTGTACCATGGCAGAATGGGTGGGGCTGTCATATACAGCTGCAGATCTTCCTTTGATAAAGTGGTATTTTCTATGTTGTTTATTTAAGAATCTTCATTAAATTAATTAATGGACAGCTGTATTTTAAAATCAAAGCCCATTTAACCAAAATAATTTATCCTTTTTAAACTAATGGATAAATAAAGCTTTTATATACGATTTTTTACTTTATTTGGTAATGATTCCCCCCCCCCCCCCCCCTTGGGATCGGACGTAAGGGTCAACTCCGTAATGTGCAGGGAATTGAGACGGGAACTAAAGGCCAAAGTAACCGACTTGGAAAACTTCCCTCATTCAGCTGCATTGGAGAATTTTTCCAATTTTGCTACATTGGCCTAAAGTTTGAAATTCCCTTCTCATTTCCCTGCCATTCTCTCTTTATTGAGTAGACCCCATAGTCTTGAAACATTCTGTGAAATCAGCAATATCAGAAAACGTTTCTAAACTCTGTGACATTTCAATAGACTTTGTCGCCAAGCGTCAGATTGCACCAGTGTTGGACACTGCGGCCTATTTACTGAAAGTGAGGCGATTCACTACACATTGCTCAGAGCTGTATCTGGTGAGATGTTAAAGCTTAGTAGATATTCATCTCACCTCACATTCAGTGAATAGCTCACCTTGAGAGCCGGGGGCCCAGATTGAAACACCTCCTGCTACAATCCAAGACTTTCTCTGCACCCAGAGAGGCTAAACGTGTCAGGCACTTCATATGTAAACATCTGTTTGTCAATAAATCAGTATAAAACTCCAAACTGATTCTTTTAAAAGCAAAAAAAATCCAGTTGGCACGAATGATGCCCTTTCCAGTTGGCACGAATGATGCCCGTTCCAGTTGGCACGAATGATGCCCTTTCCAGTTGGCACGAATGATGCCCCTTCCAGTTGGCACGAATGATGCCCCTTCCAGTTGGCACGAATGATGCCCCTTCCAGTTGGCACAAATGATGCCCCTTCCAGTTGGCACAAATGATGCCCCTTCCAGTTGGCACAAATGATGCCCCTTCCAGTTGGCACAAATGATGCCCCTTCCAGTTGGCACAAATGATGCCCCTTCCAGTTGGCACGAATGATGCCCCTTCCACTTGGCACGAATGATGCCCTTTCCAGTTGGCACGAATGATGCCCTTTCCAGTTGGCACGAATGATGCCCCTTCCAGTTGGCACGAATGATGCCCGTTCCAGTTGGCACGAATGATGCCCTTTCCAGTTGGCACGAATGATGCCCCTTCCAGTTGGCACGAATGATGCCCTTTCCAGTTGGCACGAATGATGCCCCTTCCAGTTGGCACGAATGATGCCCCTTCCAGTTGGCACGAATGATGCCCCTTCCAGTTGGCACAAATGATGCCCCTTCCAGTTGGCACGAATGATGCCCCTTCCAGTTGGCACGAATGATGCCCCTTCCAGTTGGCACGAATGATGCCCCTTCCACTTGGCACGAATGATGCCCTTTCCAGTTGGCACGAATGATGCCCCTTCCAGTTGGCACGAATGATGCCCCTTCCAGTTGGCACGAATGATGCCCGTTTCAGTTGGCACGAATGATGCCCCTTCCAGTTGGCACGAATGATGCCCCTTCCAGTTGGCACGAATGATGCCCCTTCCAGTTGGCACGAATGATGCCCCTTCCAGTTGGCACGAATGATGCCCCTTCCAGTTGGCACAAATGATGCCCCTTCCAGTTGGCACGAATGATGCCCCTTCCAGTTGGCACGAATGATGCCCCTTCCACTTGGCACGAATGATGCCCCTTCCACTTGGCACGAATGATGCCCTTTCCAGTTGGCACGAATGATGCCCCTTCCAGTTGGGACGAATGATGCCCCTTCCAGTTGGCACGAATGATGCCCCTTCCAGTTGGCACGAATGATGCCCGTTTCAGTTGGCACGAATGATGCCCCTTCCAGTTGGCACGAATGATGCCCCTTCCAGTTGGCACGAATGATGCCCCTTCCAGTTGGCACGAATGATGCCCCTTCCAGTTGGCACGAATGATGCCCGTTTCAGTGACTCATTCACAAACAAACCTCTCTGCAGCTGAATTGCTATTAATCTCGCTCTCCCCTTCTCATCTCTTCCAGTGTATTACAAAATGGCTGCACACACAAAGCACTTGCCCCACGTGTCGGGACCACGCTCTGTTGCCTGAAGACTTCCCGGTGCTTTCTGGGAGACTGAGAACTGCGTAGCCTGACCCCTGTGAAGCTGAACCTATAGAATATGTAGCTTTATAATGTGTTACTTACTGCATGTATAGCATCACCAACATTAACCCTGTACGTTCCAGGCTGATGAGTGCGGAGACTCTCTGGAATTTATTAAATGTTTTATGCTTTTAACATGTCCTGTTTTAGTCTATAACTAGCACCGTGAGAGAAGCTGGAATGTGTATGTAACTTTACCACTATATAAAACATGCAGTAAATCCCCTATCAACTTTAACATAAACACATGCTTTCTACTAGAGGTAACAAATCAACCAATTGAAATCACTCCAGCATTCTGATTGGAGTATTATTATTTTTTTAGCCAATCAAAATATAGCGGTGCATTCAAAGCATGGTCAGTGACCCGGAAATGCACTGCAGTGTATAAACTAATGGCAGCCCACTGTGTGCTCTAAAATGCAGACAAACTGATCTATGAAGGTAGACAGAAAACCTTTCAAGCACATATGTTTAATCTGGACATATAACCACAACTTACTGTTTAGTATAAGCCTTGTACCTGCCAGTCTCTCAATTTTGTAGACCTAATTTTTTTTTGTAAGTCTCCTGGTGGTTTTTTTTTTTTTTTTGTTTCTTTTTATGACAAGTCCTAAAAAAAAGTTTTTAAGTAACTTTATATATCACCAAAGCGTGAAATGTATAGAGCTCTTAAGTGGGCTACATGTGGTGATACAGGCCTGTTTTTTAGGCTTTCAGTAAATATCCTAAACCTGGCCACTAATGTCTTAAATCATAGATTCCCTTTCTGCACTAAATCTTTACATTCTATTTACAACTTTGAAACCACGATTTGTTTTATGTATATATACCTTTTTACGACGCAATGTCCAGGATAATTGGGGCGGTGGCATGTTAAAGACCCACAAATAAACGTATGTATTGTAAGCTTGGCCAATTCCCATCATTTAATTAGCAGGGAAGCCTTTCAATATGCTTAGTACAAAACACTCGTTACTCTCCATCGGGGGCAGGATCACACACTTCATATTATGTAACCTGGGGCTGAGATGCACTAAACCACTTGTATTATATTTTTAAAGAATGCCAATCCCAATGCACTTGTCACAGTGTCGCCAGTGAAGACAGATTACCCCCATCCTCTTATTACCTGTTCTTTTTAAGGTGGTGCGATACACACATTACTTAATATAGAATCTATTGTAATTATTGAAGTACAGAAATGGAAAATGCAGCCTTGTTTTTTGGGAGCCATTTTGCATCTGTACAAGACGCTGGCAGGTTATTTCACATTGATGTTTCTTCTCTATGTAAGATTTCTCTGTATTATCTATAAAAGCAACACTTATCAACTTCACCAATAACATAAGATCATTTAACCCTCTTGGTTTCACCAATCTACAAAGATGTCTTTTTAATTTGGTTCAGGGGCAGTTTCTTTTTTTTATCCGTTGGGATTGTATTAAGTTTAACAGATTTATTTTGGTTCCATAAATCCAGAATTGTACTGTAGCTAGTACAATATATTTCATTTATTCGGTGTGAAGTGATTTCTCTAATTTACTGGGGTTTTGTATTTGCGATATCCAAGGTATGGTTGGGTTCTGTTATTCCATTTCTGCTTTTACTGAACAATAAAGTTTTGTGAATTTTACCCTATGTCACATGACCTCTTATCTTCTATAAAGTGCAAATTATGATCTGCACAGACCAGTTTATCAACAATTGTTTTTCTATAAACTATTCCTTCTGTGAAGTGAAGGATACATTTCTCCTAGAAAATGGGTAAAATAAGAGAAATGCATGTTTTAAATGGGTCTGTGGGGTCTCCTGTCTTGAAAAGTAGCCATCTTAGATGATTATTCCAACCTATTACCTTACTTCTGCTATATCTAAGCCAGCTTGTGTGGTGTAGGCATTCTGGTATTGATCTTAAAGGGACAGTCTAGTCCCCAAACTCACTTTGGTGCAAGATGAAGATCACTGCTTGTATAATGCACAGGCTTTTATCCCTGTGTGATTTGATGCAGGCATTCTGTATAAATCACATTTTTAATATTTGACTCAAGCCCTCCCCAGTGATTACTCTGCATGTTTACCGCAGGTGCGGCAGCAATGATTCTATAGACACTGAGGATATAAAGATTTGTTCCATATAGTCTATTGAGTGGCCTATGAGAGTTCCTGCTCTTGTACACAGTAGGATCTCTTAACAGTGCAACACATCGTCTGATCACATCAGTAGATAGACAGGATATTCCATTCATTTGAAAGGCATTATTACCATTATTTCCTGCAGCAAAAAAAAAAAAGGAAATTACTTTTACTCATCTAGTGTGGGCAGTCCTTGGTTCTTGCAAACTGCTGTAATTTCTTCTAGCTGTATTTTATAGCAATGCAAAATGTAAGACTTTGAAAGCACATTGTTATGCATTAATATGTGGAAGATGCATTTTGGGTGCCAGACAGTCCCTTTAAAATGTATATTTAATATGAGGAAACTCTTGCAGTTCCACTAACAGGTAGCTTCTGTCACTAGTATCAGTTCATTCCCTTATTATATTACTCTTTTCTATAACCCGTCCGCAATCTATGCTATACTGCCACGGGTGGGTGGGTATGTATGTGTATGTATATGTGTGTGTGTGTGTGTGTGTATGTGTGTGTGTGTGTGTGTGTGTATGTGTGTGTGTATGTATATATATATATATATATATATCAGTGCTCAATTCTGCAGCTGTAGACATTACCATAAAACTATTAACAGAAGACTGAAGGGAATACATCAGACGGTCCAGTTTATCCCACTGAGCAGGGTCTTTCATTTGTGTTCCCTCTATCATTAAACCTCACCACGCTTGTAGACCTCATAATGGTAATCGGCCTGAAGACCCCTTCTCTAGTGTTGCGATATCTGCCCTCTATTATTATCTCACAGGAGATGGGGTAATTTTATAGCTTCTTTTTACACAAGGATATGTTTAATTCAGAGATTCCTAACATGTTTTACATCTAACACTATGGCAGGACCACTTCCCAGGCACCTTAAGTCTACAAATATTTAGTAGTCCGTGTTCTGATTTGACATGAGACATGTATAGTACATTCCAAAAATGAAGGTCTAACAAACAGAAGACAAGACGGTGCTACAATTAGAGTAACATTAGAGAGGATATTATAATAAGCATTTACAGTGAACGTATTATACACTTTGAAATATATTTTACTAGTTACAATGGAATCTACAGGGCAGATGATCACCACACTTTCAATAGCACTGCTGCTGCCATGCTGGAAAGTATTAATACTATCTGATGAGTAACACTGCCTGCTCAGTCATATTCAATCCCAGCACTCTGGGCCAGGGCACTTTTACATTTTGAAAGTCTGTATAAATGTAGATATAAATCTGTGGCGGACACTAAGAGCCAGGAGTTGTTAGTGGTGGCTTTTTACTAGGCCCAGGTAATGTTCAGTTCCTGCAGTGGTCAGAAACGTGTCCCATGACTTGGTACAGTCCACATGGCCTCACATCCTGCACAGCTTCAGTGGGAAGTTCTCTGTGATGAGGTGGTCATCGTGCAAGACCACCACCACGTTGACTTCAAACTCTGCAAGTAGAACAAGACATGTCTGAAAGCTTCTTCTCACAAACTCATTGAGATGAATATATCCAGTGCAATGAACAATCAACTCTGTATCACTTTTAGAAAACTTTATCCCAAACCCAATATACTAACAGTTGTCAAACATAATGTCAATAGTCCAGGTAAAAAATATATTCTATATATTAAGATAAAAAAAAAAGAGAAATCTGGATTTAAATTGATAAATATTCTCCCAGAAATGTGAACACAACTCACTGGCCAGTAAAACCAAATGATTCTTAAAAGTTCACTCCAATAATACTGGATTGGTTATGGCCCCGGCCATTTTAATGTCAGATTGTCTGTTTGCAGTCACGGGGCTGGGTGAGAATATCTTCTGAATGGTGCCAAATCAGTGCAAATTACACTCTGCCTCATGATAAACCAAATAAATACAGTTTACGCCTTTCTTTAAACACCTTTGGTCACCATTTTATGTCCAGAAACAGTTTATTTCTGTATATTGCAATTTAACTTGTATTATACTTTTTTTTGGTTGACGTTATAGAATCTATACCTTTACATTTTGAACTTTAAGCTTCTTTCTGTTTATTGTTCAGATAATAGATACTTTACAAACAAAGGTTCCCAAGTAGAAGGTGGAGCTTTGTATTAAAGGGCTCCCCTGGGTGGCTGGCTTTAAGTGGGGAGAATTTAGGGGATGTGAAGAGTGTCAGGAATTTCGTACACCTGGATTTTAGTTTGACTGTAGCCCCTGATGTACTTCATATTGTAATCTTTGTGAAGGAAAGATAATGTGAGGGTGATGGGTACTGGGAAAACGAATAACTTCATAGCATTATATGATGATTATTAAAACCATTAGTGAAAAGAAACCCCACCGGCGAAATACTTTACCAATTTTGAAATTAGTGGTTTCCAGGGTAGGGCATGTAAAGAGCCTGGGGAATACCATGTAGATGGGAATCGGCAGACCCCGGCACACATCTCCCTCTGCTATCTGTATATTCTGGATCTCTGTGGCATCGCGAGCATAGCCTTCTGCACAGCCTGCCGGTAAAACAAAAAAATCCCAAAATGCATGGATGTTTTTACAAGCAAGTATCACCCTCCTAAGATCTCAGACAAGAGCCCAGGACAGGGTTTGGCTGCCCCAATCAGACAAGAATTCAATTTTTTTTTTATTTTTTATAAACTTCTCCTTCCAACTGCGCCCCTCCAGCTGTTTCTAGACTACAAGTTCCACGATTCCCTGCCATTCTAGAAATCTAGTGGGGAATTGTGGGACTTGTAGTTCAACAGCAGCTGGAGGGCCGTATCTGATGCCTAGGTCCTAGGTTTTTAATTCATTGGGTTGTGCTATTTAGTGAATTCTGGGAAATTAAAATAACAAGGTTTTATCTCAGTCGTCTTCCCTTTGGGAGTAAGCCCCTATATTATCTTTTAGAGTCAGAGATCATATCAGAGAGCACGCACCGAGTGAGAAATATTAGTTACATATCTGTAGCACGCAGATCTGTGGAGTTTTTGTTAGTTTTTTTTGAAAATGGTTATAGAAATACATAGCCCCTGACCAAGTGGGATTTGTCCCAGGAAGAGAGGCGAGGGGTGGTAAAGATCCTGACCTGATTCATGGCGCTAGAAAGGCGGGTGACCCCTGCCTTGCGGTTATCAACCGATGCCGAGAAAGGGTAATATGGCCATTTATGATAGCGGTTTTAGAACAAATAGGGTTGGGAGATAATATGTTATATTGGATTAAAGCGATGTACTATGCCCCAACTGCCAGAATTAGAATAAATGGATAGCTAACGGGATCGATTCCCCTGTCGAATGGCACAAGGCAAGGGTGCCCCCTATCCCCTTTATTATTTGTTCTGGCACTGGAACCTCTGTTAAATGTGCATATTACCGGAAAGAATATCAGGGGAGAGAAATATAAAATATCAGCATACACAGATGACCTAATGTTTATGATTACTAAACCCCAAATAGCTATACCTAACATAATTAAAGAGCTTAATGAATATGGAGACCTTTCTGGGTATAAAATGCTTAACATCTCTATCCCCAAATATCAAAGTGATATATTGAAACTAAATTTCCCATTCAAGTGGACAGAGGAATTTTTTTTTTATATCTGGGGATTTATTTAGTAAGGGAACTAAATAAGATATATGAATGCAACTTTCTATATGTACTAAATAGAATCAAAAAGGATCTGATGAACTGGAGCAGATTGGGAATTTCATGGTTAGGAAGGTTAAATGCGATCAAATTGAACATAACCCCAATGTATGCAATACAAGCATTACCAATTAGTATACCAAAATCTTTGTTTATTCTATACAAAGAACTAGTGAGAAGGTTAATTTGGGGTAAGGGTGCACCTAGAATTGGATATAAACTACTGACTAGACCTAAGAACAGGGGAGGAGCTGGACTCTCTGACTTGGAGGCATACTATAAGGCTACCCACCGGGCCAGGTTGGCAATATGGAGTAAAGATAACCCAGATAAGACATGGGTAAAATTACAACAGGATGTCTTTGCAACAAATACAGATCGCCCCATGGTTGAACAGTGTAGATATGAAAGTCAAAGATAAATACCACACAACGGTACACTCAACTATATCAATATTTGCAGATGAAAGGAGGAAAGATGAGATGATAAGAAAGGTATCCTTCCTGTCACCCATGATAATGAATGGGGACTTTGCGCCAGGACGAAAAAGGGGAGTGTTCCAGAAATGGAAGGGGAAAACGATTCATATTTGAGTAAATTCCTGAGGATTCAGATATCCTCCTTTTTGTTCATTAAGAAACTGTCAGGGACACTGCTTAAATCTCTGGCAGCAAATGAAGAGATATGTTGTGATCAAGACATCCAACCAAAAATGATCTCTAAGATATATAATATTATAATGGAGCATAGATGTGACACAAAACCGTACTATATAAATGATTGGGAGAAGGAAACCAACACAGAATTGGAAAGGGAACAATGGCACAAAGTGTCAGCTCTCATACATAAGTGCTCAATCTCAATAAGATTGCAGGAAAAAACTTTTAAAATATTTAGCAGATGGTATAAAGTACCTTATAGGCTCCATAAAATGAATCAAAATGCATCCGACAAATGCTGGAGATGCTTGAGTCAGGTCTACATTTGGTGGGATTGTCCAAAAATTAGGATATACTTGAAATGGATATGGGAGGTAATAAAATCAATTAATGACCCAGATCTTCCATTTTTTGCCTTTGACATTTCTTATTCATAATACACGCCATTCAATAAGTAAATATAAACACTCTTTGACAGATAGACTATTAAATGCAGCAAAAGTGGAAATTCCCAAAAGATGGAAAATCCAACAAACTCCCCTGAAGGGGGATTGGCTGTCAGTGGGCTATTAATGGACAAATTATCAGTGGGCTATTAATGGACAAATTATCAGTGGGCTATTAATGGACAAATTATCAGTGGGCTATTAATGGACATATCAGTGGGATTTTACAGGACAAATTATCAGTGGGCTATTAATGGACATATTATCAGTGGGATTTTACAGGACAAATTATCAGTGGGCTATTAATGGAAATATTATCAGTGGCCTATTAATGAGCAAATTATCAGTGGCTATTAATGGACATATTATCAGGGGGCTATTAATGGACATATTATCAGTGGGCTATTAATGGACATATTATCAGTGGGCTATTAATGGACAAATTATCAGTGGGCTATTAATGGACATATTATCAGTGGGCTATTAATGGACAAATTATCAGTGGGATATTAATGGACATATTATCAGTGGGTTATTAATGGACATATTATCAGTGGGCTATTAATGGACATATTATCCGTGGGCTATTAATGGACATATTATCAGTGGGATATTAATGGACATATTATTAGGGGGCTATTAATGGACATATTATCAGTGGGCTATTAATGGACATATTATCAGTGGTCTATTAATGGACATATTATCCGTGGGCTATTAATGGACATATTATCAGTGGGCTATTAATGGACATATTATCAGTGGGCTATTAATGGTCATATTATCAGTGGGCTATTAATGGACATATTATCAGTGGGCTATTAATGGACATATTATCAGTGGGCTATTAATGGACATATTATCAGTGGGCTATTAATGGACATATTATCCGTGGGCTATTAATGGACATATTATCAGTGGGCTATTAATGGACATATTATCAGTGGGCTATTAATGGTCATATTATCAGTGGGCTATTAATGGACATATTATCAGTGGTCTATTAATGGACATATTATCCGTGGGCTATTAATGGACATATTATCAGTGGTCTATTAATGGACATATTATCAGTGGGCTATTAATGGACATATTATCAGTGGGCTATTAATGGACATATTATCAGTGGGCTATTAATGGACATATCAGTAGGCTATTAATGGACATATCAGTAGGCTATTAATGGACATATCAGTAGGCTATTAATGGACATATCAGTGGGCTATTAATGGAAATATTATCAGTGGGCTATTAATGGACATATTATCAGTGGGCTATTAATGGACATATTATCAGTGGGCTATTAATGGAAATATTATCAGCGGGCTATTAATGGAAATATTATCAGTGGGATTTTACAGGACAAATTATCAGTGGCTATTAATGGACATATTATCAGTGGGCTATTAATGGACATATTATCAGTGGGCTATTAATGGACATATTATCAGTGGGATATTAATGGAAATATTATCAGTGGGATTTTACAGGACAAATTATCAGTGGCTATTAATGGACATATTATCAGTGGGCTATTAATGGACATATTATCAGTGGCTATTAATGGACATATCAGTGGGCTATTAATGGACATATTATCAGTGGGATATTAATGGAAATATTATCAGCGGGCTATTAATGGACATATTATCAGTGGGCTATTAATGGACATATTATCAGTGGGCTATTAATGGACATATTATCAGTGGGCTATTAATGGACATATTATCAGTGGGCTATTAATGGACATATTATCAGTGGGCTATTAATGGACATATCAGTAGGCTATTAATGGACATATTATCAGTGGGCTATTAATGGACATATCAGTGGGCTATTAATGGACATATTATCAGTGGGCTATTAATGGACATATTATCACTCAACTATATCAATATTTGCAGATGAAAGGAGGAAAGATGAGATGATAAGAAAGGTATCCTTCCTGTCACCCATGATAATGAATGGGGACTTTGCGCCAGGACGAAAAAGGGGAGTGTTCCAGAAATGGAAGGGGAAAACGATTCATATTTGAGTAAATTCCTGAGGATTCAGATATCCTCCTTTTTGTTCATTAAGAAACTGTCAGGGACACTGCTTAAATCTCTGGCAGCAAATGAAGAGATATGTTGTGATCAAGACATCCAACCAAAAATGATCTCTAAGATATATAATATTATAATGGAGCATAGATGTGACACAAAACCGTACTATATAAATGATTGGGAGAAGGAAACCAACACAGAATTGGAAAGGGAACAATGGCACAAAGTGTCAGCTCTCATACATAAGTGCTCAATCTCAATAAGATTGCAGGAAAAAACTTTTAAAATATTTAGCAGATGGTATAAAGTACCTTATAGGCTCCATAAAATGAATCAAAATGCATCCGACAAATGCTGGAGATGCTTGAGTCAGGTCTACATTTGGTGGGATTGTCCAAAAATTAGGATATACTTGAAATGGATATGGGAGGTAATAAAATCAATTAATGACCCAGATCTTCCATTTTTTGCCTTTGACATTTCTTATTCATAATACACGCCATTCAATAAGTAAATATAAACACTCTTTGACAGATAGACTATTAAATGCAGCAAAAGTGGAAATTCCCAAAAGATGGAAAATCCAACAAACTCCCCTGAAGGGGGATTGGCTGTCAGTGGGCTATTAATGGACAAATTATCAGTGGGCTATTAATGGACAAATTATCAGTGGGCTATTAATGGACAAATTATCAGTGGGCTATTAATGGACATATTATCAGTGGGATTTTACAGGACAAATTATCAGTGGGCTATTAATGGAAATATTATCAGTGGGCTATTAATGGACAAATTATCAGTGGGCTATTAATGGACAAATTATCAGTGGGCTATTAATGGACATATTATCAGTGGGCTATTAATGGTCATATTATCAGTGGGCTATTAATGGACAAATTATCAGTGGGCTATTAATGGACATATTATCAGTGGGCTATTAATGGTCATATTATCAGTGGGCTATTAATGGACATATTAATAGTGAGCTATTACTGGACATATTATCAGTGGGCTATTAATGGACATATTATCAGTGGGCTATTAATGGACATATTATCAGTGGGCTATTAATGGACATATTATCAGTGGGCTATTAATGGACATATTATCAGTGGGCTATTAATGGACATATTATCAGTGGGATTTTACAGGACAAATTATCAGTGGGCTATTAATGGAAATATTATCAGTGGGCTATTAATGAGCAAATTATCAGTGGGCTATTAATGGACAAATTATCAGTGGGCTATTAATGGTCATATTATCAGGGGGCTATTAATGGACATATTATCAGTGGGCTATTAATGGACATATTATCAGTGGCATATTAATGGACATATTATCAGTGGCTATTAATGGACATATTATCAGTGGGCTATTAATGGACAAATTATCAGTGGGCTATTAATGGACAAATTATCAGTGGGCTATTAATGGACATATTATCAGTGGGCTATTAATGGTCATATTATCAGTGGGCTATTAATGGACATATTATCAGTGGGCTATTAATGGACATATTATCAGTGGGCTATTAATGGACATATCAGTAGGCTATTAATGGACATATCAGTGGGCTATTAATGGAAATATTATCAGTGGGCTATTAATGGACATATTATCAGTGGGCTATTAATGGACATATTATCAGTGGGCTATTAATGGAAATATTATCAGCGGGCTATTAATGGAAATATTATCAGTGGGATTTTACAGGACAAATTATCAGTGGCTATTAATGGACATATTATCAGTGGGCTATTAATGGACATATTATCAGTGGGATATTAATGGAAATATTATCAGCGGGCTATTAATGGACATATTATCAGTGGGCTATTAATGGACATATTACCAGTGGGCTATTAATGGACATATTATCAGTGGGCTATTAATGGACAAATTATCAGTGGGCTATTAATAGACATATTATCAGTGGGCTATTAATGGACAAATTATCAGTGGGCTAATAATGGTCATATTATCAGTGGGCTATTAATGGACATATTATCAGTGGGCTATTAATGGACATATTATCAGTGGGCTATTAATGGACATATCAGTGGGCTATTAATGGACATATTATCAGTGGGCTATTAATGGTCATATTATCAGTGGGCTATTAATGGACATATTATCAGTGGGCTATTAATGGACATATTATCAGTGGGCTATTAATGGACATATTATCAGTGGGCTATTAATGGACATATTATCAGTGGGCTATTAATGGACATATTATCAGTGGGCTATTAATGGACATATTATCAGTGGGCTATTAATGGACATATTATCAGTGGGCTATTAATGGACATATTATCAGTGGGCTATTAATGGACATATTATCAGTGGGCTATTAATGGACATATTATCAGTGGGCTATTAATGGACATATTATCAGTGGGCTATTAATGGACATATCAGTAGGCTATTAATGGACATATCAGTGGGCTATTAATGGACATATTATCAGTGGGCTATTAATGGACATATCAGTAGGCTATTAATGGACATATCATCAGTGGGCTATTAATGGACATATCATCAGTGGGCTATTAATGGACATATCATCAGTGGGCTAATAATGGACATATTATCAGGGGGCTATTAATGGACATATTATCAGTGGGATATTAATGGAAATATTATCAGTGGGCTATTAATGGACATATTATCAGTGGGCTATTAATGGACAAATTATCAGTGGGCTATTAATGGACATATTATCAGTGGGCTATTAATGGACATATTATCAGTGGGCTATTAATGGACATATTATCAGTGGGCTATTAATGGACATATTATCAGTGGGCTATTAATGGACATATTATCAGTGGGCTATTAATGGACAAATTATCAGTGGACTATTAATGTATAAACAATCCGGGGGGGGGGGGGGGGGGGTGTCCAGATTTTTTTGCAGTAAGGGGCCCTGCCATTTCTGATGGCGGCCCTGGATGCAAGGGAAGGATAAAAGGCATAGAGAGAGATGGCTGCCATGGGAAACATATAGTCAAAGTGAGCTGAATATCTCACTCGAGTCGTTTATCTGAGAGGGGAGTTCGTGGGGATGGATGTGAGAGGGGGTCCCTGCCCCTTTTTGTCTCTCTCTCCTTTTATTTTATTTATTTTTTGTTCTGGGGAATGTCTAGTATTTTATGTGGAATGGGGAGATATGGTGGGGGATAAGCAAATTCTGGGTTTTTGGGGAGTATTCAACACGAAGCCTTGTATGATTAATGTCTGTCCCCAATCTTTCCTTTTTACTTGGAATATTTTGTCATCACTAATGTATTTATAATGTTTAAAGAATAAAAAAAAAAAAAAAATGGTTATAGAAATAAATGTGAATATAATGAAATATCTATTCTCTCCAGCACCTGTGTCTTTCCAGCACTCTGGCCACTTTTCCCCCCCACATAAAACCTACCACATGTTTCCACCCGCACTAGCTGGAGTTCGATACTTTTGATGGCCACTTCAGAGGTTTCCACCAGGAGTTCCCCGGTCAGTGGCTGGGTGATGACGCAGTTAGTGGAGTCCAGGTGACCTCTGATGAGGAATCTGGGCAGAGACGACCTCTGGAAGACAAGAAGGCCAGCAAATTCTCTTTTACTTCAAGCAAGTGATCTTCATCCAAATGTATGTTTCCTCCATTGAACCAAACTGAAGGTCAACTCTCACCCGTGCAGGATTAGTTTGTAGCATCTGTGAAGCATCTACGATTTTTTTCAAACTCTTGTATTATCTTATTTTCCATGATAATGCATGGAAAAACGAATTGCATGCTCCAAGCTCCAATTCATTATTGCAGATTCTGGGTGTGGAGAACAACGCTCGCCCAGAAACCCCCCATTAAAATAACGGCAGCAAAGTCACATGCATCCAAGACACACATCGAGCTATGAGGCTCCCATCACAATGCTGTTGTTCCGCAGGGGTGGGGCATCCCGATAAATCTCTGGGAGAGACCACTGATCAGCTCCAAAGAGAGCATTTTTTTGTGTTAAAGTGTCAGGGACCCCAACTAGAGGACATAGTCTTAAATTAGAGGGGCAACGATTTAAAAGTAATATCAGGCAGTATTACTTTACTGAGAGGGTAGTGGATGTATGGAATAGCCTTCCAGCAGAAGGGGTAGAGGTAAATACAGTGAAGGATTTTAAGCATGCATGGGATAGACACAAGGCTATCCTAGCTATAAGACCGGGAACTGGGGACTAATAAAAGTACTTCATAAAAATTGGGCAGACTAGATGGACCGAATGGTTCTTATCTGCCGACACATTCTATGTTTCTATGTTTCCATCATCTATAACATGAAAACATGGGGGGGTTATGTATAGATAGTTGTAGGTATACACCTGTCACATTTATACATAACCCCCATTGTGCTCAATGCTATTTAAACCCATACAAAGTGTTCTCTAAAGACCTGTTCATTAACAGAACAAAGGACAACATTTCAACCGCTAAGACTTGAAGAAAGAGGATTTAGTCTACGACAGCGAAAGGGATTTTCCTTTTGTTAAGGTACGGACAATATGTATGGAATTCACTGCCTGAAGAAGAGTTGCTAGCAAATACATTACATACAATACATTACGTACAATACATTACATTACATTACATACAATAAATACTTTTATTTAGTGCTTGTTGATCCAAGGAGAAATCTGATTGCCATTTGGAGTCAGGAAGGAATGTTTTGCAGCATTTGAACTTGGTGAAATAAGGGGTGCGGGTGGGGTGCTGCCTTCTATTGGATCAACAAACATGGATTAGGAAAAGGGTTGAACAGACATCTTTTTTTCGACCTATGTTTTTATTCTTAACATGTCTTACTCTTCGCCACGTCTCATGCTACAATGGCAGATATTTACATACAACCGTCTATGGACAGTGGGAAGTGATACGTAAAAACAGAAAAGAACTTTGCGGGTCATTGATAGAAGTTATTTCTTGGGGCAGAGATATAAAAGAGGCCCAGTCGCCATGGAAAACAATGGAATGTTCCTGCTGATGACATCACCCAGAGATAACATTTAGACATAACCCCCAATATTCTGATGCGTTTCACTTCCCACAATCCATACGAGTTTTCTGGATGGGTCCTAGCGGCTAAAACGGAGGCCCCTAAACTAGATTAATCTCCTGTGTGTATCCCCCAGTCATCCTGTATTTCAGTCAGACATGGGGTGGTATTCTCACCTCTTTAACGTTTTGCAGGGTGTCTGGAGTAATTGTGAAGTCCACGGGGCTTGGGGTCTGCTTTGCTTTCTGAGGCTAAAAGGAAATGAAATAAAAGCAGTGTTTACAATACACACATAGATTGGGGGGGATTCCCAAAGCGGCCACTGAATCCACTGATCGGACAAGAGATTACGCCATGGAAAACAGACAGTCAGATAGATTTGGGACGATACCGAGACCATGTAAGGATGAACAGTATTTTAATTTCTTTTAACATCATCGCAATCCAGGGAACAGAGATCCTGGCGCAGTGCAGGCAGTCACATGAGATCCCACAATGCATTGCACTTGATTTCTCACAGAGCAGGTATGAAGGGAAAAAAAAAATCTTCAGACATTAAAGGGACTTTGTCACCTATACATTACTTATACCATGAACGCAGAGAATCTGATCAAACATGATTTATATATTGCAGAACTGGAACACAAATGGTAAGAAAAATGCTCTCTGGTGTCCCCTGTTTATGACATCATCTGTGGCTTGATTTGAAAAATGTGTGATTTGAATAGAATGACACAAGAGGATACACACACATTACATTTGTTTGTAATTCTAACACAGTGTATAGATCACTTTATATCCACTACATTCCCAGTATAAAGAGATTGAGTTCTTTTATCATCCATTTATCCATCCATTTTTAAGGCAATCTACACAAAGCCTGAACAGTTTCAAGCAACTCATAGAATGACTCCTTTCCGATACACTTCTATCTTTATTGTAAGGTGACCAGTGAATAATATTTTATAATCCAGAGTTAATCAGAATTACATTGTATTTAAATATTTTATTCCCCAATTTACACCCGGGATAGTAATGAACTGCCCTCGGTGCGGTTCTGAGACCTTAGTCGTGCAAATTACTATATATCGGGGAGTCTTCCAAACTGCACGTGCCAATGTATGCGTTACTATGCTCTTTTCTAGGAGACTTGCTGTTCATATGTATAGGACAGAAATGAACTCTATCCAAGGAGTCTTGTTTGAAAGTGGGGAAATGAAGACATCCATGCTTTTTTTTTAGCGAAGATACAACATTGGGTTATGCCAGCGCACATGCCTCGAAGGTCTCTCGCCTGGCGTGGAAGGGGTTAAAATCCAGAACTTTCTATAGTTTAAAAGCAGACAGAGCTACTCGTCAGACAGAGAAACCCTTCAGCCACAGAGCGCTACAAGTAAGATGAAGATAATGTTTATAAGAGACAGGACGGGCCGGCAGCTAGGACTTGTCAAGTCGTTCATTGGGAGATTCCATGTGATGGAGGAATAATCTCTTAATGGATGACACTGCTGACATATAACAATCCCCTGGATGTGGAGCAAGAGTAACATCCCCAGAGAATATCTGAACTGCCCTCTCCTGGTTAAAACACTTTATTATTATTAAAAGGCTTCTTACCAGTGAGTGAATGATGAACTCACATGTCTTGGTTAAATCCTTGGCCAGAAGAGAACGCTTCATATCACAACGAAGAGTATACTGCCGGTGAGATAAAATCATTACTGGCGATAAAAAAAGAAAAGAAAACCCATGTGTCTACACCAGTAGTGTATCTTCCACAAGGCAAACAAGGCACTCGCCTAGGGCGGCACTTTGCCAGAGGGTGTTAAAGCACACTTCTGGTGCTTCAAAAATCTTTGCTCCCTCCCCCACCGTTCAGCAAGCTTTAGCCCCTTCCAATTAATCGGGGTGATGGGGGCATGTAATGGACGTTGGGGGGGGGGTATTAAATGAGGGCGATGGCGGCTTGTAATGGGGCATTTAGTGTGTATGCAATGTGGGTGATGGGGCTTTTAATGTGTGTGCAATGTATTTGATAGGGTGTGCAACGTGGGTGATGGGGCATGTCGTAGGTGTGCTACGTGGGTGGGGGGGGTGCCCGAATTTTGTCTGCCGAGGGCAGCACAAAACCAAGATGCACCACTGGTCTAAAGTTATGTTTAATTGAACGATTGCATCAATCGCTTTAGTGAAAGAATACTAATAAAAACACCTTACTGCGTGTCCCTTGTTTGTTAGCGCTATCTGTGGGCAGACATCTTGGGTCGGATGATGGAATGTCTTACCCAAGACTCTAAACAACATGTCTGCCTCCTGATAGGGCTACACAGAGCAAAGAAGGCTCAATAAGGTACTTTACTTGTATTCTTTCATAAAAATATTTCTTTTTACAATGCCTACACTTGATGCAATCTTTCAATTAAACAGGATTTTATTTTTTTGCCCTTTAAGGTATCAAAAACATTTTTTTTTTTACCTGGATGTTTACAAATACCCCGTGGTAGGTTTCATAAAGTGCCTTATTGCCCTTCATGACCAGTGGAAATTCAAAGGGTATCTCAGTCTTGCCGCTGGGAAGCTTTCCAGGCTTCACCATTTCTACAGTGTTGCTAATAATTTGAATTGGCTGCAAATTAAAACACATAATATAGTCAAAACATGCAGAGTAGAAGCAAGTCATGGCATTGGCACACTTAAAACACCCCATTAAAATGTCAGGTTCAATCTTTCTTACCCTCAGTAGTATCAGCTGACTATCTGTATCAAAGGAAGATGGAAGCAGCCATCTTGGGCATTATGACTGGATTGCGTTACTCAAACTGCACTACTTTTTGGAGCCAGCCCTTTATACTCATACCCACAGTGTCATTTAAGGGCCATGTTCTTTAAGTGAAGCGGTCATGAGGAACATTCCACAGGTTTCCTTGGCGATTGCTCCACTTTTTAAACTTGTCCGACAAGTTGTTCTATGTAGATAACCGCCATTAGGCCCACATGCAGCCTAGGTTCTCAACTGGATTTACTACTCTGGTCAGCAGACCGTAATGGCCTTACTGTGTTTGGTCTCTGCTGGGAGGCCATTCCCTGCATTTAACAACTATAATGGTTTCCCTCTTTGGGGGGAGGGGGAAACGAAACTGAATTTTTCACGATAATCTTTTAGTAGGGTACACATACAATGGATATCAGTATAATTAATAACTTCTCAATAGAGAACCTGTGGGGTGCAATATCGCTGTCTTTTGAGGATGTTCAATTAATCAAGAGTCCTATTTGTACATCCTTTTTCCCGGTTTTTGTATTTTACCATTACTATTATTCTTATAAGTTATTTTATATTATATCATTGCTGTCCTTGTGACCAGCTTTGTATTATACTTTATAGTGGCACTGAAAATGTATATTTTTATATAGTATATTTTGTTTTTGGAGTTTATTTTAAGCGCTTTCTCTCTCCTTTTTTAATACTCAATAGATTAAACTTAATGATTCCTTTCTGTTTTCATCAAAGCAGTTGCTAACATGGCAGTTTGCAGATTTATACTAATGCAGACCTCACAACATAATTTAACTATAATACAACTGCAGCCTTGTAGAACAACTGAATAAAAGGAATATTTTAAATTGGTTCATTTTTTTAACTGCAGTTTCCCTTTAAGAATGCTTTATTTCCGAGCTTTACACAGATCCACTCACCTTGACGGAATTATAAAATGCTTCGAAAACCCCAACGCTTTTCGCACTCAGCTGTAAATTAACCGAACCCTCCATTGTGAGCGAGATTCCTTGGTGTTGGACATTGTCTTTACTCATTACAACAACCACTCCTGATAGGACTTCCTGGAAATAGACAATTCAACACATATTCCAATTAGTTGTGGTAGGGGCTGATGGTTAGATAGGTGTAAGCGGAATTCGGTTAGCGGTGTGCCAAAACCGACCTACCTGGTAGGCCTAGGAGAGGACCCTCTGTGATACAAAAGGAAAAGGACAGAAGCAGCTGTGGCGTTATTGTGGGAGAAGGGAGAGCTGGATATATAGCCCCTTCCACAGCCACAGGCCAACTTATAGGCCTTAAAATGTGCCAACAACGCACCTACCACTTGGTACAGAGCATAGAGGGGAGACGAGCAAAGACAGAACCAAACGTGAGCTAGAGAGCCGTACTCACAAAGTCAAATAACAAGGGGGGAGTGGGGGACAAGAGACACATAGTGTGAGAGAAAAGGAAGGGAGGAAAGAAGGTGGTGGCAGTGTGTTGGGTGGGTGCGTCTGACCAGAGATCACTTACAGGGACTCAGTCAATCTAAACATTGCTTATCCGGTAAATGTAGGGAATTAAAAAAAACTATCAAAATTATCAAAAAATTGCAATCAAATGCATTAAATGAGGGAAACTTAGGTTTAAAATGTGTCTGTGGCATCTCCTAGTTATGACCTCACCTTGTGTCTATGGAAGTGTGTCATTTGCATATCAAGCCAACTGGTGATGTCATAAGCAGGAGACTCCACAGGACACATTTAAAACATGTTCCTCTTATTATATGAAGATGTTTGCCGTTGTGCCACAGCAATGTTAAAAATAATTTATCATAACTTTCTATTCTCGACATTCACAGTATAAAGCAATGGTTAGGTTTGACAAATGCATAGGCAGCTTCTTTAAAGATGTTGTTTTTGAGAGAATTTTTTTGTGTGGAAGATTGAGGGGAAGGGAGAGATCTAGATGTGCTGTGTTCTCCTGTATGCTGCTTTGTTTGTAAAAACACAAGATGGTAAAATACAACTTTACTATAATTAATTTTATTTTCGTAGGTCAGGGACGGCATGCAAGCTTTATGGCTCTTTAATCTCAACTCCCATGAAGACGATCCAGCATTTCGTGCCCAGCAGCTCTGTGAAATACTTGTTACTTGCAAGAACACAGTTTGACCACCAGGTGGCAATTTCACCTAGCAAATTTTCTAATCCAAATTGCAGACAGACAATCTAATAAATGTACTTTACAGATGAAGTACATTGTCGCACCATTAAAAAGCTTATTTGCATTTCATTTATTAGTTTGCATTTTTGTGGGTGGAAGTTTTCGAGATTGTACTGTGTAAAGCATTACTCGTTAAGTTTTTTTTATTAAGATTAGAAGCAGCAGGTTATTTCCAGATACTGAGGACTTTAATTCCTATTATTATTTCGCTACTAGTCTCAAACATATTCCAGATCACAGTGAAATTTGCCTCCAGGGTTGGGAACAAATATATATCACTAGTGTAATATTGCTTCAATTATTCAAATCACATTTGAAAAAAATACTTTTATTTTCGGAAAATAAGGAAATATATAATAATAATAATAATAAAGTGTTTAACCATGAAAGGTACATTTGCATATTCTCTGGTTGCCAAGTATGTCCTGGGGTTGTTACTTTTGCCCAACATCCAGGGGATGTTTCTATCACCCCATTTAATGATACTTATTTTATCTACCTTGGAGGATGAAGGGCTGAGTCAACCCTGCCAGGAATTGAACCGGTGACACCCCCCAAGGGTTAAACAGATTCTGCTGATGATGGATATTATATATGGGGGAAATCTTCCAGTAGGATTTTTCCAAACTTTCACTTTTCTGTGTTTAGCCAAAGCACTTTAACAGAAAAGGAAAAATCATTTTAAAGCAGTTATAGTTATCAAACTGGCCAGTTTATAATTCTCAGCTGCTGGCTGGCTGGCTGGCTGTCATGGGGGTAGCAGATCATGACACCTGTCAATCATTTGCCTTGTAAGATCCTCAGCACCTGGAGTTCCAGCCAACAGACAGAGCGCTTTCCTACGGGCACACTTTACAGCGCTGTCGTAAAATGGATTCGCACCCTTACCCCTTCCCGGTAGACTTTGTTAGCCCTCTTAATCTTGATGTCCAGCACCGTGCCCATGTTCTCGTATCCCAAAGCGACCAGCCAAGGCAGGAAGGGGCGAGTCACATGACCGGTGGAACGCATGGCACGCGAAGTCACGTGAGAGAAAGAAAGAGAAAAGAAAAAAACGAACGTTCAACAAGCTTTATTTGTCCGGCAGACAGGATTTTTTTTTTTTTTTTTTTGTAACCTGCATGGCAACGGCCTGGTTGTTGCCATGCCAACCGCTGTCGTCACAGGAGTGACGCAGGCACCCTAGAAATGCGCGGGAGACAATGCCTTGGTTCGCCTTGGGTTGAGTCATTTTGCAGACGTTTTATGCCTCATAAACATGTTTAACACGGCAGCCATTGCAGTGGGATGAGAAATGGCGACCACACAACCCACCTCCGCATTATTAGTACAGTGTATTTAGTCACAGGCATCCCGACTAAAACTTTACTGTATTAGACAGAGACTGGGAGCTTCAGTACTGCGTGAATAATGGTTTTTATCATCAAAATCTAGGGACTTTTCCAAATGTCCAAATGTCATTTTTAATACTAATTAATGACATGACTTTTTGGCAGTGTATGTCCCTTGGTGTTTGTGTTAAGCTGTAATTTTCTGCTTTCGCATGTACTGTACCCAAACAAATTATATATTGTTTGTATTGGCATAAGAAGGGCTTTATTTAGATACAATTATATCATATAATTTACTATGTGATGAAAAATGTAACAAAAACCCCCCACTTTTTATAAGTTTGATAGGAAAAATATTATACACATTGCAAATTAAAAAAAAACTAGTTTCTAATATTTCTCCTGAGTTTAAAAATAGCATGGTAAAACTTGTTTTATGTAAGTTTTAGGGCAATAGCCAAATGTAGCGTTTTTTTTTTGTTTCCTAACCATTTTCTCTAACAGTGACCTTTTGACCCTAATCATAACCCTAGCACTAGTGGGTCTATGCAATCCACTACCCCCCGCCGCCTGATTTGATTTGGGTTGGAAACTGGAGCCAAAATAAACAAATCCCTGAAATGCGGCTATCCATCCTTCAATTTGGGTTTAAATCGTTAGTTTGAGCTGATCGGAAAGCATAGGAGATGTTCTGATCGGGATATATTCGCATTGAAAATCATTGATTTGGCTACCCAATATCTTGAGAACATTTGAGTTCCCAAGATAAAATCTGGAGAATTTAAGTGAAAATGTATTTGAAAAAAAATACCCCCCCCCCTGGGGCCAGCAGACAGCTGCTGGACCCATAAAAGAAAGAAATCTCCTTGCCCCAAGTAGAATTAGGGAGAGGAAGAGGGTTACTAGATAAACTGGACATTTGAGAAAGTAGCCGGCCAAATGGGAGCCTGTGCCTTGCTTGTATCCTATATCTGGATTCAGACCTGTGTCCACTGAATAACATCATGTCACCTTCCAAAACATGGCCGCCTCAAAGGCAGGGGCTCATCCCTTGGGGGACAGAGATGACCTAGCACAGAACCCGTCACCAGATTCTAACCCTGCATCTGGACTCTCCAGACAATCCACCCGTATGCCTGACACTATTTTGCAGTACCCCCTTTAATGAATAAAACCCCTGGTATTTAAATGTAGGTGTCTTAGAATTTGCTAAGGGGGACAGTACACCTGTTTGCACATGACTGAAAGTGCGGTGATGCCATTAACCCCCCCCCCCCCCCCCCCCCCCCAAGATCCTGGAATAGCGTGAAGTAGCACAATGGGTTAAACTGTACAAGTAAACAGCTGCAGTGCGGACAGTGTGTAAGGGAAGGCTGATTACTTGGTATTCTGGTAATCACATTTTCTCCATTGCCATGACAATAGATAACCATTTGTTTTAGCAATGGGAAAGAACACCTCACCATTCCTAAAAGACTTCAAAATCCGCGCTGTACCTGTGCACACGTCGGGGCTTCTACTTTAAACACAGTGATACTGGGGATAAGGCTGCCGGCATGTTGAGATTGTACGTATTGTTGTAAGACACTTTCCATGCTACCAAGGCTCCAGAACATAGCATTAACTGGGCACTTCAGATAAGGTTCTAATACCTATAAATGCAGCAGTTATCCCAAGTTTTAGAATTTGCCCATGTGTGGAGATGATGGCATGAGCATGTGTGCGCGTACAGGTTCTGCAAACATTGTGCTTTCAAGTGACTCTATAGAGATGCATGGGCCATGGAAAGAACATGCAATGTGGTTTTGGACTTATATATTGGAAGTCCCTGACCTCCTCTATGGGAGTCCTGTGATTCGCTCTGAAGAGGAGGCTGGGTTGCATTGGTGTGCATGCAGGGATTTTTAATATTCCCCAAATTGCCAGAAATGGTGCCATTATTACCAAATTCACTTACCAGCGTGTTGTCATTGCCCAAATGACCTACCACAGGATCATTACTCCGATAAGATATACAGAAAAATAAACCATCAAGGAGACATTTTGCATTGTGCCGACAGTTTTGTACCAAAGGAGAAGGGACAAAGGATGGATCGATCAGACTTTATAGAACCAAATAACATCATCAAAAAAACTGAGCCGGTTAAACATGAGGATGGATTTTGGTGGTTGGTAGGTGGTGAAGCAACTGGGGGATTGGAGATGAGTGAGGGTATGAATTGGGGTGGGGTAGGGTGGAAGGAAATTAGTAGTTTGAGCTACAAGGTCAAAACGGATATGTACTGTGTAGCCGATGTGTTGTTATTCATGGTTTTTTTTTGGGTGTGCAATGGTGGTGTTTAAGGGGTCTTAAATGGGTTGAGTGAATGGGTTGGCACAAATAAGAAAGACTGTGGCATGGATGGTTAAAAAAGGAAATAAGACAGATTCTATCTGCAACGTGTACAACAAAATATAACAAATTACCCCAATCAGCCATAACATTATGACCTCTGGCCTAATATTGTGTACGTCGCCTTTTGATGACAAAACAGCCCTGGCCCATCGAGGCATGGACTCCCTAGACCTCTGAAGGTGTGCTGTGGTATGTGGTACCAAGACGTTATCAGCAGATCCTTTAAGTCCTGTAAGTTATGAGGTGGGGCCTCCATGGATCGGATTTGTTTGTCCAGCACATCCCACAGATGCTCGATTGGACTGAGATCTGGGGAATTTGGAGACCAAATCAACACTTTGAACTCGTCGTGTTCCTCAAACCATTCCTGAACCATTTTTTCTTTGTGGCAGGGGGCGTATTATCCTGCTGAAAGAGGCCAATGCCATCAGGGAATACTGCTTCCATGAAAGTGTGTACATGGTCTGAAACAACCCTTAGGTAGGTGGTACATGTCACATGAATGGCAGGACCCAAGGTTTCCCAACAGAACATTGCCCAAAGCATCATACTGCCTCTGTCGGCTTGCTACCCATCAGTCCAATGCATTATACTGCCTCTGCTGGCTTGCCACCTATCAGCCCAATGAATCACACTGCCTCCGCCAGCTTGCCAACGGTCAGTCAAACGCATCACACTGCCTCCAGCTGCTTGCCATCGGTCAGTCCAACGCATCACACGCCAGGCTGGCCACCCATCAGTGGTTATAATGTTGTGGTTGATTGGTATATACTTTAAACAAATCAGGAGTAGCTAGCAAAAAAACCTTTTATATTCCTAGTCCCTACGGTATATTAAAAAATACAGGTAAATTCAAGAAAAAAGAGCCCCATAAAAGTAAAGGGGATTAACAACATATGGGCTGGGGAAAAGGGAACAAGTGCTCCTAGATGCATCAAAAACTTCTCTGGATTGTTTGCTGGCAGAAATTATGCAGTTTGAACCTAGTTCATGTGTCCGAATCTGAGGAAAAATGACTGGTTCTTGTTTAAACAGGCCTTTGGCGGGTCACCAGTGTGTCACAGCACTAGCGTTATGTTTGGGTCGGACTCAGTAGTTGGAGGCTGAATGTCTGTGAACAGCACGACTTGCTGCTAGGGTCAGAAGGTGCCTTGTGGATGCCCATAAGCGTTGCAAAATAACGCGTTTTATGACTCAGTTTTGCTGCTTGGTGAACTTGCTGGAATAGATCTCAGCAGGGTTATGTGGTTCGAAGTTGTTTGCTCTGGGTGCAGTTTCAGACGGGAAAGCGAAATCAACATCTGGAAAGTGCATGCGCAGTCACAGGTGAGCTGCAAGACGAGGCAACAAACACTGCCAAACATGCAGTTGGGAACAGTTGAAGTGTTCAACAACATGGTCATCCTTGACAATTTAGTGGGTTGTCAGTCAAGGATGTCAGCCAAGTTGTGTACCCTTGGGTCCAAAGCTATGTCCCATTCACTGTGTTTCCCCCAGGGTAAGATTGTATCATGTCCTGTAAACCCCTGTAATTATGTCAACTTACCCGTTGTCTTCATGTAAGTAATTCAGTGTCCTGTTGTACAGTGATGTCCCTCAATTAACAAGTTACTTAAATTGAGTGCACTCTGTATGTATCTGAACTTGACACCTTTGTATCCTGAAAGGTGTGAGGCAGGATTTCTGTATCCTGTAGCCCCGTTTGGATATTTGTATTTTCCTGGACCTGAGGAGTGATTTTGTGGAACTGATTCCGGTAGGAGCTACCCATCTAGTAGCCCTCCCGTGACATATCCATACAGGATAATTCAAATTGTTACCTATGGTAAATATCTTTGTACAGAACTGAGACCAGATCAGAGAAATGGTCTTCACACCAATAGCATAGTATGTTGAAAAGTTACATTTTGAAAAAATATATATTTGAAAGATTCTACCCTTGTCCTTTTTTAATTTGCTTGTAGAATGCGGGCTCATTAAAAACTAAAAAAACAAATCCCATTGACAAATCTTAATATGCACTATAAATAGCACAGACAAAATATGATTCTAAAAGTTTCACTGTTTAACATTACCAAAACCATTTGAATATCACATGCCCCCACTATTTAATGTTACCTTAACACTGTTACTCATCACTGCGACCGAAGTACTGATTCCATGGTTACTTAGCTTTCTGCGATTTTTGGATTTTCTTGCAGGACATCTGTACATCTTGGAAACAGGAAACGTCTCCCCTCATTGCCAACATTCAACAGATTGGGTCCCTGTATACTGCAGACGGTGGGAAGAATCTTTTTTTTTTTTCTTTCTCTTCTAGAGGCGAAAAAAAATGTTGGATGTGATTTTTAAAAACTTTATCTTGATTTCTAACTAGTTGTCTAAAAAACAAGGATCATTGTCCAACAATTAGAGCATCACCTTATTTACTAAGCAGCACATCCATGACCGAACAAAGCAGTGGGAAGGCCAGATAGCCCTTATTTTGTGGTCCAAAATTCGCTTCCACTGCTACTTGTTCTTTTTCCATATCCTTAAGGGACAATTGTCTTCCAGAAATGAAGTTGTGTTTAATTGAAAGATTGCATCAAGTGTAGTTACCGTATTTGCTCGATTATAAGACGACCCTGATTATAAGACGACCCCCCAAATTTTGGATATTCCATTAGGAAAAAAACTAAAAGCCTGAATATAAGACTACCCTATAGGAAAAAAGTTCAACTTGTATATATTCACATGTAAATTGCTTTTTTAATAAAAAATTATGATATCAAAAAATGTATTTCTAGTTTTTATTTCTTTTTATGTGCCAATGCTGCCTTTCTCTTTCCCTTGCCCCCATTTTTCTCTCTCTCCCCCCTCCCCTTGTCTCTGTCTCTTAACCCCCTCACTCCCCTTGTCTCTGTCTCTTAACCCCTTCCCTCCCCTTGTCTCTGTCTCTTAACCCCCTCACTCCCCTTGTCTCTGTCTCTTAACCCCCTCACTCCCCTTGTCTCTGTCTCTTAACCCCTTCCCTCCCCTTGTCTCTGTCTCTTAACCCCTTCCCTCCCCTTGTCTCTGTCTCTTAACCCCTTCCCTCCCCTTGTCTCTGTCTCTTAACCCCCTCCCTCCCCTTGACTCTGTCTCTGCCCCCCTCCCTCCCCCCTGTCTCTCTGTCCCCCTCCCTCCCTCTGTCTCTCTGCCCCCCTCCCTCCCCCTGTCTCTCTGCCCCCCTCCCTCCCTCCCCCTGTCTCTGTCTCTTAACCCCCTCACTCCCCTTGTCTCTGTCTCTTAACCCCCTCACTCCCCTTGTCTCTGTCTCTTAACCCCTTCCCTCCCCTTGTCTCTGTCTCTTAACCCCTTCCCTCCCCTTGTCTCTGTCTCTTAACCCCTTCCCTCCCCTTGTCTCTGTCTCTTAACCCCCTCACTCCCCTTGTCTCTGTCTCTTAACCCCTTCCCTCCCCTTGTCTCTGTCTCTTAACCCCTTCCCTCCCCTTGTCTCTGTCTCTTAACCCCTTCCCTCCCCTTGTCTCTGTCTCTTAACCCCCTCACTCCCCTTGTCTCTGTCTCTTAACCCCTTCCCTCCCCTTGTCTCTGTCTCTTAACCCCCTCCCTCCCCTTGACTCTGTCTCTGCCCCCCTCCCTCCCCCCTGTCTCTCTGTCCCCCTCCCTCCCTCTGTCTCTCTGCCCCCCTCCCTCCCCCTGTCTCTCTGCCCCCCTCCCTCCCTCCCCCTGTCTCTCTGCCCCCTCCCTCCCCCTGTCTTTCTGCCCCCCTCCCTCCCTCCCTCCCCCTGTCTCTCTGCCCCCCCTCCCTCCCTCCCCCTGTCTTTCTGCCCCCCCCTCCCTCCCTCTGTCTTTCTGCCCCCCCCCTCCCTCCCTTCCCCTTACCTTGATCCCTGGTGGCTAGTGGGGGCAGCCGGGGGATGTCTGCACGATACTTGCAGACATCCTCCATGCTGCCCGACACGACAGTCTATTATGACGGACAGCTGTCCGTCATAATAGTCTGCCGTGTTGGGCAGCATGGAGGATATCTGCACGTATAGTGCAGACATCCCCCAGCTGCCCGATTGTCCCTGGTGCCTAGTGGGGCAGCAGAGGATGTCTGCGCGATGAGCGCAGACCTCCCCTGCTGCCGCCCGGCACGCTCGCCGGGACTTCTGTGGCGAAAGCGGAAGTACCCGGCTTCTTCACAGAAGCCCCGGCGGTCGTGCCGGGCGGAAGCAGGGGAGTCTCATCGCGAAGACTTCCCCTGCTGTCAGAGAGGGGGATCCAGGTCCCCTGCAGCTCTGCTGGGGACCTGGATCCATGTCTTATAATCTGACCTCAATTTGAGGTCAGATTATAAGAAGACCTCGAATGTAAAACGAGGGGTAGTTTTCCGATTTTTTTTTCTGAAAAAAACCTCGTCTTATAATCAAGCAAATACGGTAATTTAAATATAAAAAACCTATTGAAAGATTACAAATAAAGTAACTTATTAGGTCTTCTTTGCTGTTATAGAGGGCTGACATTTTCGGTCACAAGAAAGAAGATTTGACCCAAGATTCTTTTTGTTTCTTTTTTCTATCCTGGTTTATGGGAATGTGTTTTTTTAAAGTGACACTCCCACCAAAAAATGAAAAGTTTTTTTTAATTTTCTATTGTTGATTTCAGATATGTCTTTTGTTTTTGTTATGTGACTGTATTTAATAAAATATGTAACTAAACAACATTTTGTGAAAAATAGTGTTTTTGTGTGCCACCCCCTAGTGACCTTACTGCACAAATTTCTCACTTTGGGGCAGGGGACACAGAATGCAGTCTATAAGTCTGAATTCTGATCATAGACTTGCATTGAATGGGAAGGTAATGTAACTATTACATCGCAAAGGGGCAGAGTTATGACCCTGTTTTTTCAGGTTAATTTCCTCAATCTGTGTTGGAAGGCAGTTAAAAAAAAGTTGTACACAGCCACCTAGTCCTCCCAACTATGATATACAGGAGCCAGGGGAGTATCTTATAACATTATCATGCAGGCTTTGGCAAAAGTTGTAAAGTGAGACTGGCTGGAATATTTTGCATCATGGGATATATTCACAAAATGGAGGCAGGAGATAAACACCTAATTTTATTTTTCCTTTAATATGCAATTAATTCAATCATAAAACAAATAACAGTCACATATGAGTGTCATCAGTGACATATGATTTATATATGTGTTTGTTTTAAATGCACAGGTAATCTAGTTACATCTTATGTAAGTTGTAGTGTAATTTATATTTTTCTTGCAATAATAGATATGATATGTGCAAACATTCCAGATAGCATTACTAGCAAAGGTATAAATGTCTTGTACATTAGTATATCAACATATTGGCTTTTACATTTTTGTATGCTTATATTGAACCAAGATTCTGAGCAATATGTCCGCCATAGTGGATGCCTGTGAAAAATGTCCTGTGTATGCATTCTGGGCACTGGCTGGGGTAAGTCCTGGGTGTGCAACGTAGGTACTGGAACATGTCCTGTGGATGAAATCTGGGCACTGGCTGGGTGTGCAAGGTTGGTGCTGGGGCATGTCCTGTGGATGCAATGTACTTGCTTGCTGGGGTAAATGCAGAGTGTGCAGTGTGGGTGCTGGGGCATGTCCTGGGTGTGCAATGTGAGTGCTGGGCCATGTCCTGTGGATGCTCTTTGGCATGGAAGCCCCCCTAGTTTAGCTTTTATCAGTACTATCAGTATTCTATTTAGGTATTGTGTTGTCCTAGGTTTGACTAAACTCCCCGAACCTGTGGTATATTTTGAAACATAGAAGGTGTCAACAGATAAGAATCATTCAGCACATCTAGTCTGCCCAATTTCTGTCAAAAAACCCCTCAATACTTTCATTAGCCCATGGCCCTATCCTATATCTAGAATAGCCTTATGCCTATCCCATGCATGATTAAACTCCTTAACAATATAACTGTATATATGTAGGTTATATGTTGCCCTATACCCTAATTTTTCAATTTCTATTACAACAGACCCCCCCCCCCCCCCCCTCTTCCCCATATGTTAAAATGATGCCAGTTTGTCCCTACAGCACCATATTGTTCTCTGGTGAACTAGTGTGGACCTGGATGTCTTTTGCAGGCAGCACAAGTCACTGAGGGAGTTTGTACCACCAATATCAGTAGTGCTGGCTCTGCTGTGGTCCCATTCAGTCTGCTGCCACCCTGTCCAGTCCACCGCCCGAGTCCTAGACCTAGCCGGCTTCTGCAGAAATCACAACACTGCTCACTATACAATTTAATATTCTCTTCATATTCCAGGGTTTCTGCTAGTAACTACAGACATATCACAAAGGATACAGTTTTACTTTTTGTACGAGGATATGCTAATACATTTTCCTGTCTGTGCCAGTTTGTGTAGCTGCTCAGCCTGTCTCCTTCTGTAACAGTCTGTTTTATTGAAAGCAGACAGACTTTGCAGTTTGGAGATCTGTAAGATGCACATGAATTGAACAGCTACATCTTCTGCAACCTTTATTTACATCGAAGCCCAAAGGCTAGCAATCATCAGAATTCATCATATAACTATCAATACATGTATTTATCTACATTCAATGCAAAACTGTCTCATTTACAAACTAAAATCATTGTTTTAAAAGACCAAAAAAATAAATTAATATTTTTTTAAGGAATTTAGATTGATATAGACTGTATTATAATTCTTCATATAGCTATCAATGCATACAATTATATAAAATAGATGGTTTGTTTATTCACAGCTACAAAAAAAAGTTGTTTTCTGCTTTATCTTGTAGATAACATGTGATCTGTTTAAGGATGCTAGCTATTTATGTTATATATACACACATGCCCCCAACTTCTTGATTCAGGAAGCCACGGGGGTGGAGCTTGGGAAGTTGAGTGTCAGCACTTCATGCGCGTTCCCTGGCGCTGTTGTCATGATTGTGACGCAGCCAGGACGGGATTGGTCAGAGCGGGATCTCTTCCTTGCAGGATTCCTTCTGTGCAACACCAAACTTTAAATAATATGTCATATTTACAGCTGATCTGTTTCTGCTGTAGTTCCTGGTTTCTCTGGAACTTTTAACTGTGCTGTGAAGTGTCAGCTCTGCTACCTACTGTACCCCAATTATAGTGGACTGCAGTGCTACAGTCTGTGCATTAGTTATCATCTGCTACTATATCCTGTGAAGTGTCAGCTCTGCTACCTACTAAACAGTTATAGTGGGCTGCTATCTTCTGGGAAGTAGATACAGTCCATGCCTGCTGTAATTTATGTGTTGCCTTTGGATCCAGTTGGTGTCTGCTGATATACCCAGTATTGCACAAGCCTTGAGTTGCAAGCTACTATCTGCATTGTATTTTGGAGAGTGCTGACCTGTTCACCAAGAGATTTTCTATTGTGCCGGTCAGGGAGTTTATACTGTGCAAATATACTATTTGACTTGTATTCAAAAGGGACATTGTGCTGACTGTTCCAGACTGGCATATTTAATGGGCATCTGTATGTGGCATCTTTAATGGGTACCTATATGTGGCATAGTTAATGGGCTCCTGTATGTGGTATATTTAATGGGCTCCTGTATGTGACATATTTTAATGGGTACCTGTATGTGGCATATTTAATGGGCTCCTGTATGTGGCATATTGAATGGCCTCCTGTATGTGGTATATTTAATGGGCTCCTGTATGTGACATATTTTAATGGGTACCTGTATGTGGCATATTTAATGGGCTCCTGTATGTGGCATACTTAATGGGCTCCTGTATGTGGTATATTTAATGGGCTCCTGTATGTGGCATATTGAAGGGCCTCCTGTATGTGGTATATTTAATGGGCTCCTGTATGTGGCATATTGAATGGCCTCCTGTATGTGACATATTTTAATGGGTACCTGTATGTGGCATATTTAATGGGCTCCTGTATGTGGCATATTGAATGGCCTCCTGTATGTGACATATTTTAATGGGTACCTGTATGTGGCATATTTAATGGGCTCCTGTATGTGGCATATTTAATGGGCTCCTGTATGTGGTATATTTAATGGGCACCTGTATGTGACATATTTTAATGGGTACCTGTATGTGGCATATTTAATGGGCTCCTGTATGTGGCATATTGAATGGCCTCCTGTATGTGGTATATTTAATGGGCTCCTGTATGTGGCATATTTTAATGGGCACCTGGCTGTGGTATGCTTTAATGGCCATCTTTATGGGCAAACAGACTGTGGCATATGTTAATTGCAAACTGACTATGACATATTTTACTGGCACAGTAACCATGGCATATTTTAATGGTAACACAAAATTGATGTTTGGTGCTTTTGAACAAACTGTGTTAATCTGTTAAACAGATAGCACTATATGAATAGGATTGATGCATGTCACAAATCAGACCAGTCCGAAGAGCTCGGGATGGTGACCATTGTACTTATTGTCAAAATTCTAATCCCTGAGTCCCTGTGATTTCAAAAATGTCTACCTGCCAAACGTACGTTCATAAAGTGGCAGCAATGCATCAGGAAAAAAAATGATCCCCCCAAAAAACACCTTTTTCATGTAAGGTTATTCACAAAACATATCATTACATCTTTGCCTCCTTTACTTAAATGTACAACAATATTCCAGCTCTTCCCATTTTACCGACGTCCCTGTTAGAATGCGGTAATGTGAGCTTAGCGCTCAGGTAGTGTTGAATGAAGCTGCTAGAGCAACGTCACATGACCACAATGTTCTAAAGGGGATGGACAGTAAAAATGGAGGAACTTTGGGCAATTTAAATAGGCTTAAAAAAATGAAAGACTTAAAGGGAAACAAAACTTTATTTTTAACCCTTGCTTCTGTAGAGGACGCAAGGGTTAAATTATTAGTTTCCCTGGTCCTTAGTAAAGACGATGTGTATCTTTACAGATACATGCGGGTTTAATTTTGGCTTTGCCTCTGCAGGGGGACACAGCCGTGCTCGTCTGTCAGTGGTCTGTCCGATCCGGTGCTAGTGCAGAGTGTCATGCCAAAGCTCGAGTTGGCATATTCAGGTGTCTTTGGTTAACGTTATTAACCCCTTAATGACATGACATCTTGACCTTGTCTTTCCCTCGTTGAAATGGGTTGTTTTGACATTTCTGGGGTGTTTGTGTTTAGCTGTAATTGCCTTATATATTGACGATTACAGCTAAATATATATTATATATTGTTTTTATCGTCATAAGAAGGGCTTTCATTTGATACCATTATCATAAAATATGAGGAAAAACTAAAAACACCCTGTCTAAATAGCTTCTAAATTTTGTCTCAAGTTTTTTGTGAGTTATAGGGCAAAAAACAAAAATAGTGTTTGTTTTTGTTCAACTACAGTGATCTTTTGACCCCAACCCGAACACTAAATTTAACCCTAACTCTAACCCTTAATTTATTCTAATTTAATTGTAACCCTAACCATTACACTAACCCTAATCCTAGATTTTTAGCTAATTAAGTCTTTTTTATTTTTTTGGTGACGGAAGTGAAATTTTTTTTCACTTCCGACGCTCTACCCACAATAGGGCAGCAACCGTATTGGAGGAGCATACTGCTCTTCGGTATGGTGCCCACAAATCGATCCGTGGAGCGATCACGGTTGCCCTAGGCACCGGATTTCGGTGTTGCTTAATGCCTAGAGGCATTAAAGCATCACTGTTTTAGCGGTGTTTGCGATTCTAGACCACTCATTTAAACACAGGATGGACTAGGTCTGTCCAATGTCGGAAATGCTTTGCCAGACAGGACAGATCTAGTCCGTCCAACGTTGGCAAGGATTTAATATGTGTATGATGCCGTTGCTTTTATTGGAGCCTTTGATCAAGGATTATATAGGTTTGATAGAGGAGCATCCAGCAAGGTGTGGCCCACCTGCCCATATTCTCATAATCCCTATAAATGTATTTCTTTGTTTGCATAAAGTTAATTTAACTTCTTGTGTATCAAAATCTACTAATTTTTCTATGGCTGACAGTCTAGTCTTTACCATTACTGTAAACAAGAAAAATGAATGAGGCCCAACACGCACATGCATTTCTGAGTATGTGGCCCACTTCACATAAAAAAGAGGATGCCCCTGATCTAGCATTTTGTTTGGTCATCAGGCCCTAAATAAAATACTCATGCACAGATGACTTCTCTGACCTTCCTTGCCACAGCACTGCAACAGAGGACGTAACACAACATATTTTTGCTTATCTTGCAATTTAAAAAAAACACCAAAAAGTTTAAATATTATAAATAATATTATATTAAATGATATTCAGTAATAATACTGAGTTGTCCTTTAGATGCATTTTCATGTTTTCTTTTTTTTGATACATACTATCATCTTGTGTGAGGTCAGACATTGAGGATAAAGAGTATGGTAAGAGATTTGGTGCTCGAATAATACCTGCTCACAAGTAATTAAAGGGACTGTATCACCTAAACAGTGTTTTCACTGTGAATGTAGTGATTAAAAAATGGTTGATAACAATCTACCCATTGTATTAGGAAGACTGCAAGTAAATGCCTAAATTAGGAGAAGAATGTGTCTTAAATGTGTCTGTGGAGTCTCCGGCTTATGACATCACCTGTGGGTTACTATGCAAATGAACTGGTTTTCAATGGGAAATGTGCAATGTATAGATCATTTCCAATCATTTTTGTTTTTATAATCTACATTCACAGTAAAAAAAAAAAAAATGTTTTGGTGACACAGTCCCTTTAATCATTATTTTTTAAGGGGGTGCAATTGTTTTCCTTTAAGGGGAATTGAACCCATAATAACCACTTGCGTAATACTGTGTATGAATAGAGCATAGCGTGATACATGTTTATCAGTAGACGGCCGATAGTAACAGTCGGATCAAAACAGAACAATACTGATTTAACATTGTCGTGCGTCTGTTTCCACCCTACGCAATGGGATTCCAATTCTGATGCCAGAGTAAATATCCTTATTTACTTATTGGGATCATGCATTTTATAGGAAAGGTGACTGCCGGCCAAGTGCAAATCTACAGAAATAACTAGAGTTAAAGTAGAACTCTCATCCACAAAACCTGTGGTATAGCAATATTGCGGGGCAGTTACATTTAAAGTATTATATATTTGATATATTTTGTACATTACTTATTTACGCATGATATCACCTGATTTATTTATTTTTGCACTTTAAATTTGGCAATATATCCCGCCCTTCCAGTCATGTGTGTTCACTATAGATTGATTATTCTCACACATACATTATTATAACTCGAATAATACCCTGTGTCGATCGTAACGTTGCCACTTGATGTTTATTAAAAACCTTTTCTGAGTGCTGAGCATTTGTC
Organism: Pelodytes ibericus; assembly: GCA_036172795.1. Lineage (NCBI taxonomy): Eukaryota > Metazoa > Chordata > Amphibia > Anura > Pelodytidae > Pelodytes > Pelodytes ibericus. The sequence continues at coordinate 21,814,290 of CM069857.1, read as the reverse complement.
TTTATTGAAGATCTGGTGGAGTCTTGCTCGGCACCTTGTGACTACTGTGTGCGGTCTATCTGGGTTTGATTTGGTGTAACCAAACAGCTTCTGTGTCCCCAAAACAGCATGGCTGTGCCATCATTGCAACCCAACAGCTTGTGTCCCCAAAAGAGCATCCCTGTGCCATCTTCGCCACGAAACAGCTTACAGGTGCCATTTTTATGCCCCATAGAGTTTGTGCCCCAAATTCCCGCACTTTGGCTTTTGAGCCCAGGGATGTCAAGTGACACACGGTGCTCCTCCTCTTACCGGCAATGAGGTCAAGGAAATGGTGCATGTAATCTGTGTTGGTCAACCAGCCCAGACAGTACCCCCTCATGCTGCTCTCCAATATGGTGTTCGCATTTGACCGCTCGTTCCACCGCTGGACTGACTAGGTCCATCCTGGACCTGCCTATTCTGTCCAGTTTCAAAAAGAGATTCATTTTGGGATATTTTCTCAATAGAGAGGTATTCCACCAAGGACCAACCGGAACACCGACAGAGAGGAGTGCTCAGATAGATACAACTCATTCCAAGGGAGAGACATGCCATCTACGCCCATTGAGGCGAATCTGTAAAAGGTGGTGGTCAACACTGTCAAAGGCAGCAGAGAGATCTAAGAGGAGTGACCTTTAGATTTGGCACGGAGAGTAAGTCATTGGACACTTTAGTGCGGGCGGTCACAGCAGAGTATAGAGATCAAAAGCCAGATTGAAGAGTATCAAGGTCATTGGACAGTTTCAGTGGACAGAAAGTCGCTTTGGCACAAGTGCACAATCCTCTCACACAACTTTATTAGTTTTTGGTTCAGTACAATTACTATTATATTATTGTATATATTAAGCAGATTGTTCAACACAGTTCACCGTCTAGTGACATGAATAGCGGAGCTGGAAAAATTCTCCAACTTGCATGTCTTTCCAACTCCGCTATGAATGCTGTGAATTATTTATTTATACAGCACAATTATTTTGCGCAGTGTTAACCCCTTGCCGACAAAGGACGTGCCAGGCACGTCCTGGGAGAATCTCCCTTAATGACAAAGGACGTGCCTGGCACGTCCTGCAGTCAATAAAGCGGTTTTCGCGATCAACGATATCGACATCGAGGCAATAGCCAGCACCGATATTTCTATTTTGGGACCCCCACGATCGCCCCACGGAGCGATCGTGGGGAGCCATATTGAGTGAGCATGCTGCTCCGTCAATATGGCTAAGTCCTCTGCCGGTCTGAGCTTCGGAAGTGAAAGTAACTTCACTTCCGTCGCTCTGAATATGCTACTTGACTACCCCTAGTGGTAGTTTAGTAGCATTGCAATGGAAAATAATTAAAATACATATTTAATTAAATAAAAACAGGTTATTTAGTTATATTAGCCTATAGGGTTAAAATTAAATATTTTTTAGCATAAGGGATAGGGTTCAAATTAAATTAAAGTTAAAAAATATTAAGGGATATAATAAGGATTAGAGTTGGGGTTAAATTTAGTGTTAGGGTTAAATTTTGGGTTCGGGTTGGGGTCAAAAGATCAATATAGGAAAAAAACAAAAAACACTATTTTTGGTTTTTGCCCCATAACTCGCAAAAAAATACCGAAAAATATGGAAACATGCATATTTTTGAACTCGGGAGAAAGAAACTATTTAGACGGGGTCTTTTTTAATGATTTTATTTGTGTAAATTATATTTTAGGTCAAAGTTAGAAAAAGTGTTTTTTTTTTAATTTTTCATCATATTTTATGATTTTTTTTGTAGTAAATTATGAGATATGATGAACATAATGGTATCTAATGAAAGCCCTTCTTATGACGATAAAAACAACATATAATTTGTGTGGGTACTGTATGTGAGAAAGAAAAAAATTACAGCTAAACACAAACACCCCAGAAATGTCAAAACAGCCATTGTCACCAAGGGAAAGTCAAGGTGAAAATGTCTTGTCACTAAGGGGCTATACAATGGGGCTCTGATAAAGTACCGAAAAACTACTGCCTGAAAATGACACGTTTGGAAGCCCAACCCACGTGAAGCATTATCGATCCAGTAATATAATTACATGGTTCTTCTTCGCTCTTCCCATGATCTGTAAACCAAACATTTGGACTCTCAGGAACAAGCTTGAATGTCCCCTTAGGTTCCAGGTGGTCATCTAGCGTGCCTATATGAGGAGTGCAGAGTCAAAAACACAAAAGGCAGTATTTAAATCAATCAGTTGTGTATATAAATAGCGCTAAATGGGTGACCACGCCAAATTGGGATGTATTAAAGAGCTCTTGCTTTAGACTTCCCAGACATGTTACAAACCACAAGGTGTTAAACTAGGGCCCTACAGCTGCTGATAGGTTACATCTCCAATAATAATATTTATCAGCTGAGAGGCTGGCAGATTAGCAAGGGAGATGAAGTTGTCCAACAGCTGGAGGGCCACTGTTTGTCATCCCTGCTTTAGATGTCCGTAACGTAACATATTGCCAGAAAGGTTTAGAGTACTTTTCTGTGTTAATGTTTTTAGCTAAACTATCATGCCACAGACAAGAGCTTTATTTTGTATTCCTTGAATAATGTTATATTTTCTTTTGTGCAGTGATTTTTTTAAAATTATTTTTTGATCGGATAGGGCAGGCTGAAGATTAAGGGTCATCACTGGATATACAGTCTCCTGCTAAGTTTATGCAGGCATCGGGCAGCACAAAAACAAAATACACCACTCGGCATCAGTGATCAGGTACTGGTGGTGCAATGGTCACTTTTATCATCGTATAATAATCAGGGGCATATCCTGCCCGTGAGTGATTAGTGTGCGCCGAACTGGCAGCACACCAACACGAAATAGAGTCAAGAGGCCAACGGCAGCAGCAAATTCGGCATCAGTCGAAATTCGGCTGCAGTTGGTCTTTTAGATCTATTTTGTGTATTTTTGGGGTGTGTGTGCACACTGTCTGTTCAGAGCACACAAACCCCGAAAATACAATGCTGGATCGTGCTGGGTGTGCGGCACAGATGGAGGATATGCGCCTGATAATACGATTTAGCACCGTCCGGGGTCTATGATGACATCAGAATGGGAATATGGGACATGGGGAGCTGTGCACCCGCATTGGTACTAATGGGGGATTGACCACCCCTTTGGGCCATGTAACTATTTGGAGTGTCCGTATACCTCTTTTTTGGCCCTGTGTCTTGTTCTATACCAATGCTTATCATCTGGTGATTCCTGATCTTGGCTTGTCTCCTTATCTCTGTCTCCTTGTTACCTGCCATGATCTTGACCTTGACTCTTTCTTTGGATTCTGGCTTCCTTAACTTGTATCAGCCTCCATGCATGTCTTCAATTGAGGTCTGTGATAGGATGATGTGTCTGCAACGCAGAGCATGCCACTGGCCGGGGCGTTCCTGGTTCTAGAACTCCACATGCTACTTGTTCCATGTATAGCTTAAGTTTAAACTTTTCAGAAAAATAAACTAATACAAGTGAGATTTCCAGGGTGAAATGAGGCCACACAAGCATTGAAAAAAAAAAGGGTAAATCGGAGTATTTTTAAATACATTTTCTCAAATTGTGATGTCACTATGGCAACCAAATGCTTTTCAGCTTTTTTACTGTTTACTGAAGAACATTTATAGATCATGGAAACTTTTGAAAAATTACCACCTGCTTGTTTTTTTATTTATCTAAAATAACAATTGAATATACACACTACTGTTCAAAAATTTGGGGTCAATTAAAAAATATCCTTTTACAAAAAAAAAAAAAAGACATCAAATGGATCAGAAATACAGGGAAGACATTGTTAATGTTATAAATGACCACGGTAGCTGGAAACGGATAATTTTTAATAAAATAACAACATATGCGTACAGATTACCAGTAACCATGCCTTCTGTGTTTCAGTGGCATATTGTGTTATCTAATCCAAAATTCGCACTTTAAAAGGATAATTGATCATCAGAGGACTGTTTGCAAATATGTTAGCACAGCTAAAAATTTCGGTGCCTATTAACCCCTTAAGGACAGAGCCTTTGAAACATTTTTGTCCTTTCTGGACAATGGCTATTTTAACATTTCTGTGCTGTTTGTGTTTAGCAGTAATTTTCTTCTTCGTCATTTGCTCTACCCACACATATTATATATTGTTTTTATCGGGACAAAAAGGGCTTTCTATGGATGCCATATTTTTGATCATATCTTATCATATTATTAAAAAAAAATAATAAAATATGGTAAAAAAAAAAAAAATACACAAATTTCTTTGTTTTTATTTGAAACAACTTCTCCTCATCGACAATAGCGAACGAAAAAACATGCTAAATAGATTCTACTATTTCTCCTGAGTACAGGGATACCACCCATGCATAGGTTTGTTGGGTTGTTTGTGGGCTAAAATGCCAAATTTGTGAGGTGCAGTTTTTTGTTTTCCAACTTGAAATTTTTACATGCAGACAGCCTGCACCCATGTCCCATTTGGGACATATTTGAAACCAGCCAGTGTATTTTACCCCATCAACCCATATATTTTTTAAAAGTAGACACCCTAGGCTATCTCAAATGGTGGTATTTTAACACTTTCCATGCACTATTTCTACCACCAGCCTTTGTCAAAGTTTGTGGTAGTAATTTTTTTGTGTTTTTTTTTCACAAACCTTGTACTTCAGACATAAATTTACAGATATTGGTATGTGTCACTGCCAAATAACACCCCAATAAGTGTTCAGAAACATCTCTTGAGTACAGGGATACCCCCCATGCATAGGTTTGTTGGATTGTTTGGGGGGTAAAAGGCCAAATTTGGGAGGTGAAGTTTTTGGTTTTCCAATTTGAAATTTTGACATGCAGACAGCCTGCACCCATGTCCCATTTGGGACATATTTGAAACCAGCCAGTGTATTTTACCCCATCAACCCATATATTTTTTAAAAGTAGACACCCTAGGCTATCTCAAATGGTGGTATTTTTACACTTTCCATGCACTAATTCTACCACCAGCCTTTGTCAAAGTTTGTGGTAGTCATTTTTTTGTGTTTTTTTTTCACAAACCTTGTACTTCAGACATGAATTTACAGATTTTGGTATGTGTCACTGCCAAATAACACCCCAATAAGTGTTCAGCAACATCTCTTGAGTACAGGGATACCACCCATGCATAGGTTTGTTGGGTTGTTTGGGGGCTAAAAGGGCCACATTGTGAAGGTGCGCATTTTCAACTTGGAATATTGACGTGTAGCCAGCCTGAGCCCATCTTTCATTTGGGACTTTTTTTTAAAGTAGGACAGTGTATTTTACCCCAAAAAGTATATATTTTGTAAAAGTAGACACCCTAGGCTATTTTAAATGGTGTTATTTTAACACTTTCCATGCACCAATTCTACCACCAGCCTTTGTCAAAGTTTGTGGTAGTCATTTTATTGTGTATTTTTTCCCACATACATTGTACTTTAGACACAAATTCACATATTTCGGTATGTGTCACTGACAAACAATACCACAATATATGTTCAGCAACATCTCCCGAGCACAGGGATACCACCCATGCATAGCTTTGTCAGCTTTGTTGGGTGTTGAAAGGCTACATTTGAGAGGTGCGCTTTTTGATTTTCAAACTTGGAATTTGAACATGTAGAGCAAGGAAGGGGTTAATAGCTCTTATAAGAGCCTTTGTAGTACTGTACAAAAAAATTAACCCCTAAAAATGCACAGACAAGAAAAAAATTTCTGCTGTGCAGTGATCAGTGGCAGGGAAGGGGTTAATACACTACACTATACAAAGGGTATGGCTTTTATAAAAGCCCTTGGGACTCACAATTTTTTTTAACATTTTATTTAATTTATTACAATTAAAAAATTATGTTATACAGATCTGTCTCTTTCCCTCACTAAAACTCAAGTGAGGAGAGGGAGGCAGATCCATATGGGTCAGAACAATATTTACCAATATTGATCGAACCAGACGAATGGTGATGCTCATCTGAGAAATCACCAAACCACCTTTGCCACTGATCGGCTGTTACTGATCGCTATACACGTGTTCAGACAGCTTCAAAAGGAATACACGTAATCCCCTAGTGGGTATAATTAACCCCTAGCGAGTCTGACAAAAAAAATGCTGATAGCAAAAAAAAAATCCTTCTGCGACTAGATTGCTCCATATGCGCTGCTTAGGCAGTGACCATATGCACTGCTTAGGCAGTGACCATATGTGCTGCTTAGGAAGTGATATACGGCAAGGAAGGGGTTAATAGCTCTTATTTAAAAAAAAAAATTACGTTAAACGTAGTCCCCTAGCGGGTATAATTAACACGTGACGGGTGTAATAAAAAAGTTTTAAAAAAATTAAAAATGCTTCTGCAGCAAGATTGCTGCATTTGCGTCAGATCTCTGCTTAGGCAGTGATCTACAGCAAGAAAGGGGTTAATCTCTCTTAAAAGAGCTTTTTTTTATACTGTAATGAATTACAGTAAAAAAAATTAACCCCTAAAAAATGCACAGACAGCAAAAAATGTGCTGCTGTGTATGATCACTGCGTACACAGCGATCAATGGCAGGGAAGGGGTTAAATGGCTTTTATAAAAGCCCTTGGTGTTTAAAATTTTATTAAATATTTGTTTTATTATTTTATTTTATTTTTTTACTTTATCTGATCTGTCTCTCTCCCTTACTATAACTAGTAAGGTGAGGGAGGCAGATCAATACTTGTCAAAGGCAATATTTGCTAATATTGCCTTTGACAGTATGATAAGTGCTCATCAGAGCACTTATCATACATGCCTGCACACAGATCACATAGATCTGTTGTGCCGGCATCGATTGGCTCCCCCTAGAGCATCGGAAGTGAAATACTTTCACTTCCGATGCTCTTGCCATTAGAAGGGAAGCGCTGCCTGTATAGGCAGCGTTCCCTTCTACTGAGCCGATGGGGTCGCTCAGGAGAGCGACCACCATCGGCTCTGGGGCAGCTGAAGGTGTTGTTAAGTGCCTCGCTGGCGAGGCACTTTAACAACACCGGAGATGCTTAGAAAGCGAACGATCGTTCGCTTTCTAAGCACATGTGTGCAGCCGGCGCAGCCATTTTTAAATGGCTGCTACGATCACTCCGTGGAGTGATCGTAGCGCGCCCCTGCACTTTTGGGGGGTGTTGCACAATGCCTCTACCTAGAGGCATTGTAGCAACACCGTTAGAGTAAAGAAAGCGACCGCTGGTCGCTTTCTTTACTCAGTTTAGTGCATGACGTGCCAGGCACGTCAGCTGTCGGCAAGTCCTCGATTTGCCGTGACGTGCCTGGCACGTCATCTGTCGTTAAGGGGTTAAAGAACCGATAAAACTGGCCTTCTATAGAAAAGTTGAGTGTCTGGAGCATCAGCATTTGTTGGTTCGATAACAGGCTCATAATGGCCCAAAACAAAGAACTTTGTTGTGAAGCTCGTCGTTCTTTTCTTGTTATGAGAAATAAAGGTTATTCCATGCGAGAAATTGTCAAGAAACTGAAGATTTCGTCCAACGCTGTGTACTACTCCCTTCACAGAACAGAGCAAAATCGCTCTAAACCAGAATAGAAAGGAAGTGGGAGGCCCTGGTGCACAACTGAGCAAGAGAACAAGTACATTAGACTATCTAGATTGCAGACAGAAGCCTCACAGGTCCTCACGTGGCAGCTTCATTATTTAGTACCGGCGACTGCAGAGTTGCAAAGATAAAGCCATATCTCAGAATGGCCAATAAAAACATAATATTAAGATTGGCAAAACAACACGGACACTGGATGATAGGTTAAGCCAGGTTCAGGACCAACAGCAATGGAACAGAATGGTAAGCCAAGCCAGGGCCAGCAGAGGAGAAGGTAGAGAAGTCTAGGAGGTCATAGTGAAGGTCAGAAGCTAAGATGTCATTGAAATATGAGCAAAAGGGAATGCTGGAGGAACTTGTGACTAAGTAAGGAATAAAACTTAGCAGCTTAATACACAAGTCAGGGCTTGGGTTTTGAAGGGGTGCCGGTCCAATTCACTCTTACATCTGTCAGAAGGATACTCCCATTCCCCGCAGTGTACTATAATACTCATCTAATGAGTACCAGCCTCTTTCTTTGTCTCCACTGCCATCTCCAATGAAGTAGCATCATCGGGTAACATGACATGCCCCACAGATGGCCACAGTGTGCATGGTGCTGGAGGTCTATCACGCAATGGCGCCACTCCCTGTCGGAGCAGGAGAAGCAGAGGACACTGTGGGAGGTATGGTTCCCCTGTACAATGTTAAAAAGAGACAATTCTGTCTGTGTTTCAGGTGTTTAAATCACAAAACATAACATGGGAAGATGGAGACCAAATTAAAAGATGCTGGAGGAGTGCCTGACACCATCTTTGAAGCATAGTAGAGGCAACAGGACACATAGCACAGGACCCATAGCACAACTGCAAAAAATCTATTCAAATATGACATACCTAGAGTTTTTGGTCAGTTTACTAGGACAACTAATCAACAATGCACAGCTGCCATTAGTTCCTTATGCCGCAGAAATACTGTAGGTTCAGTTCTAGACCCCCGCAATACAGCAAATATTGAGTAATTTTTTCCCAGTGCATATAAAAGTTATGTTTACACTATGCTGTAGTCTATTAACTTTGCAATAGCAATATGTCTAAAAAAAAAAACCAATGTGCATATTTGTGACACAAACACACAAAATGAACACTGCTGTTGGAAAAATGGCGCCGATACACTGGCTCGACGCAGGATTGGCACAAACCTTTGTAAATAAACACAATAAATGCAAAGTGCAATAAAATGAGGTATGTCTGTAATTATTGCATTAATACATTTTCATTATTGCATTAATAAATGTAATTTGTTTATGTATTATTTTTGAGATTAATCATTTGTGTAGAATATAAACATCAACAGATGGTTGGGACCATGATCATGCACACCTCTAGATGTGTCTTTTTGCATTTATTATAAAAGGCCTAAGGTGTTGACTTTGGTCCAAGAGTTGGTAAACTCCAGGAGTCAGTGAGTCATTGTTCAAAAAAATGTCACAGCTGAGGGTTAGCTTTTTTGAAATGTAATATATGTTTCTCTATCCCTAAATAACCAGCCTGCCTCCAAAAAACTTCTCTCTATTATAGCCTACAAAAGCTGTGTTGGGGTGCACCAATAACTAATCTCAAAACTGGCCACCCCAGCATGTCCCCATCACTCAGAATCTCTCTGACAATCTGTCTTAAACTATAATTTATACTGTTTTACTCAACACCATATATAGAGCACCTGTGAGTGGCTGGGCCACGCCCAGAAGGTGGTCAGGCTTTATAAAAACTAGAATTTGGTAAGTAAGAGATGGAACTCACCAAGTTTTGGAGTACTTTGGCAAAGTGGTGGGCTGACAAAAATATGGCCATATATTGTGACTAAATCTCCAATATTTTGTAAAACATAATGTTAAGATAATATATTGTATAGTTACACACTGAATTTATGGATCGCATTTTGGTCACTCCAGTGGTGCGCTGTGTTACATATGCCGGTTATGGGGCCATCCAAATTCTAGTTTTTGTGGTAAATTAACAGGCTTTATTCAATCGGTACAGTAAAATTACAGCACCTTAAAATAATTATGAAAAAAATGTGGGTACCTTCTTTAAATAATGGGGAAGGGTGCTGATAAAATGGAATATTGAATGCACAAGATTCCCCTGGTCCCCCAATAATTACTCGGGCTGACAATAATAAATGAAAAGCCCCCTTAGAAATGCATGGGGCTAGCAAAGTGTCCCCAACCACCTTACCACGATATATAGGGCTGGGGACTGACCAAGGGGTCCCCTGTTATTAATGGGGCTGCACAAGCACCCCTAGCCCCCACATGTATTTAATGGGGCTGCCTAAAAGGTTCCCAGCCCCCCTGAAATAAATGGGATGAGGGGCTGCCAGAGTGCCCCGGCTTACCTTAATAGCCATGGGCTGTTCCCGAGTTTGACTTTGTCAAGTAGTGGGGAGAAGGAGGGAAAATATATTTTGGGTTTACTTATATATAATTTTACAATATAGTCTATACACAATCAAATGTATCTGATCGATCACAATATCTGTCCATTTCTGATAGCGCTTCCCTCCCTCTCCTAGTTACGTGGTGTACCCCAAGGCTCAATATTCGTCCCCTTTCTATTCACATAATTCATAAATGTAGGCAGACAACACCATCATAAACACCAGCAAACCACATCTACCAGTTTGAGGCTGTGCTCCAAGAACCATACACAGAGGTAGAAAAGTGGATCACAGACAAACTTTTCCTAAACACTGACCGAACTGTCACAATGCTCTTTGGAACAAAATGCCAAAAAATACAAATTGCTATCTGAACAAAATCATATAGCACACTGACCCGTTATTTCAAATATTTAGTTATATTTCAAGATCCTAATCTATCTTAAGTAAAATGACTGTACAATACCAGTTATAGCGTATGGGGATGTAGTGTAGGCTCCTGCGTCACAAACGCACCTTCATAAAATTGTGATGTGTGAAACTGGCTACCGCTGGGATCCAGGCGCACCCTTTCCAGCCTTGTGTTTAAGAGCCGTTTCGGGAAGCTCCCACCCTACCTGAGTAGAATGCTCTCCCCAGCTGTTCCCACCTCCTATAATCTCCAATCTTGTTCCAGCACTTTATTTAGTATACAATACACAAAGAAAGTGGCCTGGTCCTCTTTTTTTTTTCTATAGACCACCACAATTATGGAATAACCTCACGGACAGCATCAAATGGGGCCCCTGCTGATCCCATGCATATATTAGAAGCACAAGTGAAAATAAACATTTAGTGTACCTTTAATGGTAGGTGTATTTTAACAGTGAGAGACAGAATAACAAAAAAAAATCCAGAAAAACGCATGTCAAAAAAACCCTTGTTGGCAATCACAGAGGTTTTCTTGTAGTTGATCCCCTATCAATCAGCAAGTTTTCTGGCTCCCAGGTGTCTTTTATACAGGTATATAGCTGAGATTAGGAGCACTCCCTTAAAGCTCAGCTTGTTACCTGTATAAAAGAGACCTGTCCACGGAAGCAATTAATCAATCAGATTCCAAACTCTCCACCACGGCCAAGACCAGAGAGCTGTCCAAGGATGTCAGGGACAAGACTATAGACCTACACAAGGCTGGACTGGGCTACAAGACCATCGCCAAGGAGCTTGGTGAGAAGGTGACAACAATTGGTGTGATAATTAGCAAATGGAAGAAACACAAAATAGAAACATAGAAACATAGAATGTGTCGGCAGATAAGAACCATTCGGTCAATCTAGTCTGCCCAATTTTTTTTTTTTGAGTACTTTTATTAGTCCCCCGTTCCCGGTCTTATAGCTAGGATAGCCTTGTGTCTATCCCACGCATGCTTAAAATCCTTTACTGTGTTTACCTCTACCACTTCTGCTGGAAGGCTATTCCATACATCCACTACCCTCTCAGTAAAGTAATACTTCCTGATATTACTTTTAAATCGTTGCCCCTCTAATTTAAGACTATGTCCTCTAGTTGTGGTAGTTTTTCTTCTTTTAAATATACTCTCTTCCTTTACTGTGTTGATTCCCTTTATGTATTTAAATGTTTCTATCATATCCCCCCTGTTACGTCTTTCCTCCAAGCTATACATGTTAAGATGCTTTAACCTTTCCTGGTAAGTTTTATCCTTCAACCCATGAACCAGTTTAGTAGCCCTTCTCTGAACTCTCTCCAAAGTATCAATATCCTTCTGGAGATACGGTCTCCAGTACTGCGTACAATACTCCAAGTGAGGTCTCACCAGTGCTCTGTAAAATGGCATGAGCACTTCCCTCTTCCTACTGCTAATACCTCTCCCTATGCAACCAAGCATTCTGCTAGCATTTCCTGCTGCTCTATTGCATTGCCCACCTACCTTCAAGTCCTCTGAAATTATTACTCCTAAATCCCTTTCCTCAGATGTTGAGGTTAGGACTGTACCAAATAGTCTATATTCTGCTTTTGGGTTTTTACACCCAAGGTGCATAATCTTGCACTTGTCCACATTAAATGTCAGTTGCCATAACTGTCAGTCTCCCTTGGTCTGGTGCTCCATGCAAGATCTCACCTCATGGAGTTTCAATGATCATGAGAACGGTGAAGGTGAATGACTTGAAGAGTATCTGCATTTAGGAGTGGGACAAAATCCCTCCTGAGATGTGTGCAAACCTGGTGGCCAACTACAAGAAACGTCTGACCTCTGTGATTGCCAACAAGGGTTTTGAACACCAAGTACTAAGTTGAAGGAGTCAAATACTTATTTCACTCATTGACATGCAAATCAATTTATAACTTTTTTGACATGTGTGTTTCTGGATTTTGTTGTTATTCTGTCTCTCACCGTTAAAATACACCTACCATTAAAATTATAGACTGATCATTTCGGTGTCAGTGGGCAAACCTTCAAAATCAGCAGGGGAACAAACATTTTTTTCCCCTCACTGTATAAACAAAGCACACCCACCGCCATTAGTGGTGGTATCCTGCATGCGCCTATATATAAAGCAGATTCCTAACACATTTCAGGTTTCAGTGCCACCTCCGGAGAAGTACTTTTTGGTGCTCATTGTGCCAGCGCAGCCAATGTATAAAACTAAATTAATAGAAAAAAATCTGGCACTGAAAACACTGTTTTGGCACTGACAAGTGTCGGGGGTTTATAAACAGGAGCTATTGGCATCATGCAGAACATACAGCGATTGCCCCTTTTTGTACTACCTCTCCCAGCACATTTCGGCATTTAGAATGCGATGTCATAAAAGTTCCTTTTGGCGTAATGTACAGTATCCATATAGTGCGCGTCACATCCCCAAAGCTGGAAGTAAACAGCAGCTTAACTCTTCAACACAATAAAATATTAAGCAACCCAATCTTTTTAATCAAATATTCTGTGCAATTTGATTGACCGGTGTTCTTGCAGGAAGTAACAATTTCATAAAGAAACATATTATAGAAAAAAAAGAAAGATTCTTAGTCGCAATAGCGCTTTGGGGGGATGCTCAGACGAATCTTAAGTCCGTGCATGCTGGCTGAGCATCATGAGAATCACTATACACAACCAGTGATATTTGCCAATACCATTATACATACACATATATATATATATATAAATTGTATCTGGTGATTTAATGTTTTAACCCAATTATTTGGTAGAGGGGAAGGTTTTTAAAGTTCTATATTGACCCTGCACCCTGTTTAATACAGTATTTTATACAGATACCTAGTGGTTTCGGATTTTTGAGTAAGAAACACATTTTAATCACTGCATCATAGAAAGAGATAGTGTGGCGGATTTGGTTCGTTTTGGACACACAGAGTATTATCAATAGGTATCTGCACACCCATTCCCGCAGGAGATGTTTACATTTTTTTTTTCCCCTTCTTCCGACCGCGTATCATCAGTGCACCAATCTGCGCGTAAACACAACATTTACCCATCATTTATCAGTTGCTCGGCTCCCACACTACCCGTTTTTTTGTTAGTATTCTTTTTAAGCCGCTGCCTTCCCCTTCTCACGTGACCTACCCTCGTCACACACGACCTCGATGCGCAAACGTCAGCGCGCATCCGGCGGGAGGAGGCGGAGGGAAATGCTGGGCGCTGATTGACAGTCGCCATGGCAACACGCTCATCTCGCCGCCATTTTGTTATTCTCGGTTTTTTTTTTTTTTCCCCTTCTTCTCAGAACACCTTTTTATTCAAAAATATTTTTCTTTAGGATTCCGCCTTCCAACCCACGATTAAGCATAAATAAAAACAAAACCCAGATCAACCGCTCTGACTCCATTTATGATCCATTATATTGATATCTACCTAGTCTAAAACCAGCCGCTAACCCTCGTGATATATTTGGGTAACGGTGTTATTTGATTCCCTGAGGTAAAAAGCGGTCCGCTCCGGAGAGAGGAGATTTCTTCCCCCTACCAGTGGCTGCGCAGCTTTGGAAACGCGCGCCATTTTGTAACCCCCCCTTTCCTCCTCCCCCTTTCTGTGTCCTCCTCCCTCCTCTGCCTCCTAACCCACCTCCCCTCCCGTCATCTCTCCCTCCATCCTGCACGGCCGGGCACCGACGAACCGCCGCAAGAAAAAATAATAATATAATAATAATAAAGGGACCAACAACACCAGCCGCCTCCCCCCCCCCCCCCCCACCTTCTCTCTCTCTTCATTCCTCCCCTTCACCCTCTCTCCGTGGTTTCTCCTCCTCCATCGGACGTGGGATGAGCGAGCAGCGCAAGGCGGCGGGCTGACAGAGAGCCTGGCTGTGTCAGCGCCTGTCCCCGGGAGCGGCTGATGCAGGGAGGAGAGCGGCTCCTGGAAGAAGAAGAAGAGGAGGAGGAAGAGGAGGAAGGCGGCGAGCGCTGCATGGAGCGGCGGACGTGCTGATTCACAGGCCCCGCTCCCTCTCTGGATACAGCGATAGATAGATAGAGAGTGAGAGAGAGAGATCTCCCGCCGGTGCTGCTGGATGTGACGGGCTGCCCTTGATGGGCGTCTAACGGGCCCCCGGAGAGAGACAGAGAGCGGCAGGAGACGGGTAAGGAGACAGCATGGATACAGCAGGATGACAAGATGGACCCGTGTTTTTGTTTTGAGAAAAAAAAAAAAAAGAGGGGGGGAATAGGAGACAGAGAGGGGGGGGGGGGGAATAGGAGAAAGAGAGGATGCCTCTGTCATTTGTACCCATCACTGACCTCCTACATGGAGAGGCCGGGGCAGTCATTAGACATATTAAGGAAAGCCTGCGTTACCCACCACCCACAATGCTTCCTTATATAGGGGTGTGGGGGGTAATGGCACCCCCAAAGGGTTTGTGTAAGGGGGGGGGGGGGGGTGTGTGATCTAGGTTTGGGGAGTACTGTGCACCCTTGCTGTGGTTAGTATTGGGGGGTGATGCATGTAGTATGTGTGCCTGGGTAAAGCTCTGTGTATTTGGGCTCTGCCATGTCTTCTATATGTGGAATGAATTCAGCTCTTTGCTCAGAAAGGTGGATTTATTTGGGAGCTTTGAGGGGGGCTGATTAGGCTGTAAGTAGGTAACCCCTCTGCGCCTCTGAAGGGTTAACCCCTTGGCGACACAGGACGGACTAGGTCCGTCCTGTGTGCCGAGGCGTTAGTGACACAGGACGGACCTGGTCCGTCCTGTGTCAAAACGAGCACTGAAAGCGGAGTTTTTCCGCTTTCAGTGCTCTGATGGTATTGTAACGATGCTTCCGTGTGGAAGCATCGTACAATGCTAAAAAAAATGCCCGTCGGCATTTCGATCGCTCCGGAGAGCGATCGAAATGCCGGTTTTAAAGGCACAGTGCCTTTAAAACGCGGGCATTTAAAAAATGAGCATAGGAAGCGAATCTTTCGCTTCCTATGCTCAGAAAGTGTTCCTGATTGCCTCGCAAGTCGAGGCAATCAGGAACACAAAAAAAAAATGCACGATCTTGGTCACTGAGTGACCAAGATGGCGCTGCCCTTCTAAGGGCAAGAGCACAGGAGGCAGGAAGTACCTGCTTCCTGTGCTCTCTGGCTGTCACACGATTGCCTCTTCACAGAGGCAATCAGTGACTGCCAGGCACACTGACAGGCAGTGGGGATGCTCTCCTGAACATCCCCACTGACTGGTCAGATCAATATTAACTCTATATTGATCTGACCAGTTATGATCTGCCTCCCTCTCCTCACATTTTTTTTAGTGAGGGAGAGAGACAGATCAAAGTTACAAAAGTAATTAAAAGTTAAAAAAAACAATAAATACACAACACACAAATAATAAAACAATAAAAAAAAATTTATTAAAGCAATTCCCTGTGTTTAACCCCTTCCCTGCCACTGATCTTGCATAAGCAGTGATCGTGCACATCAGCGCATTTATTTTTGCTGTTTGTGCATTTTTTAGGGGTTAATTTTTTTTGTACTGTAATTTATTACAGTACTAAAAAGGCTCTTCTAAGAGTTATTAACCCCTTATTTGCCGTCGATCACTGCTTACGCAATGATATTGACGCCAAAGCAATTTTTATCTGTCTGCATATTTTTTTTTTATTTTTTTTTTACACATACCCGCTAGGGGATTACATGTAAAGTAAAAATATTTGAGGTTTTTTTTTTTAAGCTGCCTGAGCGCATAGCGATCAGTAACAGCGAATTAGTGGCAAAGGCGGTTTGGTGATTTCTCAATTAAGCTCACCATTCGCCCTGGTCAGATCAAAATGAATCGGATCAATATTCACAAATATTGATCTGCCTCCCTCTCCTCACTTACATTTTTGTGACGGAAAGAGACAGATCAGTATTAGTGATATAAAATAAAATTTTATAAAATTGGCAGGTTTTATGAAAGTCTTTCACTGTGTATTAACCCCTCCCCTGCCATTCATCACTGTGTAAGCAGTAATCTTGCACAGCAACAGTATGTTTTGCTGTCTGCACTGTTTTATGGATTAATTTCTTTGTACTGTAATGTATTACAGTACTAGATAGGCTCTTCTAAGAGCTATTAACCCCTTCTTTGCTCGAGATCACTGCTTACGCACTGATTCTGAGGCCGCGGACTCAGGGTTCGATTTTGACCCTATTCAGCTTTCTGATACATCATCTAGCGATGTATCGGTGGCTGCTGAGCCCTTGCCACAAGTAGTGATGGGGGTCTACAGATAAAAAAATATATGGTTTGGTGGGGGTAAATTTCATTGGCTGGCTTCAAAGATATATCCCATAAAGGACACGGACGCAGGTTGACTACATGTCAAAATTCCAAGTTGGAATTTTGAGATGCGCATCTCACAAATGTTGCCTTCTAGCCAAAAACAAACCAACAAACCTATGCATGGGTGCTATCCCTGTACTCGGGAGATGTTGCTGAAAACATATTGGGTTGTTGTTTGGCAGTGACATATACCAGAATCTGTGAATTCATGCCTGAAGTACAATGCATGTGGAAAAAAAACTCCCAAAAAAGTACTACCACAAACTTTTACAAAGGCTGGTGGTAGAATTAGTACCTATACAGTATTAAAATACCACCATTTGAAATACCTTAGGATGTCTATTTTCCAAAAATATATGGTTTGATGGGGTAAAATTCATTGGACGGCTTCAAAAATGTTCCAAATGGAACATGGGCGCAGGCTGACTACATGTCAAAATTCCAGGTTGGAATTGCGCACCCCCTAAATGTGGAATTTTAGACCCAATACAAACCAACAAACCTATGCATGGGGGGTATCCCTGTACTCAGGAGATGTTGCTGAACACATATTGAGGTGTTGGTTGGCAGTGGCAAATACCAGAATCTGAAAATTCCTGCCTGAACTACAATGTGTGTGGGGAAAAAATGACATCCCATCCCTTTGACATAGGTTGGTGGTAGAATTAGCACTTGGAAAGTGTTAAAATACCACAATTTTAAATACCCTAGGATGTCTAGTTTTCCAAAATATATGGTTTTATGGGGTAAAATACTTTGACAGGCTTCAAAAGTGTCCCAAATGGAACATGGGCGCAGGCTGACTACATGTCAAAATTCCAAGTTGGAAATGCACCCCCCCCTAAACGTGGCCTTTTAGCCCCCAAATAATCTAACTAACCTACACATGGGTGGTATCCCTGTACTCAGGAGATGTTTCTGAACACATATTAAGGTGTTGTTTGGCACTGACACATAATAGGATCTGTGAATTCATGCCCGATGTACAATGAATGTGAAAAACAAATTACTATCCATAACATTGACATAGGCTGGTGGTAGAATTAGTGCATGAAAAGTGTTAAAATACTACCATTTGAAATACCCTAGGGTGTCTAGTTTTCAAAAATATATGGTTTTGTGGGATAGAATACACTTTTTGGCTTCAAAAATGTCCCAAATGGGACATGGGCGCAGGTTTTCTGCACGTCAGAATTCCAAGTTGGAAAACCAAAAAGAGCACCTCTCAAATGTGGCCTTTTAACCCCCAAATAACCTAACCAACCTATACATGGGTGGTATCCCTGTACTCAGGAGATGTTGCTGAACACATATTGAGGTGTTGTTTGGCACTGACATATAACAGGATCTGTGAATTCATGCCCAAAGTACAATGTATGTGAAAAAAAATTACAACCCAAAACATTGACATAGGCTGGTAGTATAATTAGTGCATGGAAAGTGTTAAAATACTACCATTTGAAATACCCTAGGATGTCTAGTTTAAAAAAATATATGGTTTTGTGGGGTAGAATACACTTTCTGGCTTCAAAAATGTCCCAAATGGGACATGGGCACAAGTTTTCTGCATGTCAGAATTCCAAGTTGGAAAACCAAAATGCGCACCCCCTAAATGTGGCCTTTTAGCCCCAAAACAAACCAACAAACCTATGCATGGGTGGTATCCCTGTACTCAGGAGATGTTGCTGAACACATATTGAGGTGTTATTTGGAAATACCCCTTCACATTTTAAGGTAATGTTTACCTAAATTGCAATATATGTGAAAAATTAAAAAAAAAGATTTTTTGCTGCAAACTTTGGCATAGATTGGTGGTAAAATGGCTACATGAAATGTGTCAAAATACCCCAAGTTAAATGCCCTGAGTTGTCTAGTTTTCAAAAATATGTACATGTTGGGGGTCATTCATGGATTTAGTACAGAAATCAGTGTATCAATGTCACTATCGCTAATTTTGAAAGAAGGGATTTTAAAATAGCTTTGCACCACTTATAGTTCTGGCCCTGTAACATGAATAAAAAAGCACAAAAACATAAAAACATGGGCTATTTCTGAACTCAGGACATATATTAGAAACTTTTTAGCAGTGTTTTTTTGTTGTCTCTTGTACATGAGTATACGATTTTTCAAATAAAAGTCATAAAAAAATAATTTTTTCAATTTTTTTGCCATATTTTATTATTTTTTTTACATCAAATTATATGCTATTATCAAAATAATGGTATCAAAAGAAAGCCCTTCTTATGACGATAAAAACGATATATAGTTTGTGCGGGTACACTAAATGAGACAGAAATAAATTACAGCAAAACACAAACTGCTCAGAAATGTTAAAACAGCCCATGTCACCAAGCGTCGGACAAGCCAAAAAAGTCATGTCACTAAGGGGTTAATTGCATGAATGTACACAATGTGTTTGGCTGTGTATTGCTGTCATCCTGATTGTGGCCCATCCTCAGGGTTAATAATTTGGGTCGTCCTCTGACTCAGTACTGAATACCTACTGTGTTTTGGATGATGATGATGATGCTCCTCTCCTGTACCTAGCATGTATTGCATTACTCCCTGGGTTATAATGATGCATATAATGATACTTTGCTCAATCTGAGAGTGGAAATAAGGTTTATGCTCTTCAGCACTGGAAGAGAAGCAGTGGCATGCTAGCTGCTCCTACCATGCTCATTTTGCTTCCTGGCATGCTGAGTGTCATAGGAGTCACAGTCCACAGCAGCCAATGCTTTATATAAGCAATCTCTGTTGTAACACATTTTCCTTGCACCACTGTAGACTTCTACCAAATCAAGACTTCCATGGGCCATGCTGGGCCTGCTGTGGTTTGAGAGCCTGAGGTTTATATTATAGACTTTAAAATATATATATATATATATATAAAAAAAAAAAAATGGATAGGATATTTTACACAACTAGACAGAATAGATTTACCTGCTCATGAGAAAGATGGACTATATTTGATCATGCCATTTGTTTTGTTGCAATGTGTTGGGCCTGTCTAATAGGACTGCAGGCAAGTTCTAGCTGTCTTCACCACTCACCAAATCTCTTGTTTATATACCCAAATTTCCTTGTATTTTGTGTAATGTTAAAACTACCCCCACCAAACAGCATGGACGACTGTCTGACTTCTGGTGACATTTTCGGATTCTTGTCTACATTTGTTTAAGGTTGCTGCCAAGGCAACCGGCCTCCTCAGAGGGAGGGGAGGGGTGTTTGGGTGATGGGGTTAGGGCAGATCCTGCCATTGGAATCATTATATATGGCTGATATTTTTTTTTTTTTTGATGAGCTGTATCAGGTTCTAGAATTGGCTTCTTTTGTGGTTCCAGTAATTTACAGTTTGGGCACCACTGATTTCTTGGTGACTGGCATAACCAGGAGCCAAATGCAGTCTGGAAACTTGGCACAGTACATGCTGGTTACATAGCAGATTGCTATATCTGTGTACTAGTGGTATGCATGCTACAAGTACTTTGTTGTTTGCCAGTCCTGTATGAAGTGGTGAAATATAATGATAATAGTTGTAGCTAATTCCAAGTGTCTACACAGTATAAAATAGTTAAGATCCTGTCCGTGTGACAGCATCAATTCTACAGAAATTATGTCCACGACTGAGATGTTGTACAGGTAATATCTGTGCACTAAGTTGTTGAGTTGCTATAGGTAATGAGAGATTTCATGGCAAGTCGTCCTGTGCAGACCAACATGTGGATCTGAACAAATGTGACATAATGTATGTGTTCAGGACAGAGATTTGTGTTTATGCTATATTCTGTTATGTGCTACCCGTGATGAGTGGCAAATATTGTCACATTAGTGATGAGTGGCAAATGTTGCGATAAACATATCCTTTTATAATGCGCTAACATTTCTGTACAGAAGACCTTGTTTACAAACAAGTTAGCTTATGTAAACATGTCATTACAGACTAGGTAAGGAATCCTTTTCTTGAGTTATTCACAAGTTTTCCTTAGCAGATTGTAGGGGTGTTGAGTAACCATATGTGTTTGTATTACCGTCTAACCTTTATGATTGTTTTAAGGTTTGGGCTAGCCGTGTTATTCCACTGGTGCAGATACAAGATTCTGCAACATTCTGTAATTTTTCAAATACAGTTTTTGTTAGACTAACAGTATTTTGGAACAATAAACTTTCTAGAGTCCTCCCTTTATCAAGTCAAAAACTTTGCCAACAAAGACCAGCAGGTTAAATCTTAAAACAGGCCAGATAATTCACAGATCTAGTCCATAATCTCAAACATCAACAAAAAATAAATATCTAATACGGTAATAATAATAGTGCTAGATAACAAGTACAAGTTATAGAAACCTTTTTTAATGTGCTAAGAAACTCAAACCACATTAAATCCTCTGTTTATGTATTCATAAAAATGGATCCTTTTGGCCTCAAATGTTTTTTGATCTTTTTTTTGGTATGGAGTGACCAGTTTGGCTAAAGTGGTGTCTAACTTGGGAGCAGACAACTGACATGTTTCACCAATTTAACACCCTATCTCATACTTGGTGTGTTGCATAATGTAAATAAAATTTCTTGATGGGCAGGGGTATTTAATCCTTTAATGTTGTGAGTGAAAAAAATGAAGCAATCCATAACTGGTTGAGGAAGGACCATGCGATAAAGATCTTTCTGAGGCTGTACTGTAGGGAAAACATAGCTTTTATTGAAGCATTTAAAGGCAAATAAAAAACTTGGACACTTACATTTATGTGGTAATAGAACAGGACGTCAACCCTTGCCTGTTATTGTGAGTGGATACATTATTTGAACACGTGTTGGCAGAGTTTGCAGCAAGCTTTGTTGGATGCTTTGGTTCCATTATCTGTGCTTGTTGCTTCAGTAGGTAATGTTCAGTTGACCAGCTTTTGGTTTAAAGTAGGTGGCTGTTTAATGCCAACATGGAAGGTTCAGAGAAAATGTAATTTAACGTTGTGTCCTTTTGCTAGTATTGGCCTCAGGTCATTGATGATTTTGCCTATTTCTTCAATAGCCAGTTGTATGCTTGAGGAATAGTGAATTGCAGCAGGTGTTAACATGTTGTTTTTTAGGGCAGCGTTTATTTTCTTATGGATCGTCCTTGGTTTGTATATCACTTTTTGTCTGAATGCTGAATTGCAGATGCAATGGTACCTGGTAGCTTGGCTATAGCTGAGGCCTTTCTATGTCATGGATGGAAGTTTTTTTGCAGATAGTTGTATCGGTCTGTGAACTTTCTGTGCACAGATATGTAGTGTGTCCAAGTTTATTGTTATAGAAGGTCCATTTTGAGCTTGAAATGTGTTTAAATGTATTCTGAAACGTTCTACGTTTTTTCCCTTCGGTCCAAATAATGAAAATGTCAATGTGCCGGTAGTATTTGTAGGGTTTTTAGTGTTGTGTGGCCAAAAACTGTTGTTTCAAGTCAGCCATGAGTAGATTGGCATAATGTGGTATCATTGTGATCCCCTTAGCAGTGCCCATTATTTGTAGCTATAGATCACTGTTAAATCTGAAGAAGTTGTGTGTGAGGATGAATGCTATGAGGACAGTTTTTTGGTTGTGGGTATGTGATGAGAGTAACAGGCATGAAATCCATCTTTGTGTGGGATTTTTATTTTTTATTTTTTGCAAGATGCCACATCCATTGTTACAAGTATTATTATTATTTATGTAGACTTCCTGCAGAGGTAGCATTTCTCTTGCTCCTAATAATAACTAGGCGGGCACCTAAATTCTACAAATATTTGACAAGTCCCTAGTTAAATTATTGGTGAATATAATGTTGGCAGGTAATTGATTCATCACCATATTTGATATTTATTGTTTTTGCCCATTAGTCATGGTTTTAAAACCCGCTCTTTAAATTGGATTCTGGTTAACCTCTTGTAATACGCTTTGGTTGAAATAGAAAAGAATACCATAATTCAGTATACTGCTTTTGAGCCACACAAAGGTTCTTACCAAAGTAGCGGCGTTTCACAAAAATAACAAGTTTATAAATCAATAGCTGTGTTGGACAGCGCCATATGTACCGAGGGAGTCACCTTTCTTAGTATGATCTTGAGAGGCTTGAAACCTACACATTGGACCATCAGCTAAATTTGATCTATGTGCATCTTTTATTTCTTTAGTTCCTGTAATAAGTACTTGTAAACCTGATGTACAAGCCAAAGTTGATGTAACATTATAACTCAGGAATCATGTCTGACCAAAAGTTTGCTGCAAGATGAGATCGGGACACTCCATTTTAGGAACTCAGTGGCTTTTTATTTATTTAAATAACTTCCCGTTGATTGGTTGAATTCATATCTTTATAAATCTGTTTTAAGTGCTACAGAAAACATTTGTATTTATTTTTGAATGCATGTGGCAAACAACTTAATTCTTGTTCTGCTTGGGAGCATTCATACTAGCTTTACTGATGTTTAGATACCTGCCTTTATGTATTGTGCCTGGCACTTTTCCTATATTTACCCCCACCATACACTTCTCACTAACCAGTGGCTCATTTTACAATCCCTCTAACTTGCTTCATAACATTTGCTTTTTTTCAGGAGAGGGTTGAATATTTTAATGAAATTGTGTGTTAATTCTTGTGCTGTGAATGCCATGATTAGAATATGGTGTAAGTTAGACAGCTTGTTGTTTAGGGCTACACTGTCTAAAGAACTTTTAAGCAGTCTAAAGTAGAGTTAATAAAACACATAATTAAACAGTAATTTCAAAACAAACAACGGGGAGTCCTTGCAGCTAAAACAAAAGGCCCTCATCAGGTACCTCTGACCCCCCAGGTACAATCTCAAGGGATAACAGCTAATCAGTTTGTCACCTGTATAAATCTTATGTAAACTTGTAACAATTGTGCTATTCTAGGCTTGCAGGTATCTGAAGCAAGAAATAGGAATCAAAATACCTTTCAGAGAAGCCTGGTTTTATTTAAGAATTAGGGCTACTTAAAAGTTAGGCAACGTAGTTTGCACCAAGCACTAGGTACCTTTGCCCTGGCTCTTTGGATAATCAACTCCTGCATTCAAGAGGCCCTTAAGGGGTAGGAATGAAACCAGTCCCTAATCACAAATGTAGATGATATAAACCACACATGAACTAAAACACAACATTTTCACACAGCATAGAGAATCTCTGAGTCGATTTCAGTTGGTCTTCATCCAGCTTGGAAAGCTTAGTGCAAATCTCAATGCCAGACCTGTCAACTGTGGTAAGAATGGGACTGTGATATGGTTAAATGGTTATAAACATGCATGCCACCCACTCTAAACTGATAAAAGCAATACATCTAAAATACCCAACAACTGTAAAACAAATATAATAATCACCACTTTTGATATGGGTATTATCAGCAGGCTTGCAGAAGATGTGGGAAAGACACTAATGGAGAGATAAACATAAGGACTTTTTTTCTTCTTCTGCCAGTGAATTTATTTAACTGCAGTTCTAAGAATAAGTTTGCCCAAGTGTGAGCTATACAGTAGTTATCCAGGATAAGGCTAACCAATGGGCTAAGTATTTGCAGACTTGAGTATCCAAAGAGACCAATTATCTAGCCAGGCTAGTTATTTGTAGGAGCCAGGGAGTTTTTATTTTTTATTTTTAAATCCTTTTTTAAATTATTTTCCACAAATAAAACACCAATACATTCATGGTTGTATCAAGATCTTCTTATATCAATATAAAACTTTTATGTCCTGTCCATGGATCCTATAAGAAAAAAAAAAATTTAAACAGATCAAGCAAGACAAATAAAACACAGATAATCTATAATCATAACCCTGTAAGACTTTTCTAATATTAATACTGTGCATGGCATTTTATACACACTTAGCTTGAACACCTAAAAAACATACATATACGTCCAGATGGAGGAGAGAATCTTCCTAGAAATTCTTAAACATTATTTTACTCATGTACATCTATCTTATGCTTTCAAACTCTCAATACTTTCCCCCCCGGTCTTTAACAATAAGACTATTACATTTGGGTTTATCGCTCATCCTACTCGGTCTTTGCTCCTTGCATAAAACAATCAAAAAAGTTGGGAAACAGATTTTAGGTGTCCTGGCTCTTGACATTTGTCTAGCCTTGAGCTAACCTTTTAAAACATTTTTCAATTGGCCCACTTAAATGTGCTATCACTTTTAATATAAGGTAACTTTGAGAGTCTTTTCTATTTTTTGTTCAAGCACTATTATTCTTTATAATAAATTAATGAAGTCTAGCCTTTGTCTTTTCTACCAGAATGCTTTCTATTTGTTACACAGTGTGTGTGTGTTGTGATGGGATTAGCAAATTCAATCCCAGATCTATTATCCTATATCCCACATTAGGTTTTAAAAATTGGGATGTGCCAGTATGTTATTAGGAGCCAGGGAAATGGAGCTCACAGTTTAAGAGCCATGGCTCCTTGGCTACAAGGATTTGTACAGCCCTGCCAGACTAGTTTTTCCCCCCTTCTCTCTCATACCCTAGTCCATCTGTTATAACACGTCTGCATCATCTTATTAAGGTTAATATGTAACTTTGCCCCTACAAATGCTTCATATTTTTGTGTCTAATAAATGAATGAAAGCAATGCAATTCTAGTAGAAAAGTGACTTGGTTTTTGATTTAGTTATTTATTTAAAGACAGGAAGGGATTTTCTTTAAGCGACACCTTTATAGTATAGTTTTATAGTAAAAAAATATATATATTTTATTTTTTTATTTTAGAAAAGTCTAACTTCATAAGTGGTTTCTTCCAATTCATTTCTTTGGATGTCTCAGTAAAGCTTTCTGCAATTGTAAAATCTTGCTAGAGATGTGAACAGGTGATTTCAGGGCTCTTGTTTCTTGTAAAGCCCACTCTACCGTGGTTAAATAAGACTTCCTCCAGTTGAGCTCTAGAAGTCAAGTAAAAAGCTCTGACTCGTATGTCTCTAAAATGGAATGTGTGTTTTTTTTGTTTTTTTTTTAATCTATTTCATATTTTTTAAGATCTATGCCGTTTTATCCTCAGTTTGTCGGCAACCAGATTTTCAAAGTATGGAAGCTGCTAGTCCTCTTTACTGCTAATGTATGGAAAATGAGGGGCTCCCTGGAAATGCAGCTAAAAGGCAGAATATAGTGTAAACCTGGCCTGTGCCTGTAAATATACAAGCTGTTTTCACTGGAGAAGGGGTACTATGTTTTTAACTTTCGTGTCTAATGCAGAACCAAACATTAAAAACAAAGGAAAACTCTACATTAATGGGAAAAAAGCTGGAACATATTGAATTGGGTTTTTTTGTGTGTGTTTTTAGGGGTCAACATCCTTCCTAGAACATGGTAAAAGCGATTCATCAATGATTCTATGTAGGTCTGCTCAAACTTTTGCATTTAGATGTTACTGTGCAAATTTATATAAAATGAGTATTTGGGAACTCCAGTCCAAAACTGTTTAGATGATACAGTGTTGAAGTTTATTACTTAAGTAGCACTAAACCAAAGTATTTGATTTTTTTTCCCTTTCACTGTGGAGATTTTGAGAAAATGTTGCTGTTAGTTTCTCATGCTCAGCATTATTCAAATATAGTGGAGGAACTGGTTTACCTACCAAGCAGATATTGCCTGTGGCTTTAGCTAACTGAGGACACCAATGATTTTAAGCAGAGAATATACTGATATCCACTCATTTTCAAGTCCTGGGGATGTCACCTTTGCCCAACATCCAAGAGAGTGGGTGTTACAATTACTCAAATGAATGGTGTTAATTGTATCTACCTTGTAAGGATGAAGGGCTGAGTCTATTCCACCAGGAATTAAATCTGCACCCTTAAGGACTGAACAATTTCTACAGACGGTGCTTTATCACACTGCATGTGTGTATTCGGTTGCATTGAATTCAAATTGATCCGTGTTGTGTTTTTAAAAAAAGCTTTCTTTATTTGATTGTGCTAACACAGTATCGGTCAATTCATGTCTGAAAAATGTTAACCCAGAAGTTCTAAACTTAAGAAAAATGAGCAAATTTGTCCCCATTTTGACATCAACTTCTTACATCCTGAAAAGAACATAAGTGTAATTAAATGGACAGTCTAGTCCCCAAACTCACTTTGGGCCCTCCCTAGTGATTACTCTGCATGTGCACTGCAGGTGCGGCAGCACTGATTATATAAACACTGAGGATATAACGTTTTGTTTAATTTAGTCACTTTCTGTGCTGCTGGAATAGAATATGTTGTGTGGACTGTGATAAATGTGCTCTTGTTCTGAGACTTTGTCTTTTTGTTGCTTTTGTGAGTGTGTGTGTGTGTTTGTTTAAATCTTGCAGTTTCTGCTCCCCTAATTTGGTCCAGGGAAGCATCAAACGGCTGAGTAGAAAATAAAACATTTTGTGGCTGACTGCTCCCAGGAGCACTACGCATCGGGGATGGAGACTGGATATTTAGTTTTGATTGTAGCTTTTATAAAGTGTTTTTTACCAGAGGTGTGAAGAGCAGTATTTTGGCCACAAAGTATTTTTAGACCTTGCTGTTTATTTAAGGTAAACTAGCTAACACTTTCATCTTTAGGTGTCACTGCTGCTATATTTAGTGCTGTAACTTTATTTTCACAACAAGACATTTGGATATTATGCTATATTCCTTGAAGTAGTCTACTCCATGTGGTTAATTTAAAAAAAATAATAATAATCTAAATCTATATGTATATAATCAATCTCAATAAATGTTTAGACCAGGTATCTAAAACGGGCTTAGCTGTGCAAAACATTAGAAATACCATTCATAGAACAAGGTTTGTAGAGTTTGAGGCCAGGAAGACCTTTGCAAGAGGGCAAGTAAAACCATTATAGGTTACTCTGGGCATTTTCAATAAAAGTGAAAAAAATTGTCGGATCTCATTGTCTTATCTTAACTATTAGGTGAATTTCCATCAAAGTAAAGCCTGGTCAGTTCCTGCTACTTGAAGAGCACAGTTAGCCCTGTTTAATGCAAATTCTGACTTATTTAACATTGCATTTGGCAGGGTTTACTGTTTGTTCTTATCGGGCTTGGACCTTTTTATACTGCATAATTAAGTCCAGGGGTTACCGAATTTGCAGACTTTAGGAGCAGGCACATTATTTATTTAGTGAAGAAGTGATACTTCTGTACAGTTCTATATAAAATGAGGAAACATTTTTTAGGAGCCAGCAGTAGACATTTTTGGAGCCACCAGTGAGCTGAAATGTTCCCACAGCAAATCGTTATCTCTGTGTGTTCAAATATTTTAAGGGCTTGAAGGCCAAGACCTAACAAAATGTGCTATTCTGACAGCTATGACTCCGTGAATGGGGCTCGATAAATGTTTTGTAAACTTTAGGAACCAGGGAAAGGTAATTCAGTAGCTGGCAGTGGGAATTTTAGAATGCATGGCTCCCCTGGCTTTGTCAATATTCCTGCCGGCTACCAACTCTTTGTGATAATTTATACTGACCTCTATGGCTGTTAATCATCCTTGACTTCTGAAAGTGTCTATCTGGCTCCTATGTTTTCAAGAAATGTCTCCAGCCCTGTAACAGCCACGTTGGAACTTCCAGTCTCCAGGGTGATCTGTAGTGTATTTCTAAAGAGCACAGCATGGCAACCAATATTCCACACCGTTATACATTTAATATGGCTATTTTATTAAAGCTTTAGGAAGTTTCCATTATGCATGAAAATGGTTTGGTGAGCGTGTTTGTTAAACACCGGGCTCTTCAAGCTTTGTCTGAAACTCCAACAAAGCCTTCTGGAATCTAACTGCACGAGCCAGTTTTCAGATTTAAATATGCCATCACTATGATGAGTGAGGTGAAATGGCCTTTGGCACGGTGTCTGACATTTTATGTTTAAAATACAGATGAAGCCCCCTTAAGTGCGACCAGAACTGTAGCACAGGTGTACACGTTCAAGTGTTTTACCTTGAAGCACCTACTGTATTGAGCATTATATGTCTTGTGTATTCTGTTCAGGGGGCCACATCTATGCTTGTAAACCACCTTATAATGACTTTGTATGCAAATTAATTCCAGATGCTCCTATAAGTTTACCAAACTGGATAACACATCTGTTTAAAGGGACACTGTATGGAAAAGTGAGTAATGCTTTATTCTTTATCCAAGTCATTATTCTGCTGCTTCTTTGCAGAATTGGATCCTCCCCCCCCCTCAGCTTCTCACGGATTTAACTTCACCAGCCTTTTCTTCAGTCTCCCATGGAGATAAACGGTGAACTCCAACATGCATGAAACCATAGGCATGTGCTTTTACACTGGTACATTCCTAGACTTTTGGAATGCAGTGTACTGTGCTCTCTATTTTTTTCCAATGGCCAGAATAGGCATGCATCAAAACCTAACTTTTTTTTTTGATCCATGCAGCTATTAAAAAAATAATAATCCAAGGTTTGGCTTTACTTTAATGGCCACATAATGGTTAGAACGGGTCTTGACACATATTTTTGAAGACTTTAGGAGCCAAGAAGAACAATTCAGAAGTTAACCTGGTTATTTTAGAAGCTAGGAAAATACTTGTATAGAGTTCTATGTAAAATAATCAAACTTAGGAGCCAGAAATAGTGTTATTAGAAGGCCTGGGTTAGAACTCCCTATGGCTAGTGATAGGAGCTCATATATGTGCCTCCTGTAAAGAGCCTTATTGTAATGAATATAACATTGTGTTTACTACAATTGCATACTAGTATACTGTGTAAATGACTGACCTCAGAAGTTCTAAACATGTGTTGATGTGAGTATTTTGCAGCAGCTACTGGCAAAACCAATGTTTATAAACACAATGTCATGTGCTCTGTCACTTTACTCTCATGATTAGACTCCTCTCCCAGTGGACTGTTATGGATCCAAGGCAGCCATTACCAGCAGGTCTGCACACATGATTTAAAGGCAACATGTAGTCACTGGGTTTTTATGGCTTCTCCAGCACATCACGATAAGTCTGAGGGGTAGGTCTTTAGTGGGATTACTATTTGAAATCTGCACGGGAACATTTTTGAATGTTGCACAATGTGTCTTCCTGAAAGAACATCTTGTAATTTACATACCGTCTACCAGTGTTCCCTTACCTCTGACTTGGAAATGTGTTGCCAACAAGGAAGAGGCCATATAATGAATTGTTACTAAAGACGTCCATTTTATTTACACAAATACAGTTGACGGTGGTGGTGGTGCTGTGATGGTTTTTCCTGTGTAAACATGCCACGTACCACGTGAATTGGGCCTATATCAATTGTTTTGTATCATCAAAGGAACCTGCAGCTCTATAAACAGTTGACATCTATGATGCACAGAACAAGGTTTACAGAAATTAGGAGGCAGACAGTACTATTTAGCAGTCAATTTGATATATTAGGAGCAGCCCAGAGAACTGTTTTGATCTTAAGAAAATACTTTCTTCAATTTTTTTTTTTTTTTTTACTAATATGAGAAATGCTAGGGTGTGTGTGTGTTATAGAGCAGCAAATTAAGGTTTGTACAGTTTTTGTAGCAGATTGCAGCTGATGTACACTGATCAGCCATAACTTGCTGACCACTGATAAGTGGCAAGCCAGCAGCGGCAGTGTGATGTTTTGGACAATGATCTCATTGAGTTCAAGGAAACAGTATTCCCTGATGGCACTGGCCTCTTTAAGCAGGTCACGTGCCCTGCCACACAGCAAACAATGGTTCAGGAATGGTTTGAGGAACCCAACAACAAGTTCAAGGTGTTGACTTGGCCAACAAATTCACCAGATCTAAATCCCATCGAGCATCTGTGGGACGTGCTGGACAAACAAGTCCGATCCATGGAGGCCCCACCTCGCAACTTACAGGACGTCTTGGTGCCAGATACCACAGCACACCTTCAGAGGTCTAGTTGAGTCCTTGCCTCGATCGGTCAGGGCTGTTTTGGTGTCAGAATAGGGCCTACACAATATTAGGCAGGTGTAAGTTGAATGGTATCATGTGTTGTAGTAAGCAATGTAAAACGCATACCTATTGTGTGATTTACCATAACAAAGTGGCTGCTCCTTACAGCTTAGTTTTTATAGTTCATATTGCAATTGTGAGTTTCAAATAGAATGGTTATTGGGAAAAAAAACCCGACACAATAACGCTGAATTCAGTTTGCTTTTTATAAAAGTGCGCTAACACAAAATATCAACTAAGAGCAATCTGTCATGTAGATAAAAAACTGAAGGTCCGTTTTATTCGTTTCTCAATATTGGTTTAATGCACGTAGTGACACAGACATTTTTAAGACTACGTCATTATTTGAGTTTTACAGCAAATAACAATGGGGCAGTGTATTGTGTATAGCCTGTTCTAAAAGTACTAACGGAAACATTGTAAACATGGATTATGCTGTGAATATAGAGAGTACATGTATATATTAGCTGATTTGCAAGCAAATGCTTAAAGTTAGAATAAAAGATGTGTTTGTGGCGTCTCCTGTTCATGATGATATAGACAATTTTTAAGTGTTTAACACTTAAAAGTTGTATAAATAATAGAAACAATACAGTGTATCAATATTTAGTGACAAAATAACAAAGTTTTCATATTGCAAATGTCACTGTTCCTTATTCTTTTGAGTATTTTATATTGAAGTTAATTATATTTGTCTTAAAGTGGTTTTGTCACCAACCAAAACACATTGTAAGCATTACATGTTCTTCCTAAATGCATTAAACTTGTGCGTGTGTAAGTGTTACATGTGCAGTTGATTGAGTGATGAAAAGCTGTAAAGGCCTCTAAAAAAAATATTCAGGAAACAAATACTTCTACCTGGCTCCCTTTTGATTTCTTGTTTATTTGGGGCTGAAAACATTACTATAACTATTGCATAACCGTGGCTAGATTAAAATGTCAAGTGACTTTTCTGGTTTATGGTAT
Source organism: Pelodytes ibericus (assembly GCA_036172795.1). Classification (NCBI taxonomy): domain Eukaryota; kingdom Metazoa; phylum Chordata; class Amphibia; order Anura; family Pelodytidae; genus Pelodytes; species Pelodytes ibericus. The sequence goes on along the minus strand of CM069857.1, from coordinate 21,782,639 downwards.
GTTTCACGAGATCACACTTTACATGTGGTGCTTTAGTAATGGGAGACAGAGTGATTGCTCTGTAACGGCATCAATAGGTTGGATACATTTTAATGCAGCACCATTCTTGATGACCACTTGTATCAGTAGCAAATCCAGCTGGTAGAAGTTAAGCCAAAGTGAATATGCAGTATTGGTAGACGGTTATAATTGCTTTTCCATACATAGACTGCAAAATCTGTCATTTTGTCAAAGCTACATGTGTTACATTAAGACTTAAATCCCAGGGAGCCATGGCTTCTAAAATCCCTACTGGTGGCTACTAACATTTTTGATAGTTTTACATAGCATACCGTTCCCCTAGCTGCAAATGATTACTGGGATGGCTCCTGGATTACTTTTTGTTTGCCTCCTAAAGTTTTTAAATATTTGTCAGGCCCCGTCTAATAATCAACCTATGTATCTGTGAAGTTGGAGATCATTGATCTGCATGGATTGTCTTTATTTATTGTAATATTTATACAGGTCTTAAATGCTTATAGAAAGAACTTGAAAGCAAGAGCTCATAGGAAACATTAAAAACAGACCTTGTTTAAGCATACCTTTTTGTTGTGTTTGAGTGGAGCTGTCCTAGATATGTTGCTAAGTCTACATGCTAGTTAACATGGGTCTACATGTGTAACTTTCTATTTTGGTTACTGAACCTGCACTTCTTTTAAACAGAAAATCTTTTTGCAAATCATAATGCTCATCTTTATTATTATTTACCTCTTTATCCATTTTGACCAACTGTTTTATTATATATCCTTTTTATATATAATGTATTTAATATGAATTATTTGTGTTTTCTAGACGCTTGAATGGCATCTATAACCTTTCTGATGTGTGACACTTGCCTGAAGAAGATAAAACAGTCTTGTTCGCGTGTGACTAGAGAAGGTGAGCGCAGTTTAGTTGTGTTACCCACAATTTGCATGTTTTATTTTGGAAGTGATCCTGAAACCAGATACTTGCTTCAATACAAACACAGAGAGTTGGAATTAGTATTTTAGATTTTGTTGGGTAATACCTGAATAAAAGCAGTACCTATGATCCTGCACTCTCATGTTCATTGAAAGTTCCTGTTTGTCTCCATGTAGACCATACTAATGACTGTTATTGGTTATTAATTATGTAGTAGGGTTTTTTTGTTTTGTTTTTTTACTGTATGTGTTAGTCATGTCTTATTCTATTGAACATTTAATATTTGCATCTAACACTTCGGTGTAGTACAGGTTGAGTATCCTTTATCCAAAGTGCTTGGGACCATATTATTTTGGATAATGGATTATCCATTTTCACCATTAAGTTATATTAAAGTCTCTCAGCGGTTATGAAATACAGTAATATCCGTGCAAATACTGTAGAGAATAAATCACTGTTACTGTGATTTGAGGCATCGTTGGGAATCTGCCGTTGGCGTGTCAGGCCTACACGTGTGCCATTGTCATATGCTTTGTGGGCGTGGGGGAATATAAGCATGCATAGAAAGGCTATATAAGGGCTGTATATTGAATAAACTGTTGTGCGCTTGCATGCAGACAAGTGTGTGTGGAATTTGCAACTTGTGACAAAATCTGAAAAGAAAATGTATTTCCCTTTGGAGAACATTTTGAATTGATCTTAATTTTTATTCCTTACAAAATGATACTCTGACATTTTTCTTGGTGCAAAATCCACAAATGATCGTAGGTATAATTACCACCTGGTATATTCTGAGGAGCATTTCCATAGGTAGAGACAAATAGTAGTGCACCACTATAAATGTGTACTCTGTAAGATAGTGCTATGTAATGCACTCACATGTTCCCAAACCAATGGTGCATAGAATCCCAAATGATCCAGTAGGAAGCTTCTCAAATGAGGAAACGGGACTCAATCATTAGTATATTCTCAATCATTTAGTAAAAGCCCAAACTTAAATTTAGGGCACAGGTTTCCCTGCTGATAAAAGGTTCAGAAAGAATGAAATGGTATTAATATCTTCAAAACCACACGGAAGACATATGTGGAGGAAAAAAGCATACAGTACAGCTCCAGATCCACTACGCTTTTCACCTAACATAGGCTTCGACAGGCGCCTGTTATCTAAGCTGATATCAATAATTATCTAGAGTGCTAGAGATAGACTATGCCTTGTGATAGATACAC